>RJWH01001645.1:0-45120 GCA_004363575.1 Solenodon paradoxus
GGGGAGACGGGGCGGGGGGGGTACAGGGTGAGGGGGAGATGGAGGCTCTGAGAGGAGCTGGGCCCATCCTGGTAACCAGGAGTCACAGCTCCACACCCCAGGCCGCGGCCACCCCTCAGGGGGCAGGAATGTGACTCCGTGCTGGGTGGGCCTGACAGAATGTCCCATCACCAAAGCTGCTCCAGGGGGACTGGGAGCGCTGGGCCCTCCTGGGTGCTTGTGAAATGCAAATCCCTGGACCTTCCCCTCCAGAGATCCCAAGAGCGGTTCTTGGATGCGGTCGGTCGGGAAATCTACCTGAATCTACCTGGTCCTGCTCCCCTTCCTCCCCTGTCCATGTGATTCTAATGTGGGTGGTCTCCGATCACACTGAGAAACGTGCTATTAGTCAGCGGCCAGTTCCCGGGGACCATTCAGGTCCTGTCTGCACCCCAGTCTTGTCTGTAAGTCAGGAAGCCTGGGAACTTCCCGTCTGGCTCAGGACTGACCGGGCCTCACGCTCTGCTGCAAACACTCGATGTTTGTTGAAGGAAGAAACGAGTCTGCTCTGGGTGACTGAGAACAGGGAAGCCCAGTGCAGACCTGGATGGGGACAGTGGTCTTTTATGCATCCTGTGGTCCAGTGGGGATGGCCTGGGCCTCACTGTCCATCATAGTCAGGAAAAAAGACGCCACCCTGAATTCAGATGTGAGGTCAGAGGCAATGAGGTGGCAGGGGGGCTCAAACTGGGGGAACTGGGGGGGTCACAGCAGAGGTGGACTCAAGCTCTGGCCCCCTCCCATTCTCCCCAGGGACCAGGCCCCCGCATCCCCACCCCCTGCTACCTTGGTGGGTCCGTTGCCATGAATCAGGACGGGGAGACTGTCGTAGACCAGATTCCGCGCTCTCACGTGGCCCATTTCAAACTTGAGCGCAACCTCATCTGGGGGTCAGAAAGCACCACCCGCCCAGCGTCAGGCCCAGAGGCCAAGCGGAGAGCGGACAGGCTGACCTGAGCCCTACCCCTCCCGGGAGCATAGTGCGGCCCAGGGCTAGTCAGTGCACCTCTCAAGCCTCAGTGTGCACATCTGTAAAGTGGAGAGAAGAGTGGGGGGTCTCTGTGTCCAGCAAGTGCTGGACACCAGCCTGCCACGTGGTGAGCCTTTCAGAGTTGGAAGCAGCGACAAACAAGAGCAAGACCTGAACTACCCCAGCTGCAGACCAGTCCCAGGGACAGGGTCTGGGGGGCACCTGCTGAGACAGGCATACAGAGCAGCCCGGAGAACATTCCCAGACCGATCCTGGCGGAGAGCGTCCCTATGGTAGGTTCATACACCCGGGCGCCTCATCTCAGCCTGCACAAGCCCACAGTTGGGAAGATGCCTTCCCCTCAGTTATTAGTGAAGAGGGGCTTTTCTCGGAGGCCTGGGAAGAAGCTGGGAGGGTTGCTGTGGTGGGTGAGTGACCGTGTGAGGGGAGCCCCTGGTCGACGCAACTTCTTAACCGAGGATGCACTGCCAGAAGCCACAGGCAGAGGGCGTGATATTGCCACACCTTCCTGGGACAGGAGCCGCAGCTTTCTAGAATCTCAAAGGGGCCCACCTACCCCAGAAAATCACCAGTCACTGATCTGGGTCCAACTTCTCTTTTCGAAAAATGGGAGAATTGAGGCCTGAGATGTGTATGTGCGAAAGAGACTCGTCTACAGTCAGTCACGCACCAAGACAATGGCAAAGCAATGCCATCAGCAGCTGTGACCCTTGGTTCCAAGGGCCAAGCAGTCTCCCTGCCTCCTAAAAGGTCCATCAACTCCCAGCCAGCCCTGTCCCTGCTCCCACCCAGGAAGCCTTCACCTGGGAGGTAGAGGGCAGGGTAGGCAGTGAGACAAGCTCCCCTGTCAGGAGCAGGGACACAGGAGCAGGGACACAGGCCGGCTCAGGCACTGCTGTGTGGCTCACTCTGCGCCTCCCAGGCGGGGCAGCAGGCCTGACCTCTTGGACCTCCTTTCTCCGTCCCCACCCCCACCCCCACCCCTGAGAGACACAGACCAGGACATGCGATGGTCTTTGGGGACCTCAGGATGGGGCAGGTGACCTCCCAGCACAAAGGAATGACCCTGGCTCTCCTCCTGGCCTCAGGCCTGGCCCGCATCCTCATCTCCTTACCCGCCCTCTGAGGATCCGCACACACCCCAGGGGCAGCATACCCAAGGCTCCATCCAGGTTCTGGAAGATACGGCAGCGGTGGTCCAGGGTGATGTTGATTTGCTCCTGCAGGAAAGAAGGCACAGGCTGCAGCAGGAACAGGCCCTGGCAGAGGACAGGCTCCTTCGTACCTGGTACCGGAGTCCCCCTGTCCACCTCTGCCACTTCCACTCTCCAAACCTGCCCTGTCCCGTCACATTGCATCTGGGAGCCCTGGGAAGGCCAGTCACAAGGCCCTGGGGTCATTCTGGCCTGGTGACTATTCATGGAGAACCAGGGACTCAAACAGCTGGTTCCTCTTAACAGCAACCTTAATAACAAATAAATGTTTAGCATCTATGCTATGCCAATCACTACTATAAATATCATGCATATAGAAACAAATTAGCTTAATCTATAGACTATCCCTAGGAGAATGTACTATTGTTATCACAGTTTACAGATTTAAAAAGCAAGGCCCAGAGAGGTTGGTTAACTTGTCCAAGGTCATATAGCTAATAGCTGGTTGAGCTGGCAGTTGAACCCAGGTTGGCCCTTAAGTCCCTGTTCACTGCACAACGCTACCTCTTCAGGATTCAACTGTGTCTCACGGAGCCCTAGGCCAGGTTAAGGAAGGGCAAATGGCACTCGAGGTTTGGTCCTCAAGCCACAGGGCAGCTCCACTCTGAAGGTATAGATTCTGGTTTTCTGTGAGTGATATAACCGGAGGCAAAGGGGAAGGAGGAGGACAGAATTAACAAAAAGATCAATTTTGTGGTTTCCACTGCATGAGCCAACTGCTCCATTCCATCATTTCGCGGATAAAAACCAAGGCCCGGTGGCTCAGGTGCTAAGTCAGTGACTGGGGTGTGGACCATGGAAAGCTCAAGGACCCAGGTTCAAGACGGGCGGGGGAAACAACCAAAAACAAAACAAAGAAATAAAGGTGTTTCTTCCTCCTCTCCCTTCCTTCCTGTCTTAAAAACAAAAACAAAAACAAACAAACTGAAAAAAATACTGAGGTCCAGAGAAGGGAAGTGACTTACCCTAGGTCACAAAGCACAGCACAGATCGGGGTTTGGGGTAAGCAGGGAATAATCTAAGAATCCTACCCCACCAAGGGCTCCCTGAGTTTCCTGACTGGGTCTGGGTCTGCACTGACCGAGTTCTGCCCCCGCTGCTCCCCTTGATGACCCCTGCTCTGAGACAGGCTCAGAGGCCCAGATTCAGGCAAGATCTCATCGACTGCCCCCCAAGAATGCCCCAGATGAGTGCCAGAGTGGGGAGCAGCTCAGCCTGATGCTTTCTTTCTTCACTGTTATCACCACCTGATATGAGGCTGTAAATTCTGTGTCCCCCACTTGAGGGTCATCCCTCAGGGTAGGCTCCAAATGTCCTGCTCGCTGCCATCTCCCTGCCCTGTCCCAACGTCTCCCATACAGTAGACACTCAGTAAAAAGCTGTTAAGTAGGTGCCCTGGTGACTCGGTCACTAAGCTAGAGTGGCTGGGGTGGGGACCATGTAAAGCCCAACAACCCGAGGGCGAGCCTGGAAAACCCAAAATAAATACATTTTTCCTCCTCTTCCTTCCTTCCTTAAAAGCTTCTTCCTCCCTCCCATTCCTTCCTTGCTTTAAAATAAATCTGCTAAATAAAGAAATAAGGTGACAAACGGATAATGAGGGTGTCAATGCCCAGCCCAGGGGTTCTGGTCTCAGGGGAGCTGCTCCCCAGCCCCACCCACTGTCTTACCCTCTTCTCTGAGTCCAAGAAGATCTTAGTATAAAAGAGCTGGTCACTGTCGCTGTCCTGTCCCTCCCACTCGGCCACCAGTTTGCTGAGGTTGGGGGCATAACCAATGAAGCCTGGGTATGGGGGGGACACACAGAGACAGACACTTAGCTTCTGGCCTCTAAGCCGGGGTCCTCTTCCCAGCCCCACCCCATCCACTTCCCATCCATCTCCCACTCCTTGACCCACAAGTGCTGCCTCCTCTCAGAAGTCTTCCTGGACTGAGAGGAGGCAATGTGCAGGGGCTGGTAATGGCCTGCCAGTCGATGTTACTTGGTAACAAGTGCCCACTGAGCCCAGAAAGTTCTATGGTATTCACTAATCTGCTCCAACTCGGTGCTGGGGACCCCACAGGGGGCGAGCATGAGAGCAGAGCAACTGAGGTGCAGGTCTGGAGTCCCTTTTCTATAGCGACCTAGAGAAGGGTAGAAGGGGTCACATGGCACATGAGGTGAATGGGAAAAGCCCACCAGGTCCCTGCCAGAGTGCAGACAGGTAAGAGAAGTGGGTAAAGGCGGGCAGCCAGGGAGGGTCCCGCCTCCAGCGACACCCCAGCCTTGGGCCCCGAAGGGCTATCTCTCTCCTGCCGGGGGCCCGTTCAGAGTCCCATGGATTTTACTCTCAGAGCAGTGGGAAGCTGCTGAGAGCTGTCGGCGGCTGCTAGGGCGGGGGTCAGACTGGAAGCGGGTGAGGGTGGAGGCTGGCAGAGCACTGAGGAGACACTTGCAAACAGCAGGAGCCTAGAGGCGCTGGGTGTGGGCAGACGGGATCTGAGGTTGGGGGGAACGGAGGAATAGGGTACCTCTCAGGTCTTGCCCTGTGCAGACTGCCGTTTAATGAGGAGGAGGTTCGCAGGGGGAGCAGACCCAGGGGTTAAACATTAGAGCTCTGGTGTGCGCTGGTGGCTCAGGGGTTAAGCCCATGCCTGGGGTGCGGTCCACAGACAGCCCAAGGACCAGGGTTTGCTGTCTGGGACTGGCGGTGGGGACAACTGAAATCAACAAACAAAATGCTTCTTTTCTCTCTCGTCAATCCTGCCTGCTGCCTTCCTCTTTAAAACAAGGAGGCGGACGCAGGACAGCCTGTGTTTGGGGCCTGCGGACATCATGGACGTGTAGCAAGCGGGGTCCTCAGGAGGGGGCCTCGGGGGCAGCCCTGCTCCCCACTCCACACCCAGCTGCTCACCTCCAGAGCCCAGGAACCTCTTGCCGTGGGACACTGCCGGGTACCTGCCCTCCAGCCTGCGATCCGGGTGGATGAGCTCCTCGGCTGAGAAGACCACCTGGCTCCTGGCCTGCCGGAACTTCTTCAGAAGCTCTCGGGGGCCCGAGGCAAACACCACGTCGTAGCTGCAGCGAGAGACGAGCCGGCCGGGGTGAGCAGGGCGCAGAAGCAGATCAGGACGGGCTCTCGGGGGGCCCCTCCCGACGCCGGCCAGGGGTCAGTCCAGGGAATGGATGGCTTTGCCACTGTCTCTGCCACCGTGTTTCCACGCTGTTGGGACTGGCAGTCCCCGGAACCTGGGCCCTACTCAGGCTCGAGGCGCACACGTTTTCACCGGAAATTGGAATGGGCTATAGAGAGGGTCCTTCCTGGTGCTAACAGATCCCCCGGAAATGAAAGGCTGTCTTGGCTAGAGCGCTCCTCCCCCAGCCCTGATGTCCCAGCAGGGTCCCGTTTGAAAGTATTCTATCTCAGAGCACCCCGGTGCAGTAATGGTTAGGTCAGCTGCCTTCGGCCAGTACAGTCCCCATATATCCCAAGGACCCGGGGGGATAACCACAATGAACAAATAAATAAAACAAATAAAGTGCTTCTTCCTCTTCTCTCTTCCTACCTGCCTGGCTACTCACCTTCATTCCTGCTTGTACCTTCCCTTAAAAAAAAAATTCTACCTCTCAGTAGAGCCTTATGGCACAGGCAGCTGAGACGGTTGTGGTGTGGACCACGTAAAGCCCAAGGACCCAAGTTCAAAGATCTGGCGGGTTGCGGTGGGGGATTAAAGTTTAAAAAAATAAAAATAAGAAATGCTCCTTCCTTCCTTCCTTCCTCCTTCCCTCTCTGACTTTTTCCCTCTGAAAAATAAATTAAATACATACACACACACAGACACACACACACACACACACACACACACACACACACACACACACACCTGCTCTGGAAACCCCCAGCCACCTACCTGTCTGTGAAAAGAATGACCAGGTTCTCCTTGTCTGCATGCTTCTCTAGAGCTTTCTTCAGCAGCCGAACCTTCAGCCCTCCACCTGCTGACGTCTCCTTCTCATTCCAGTCCTCCCCCAGCCCGAGGGACTGCAGAGAAAGGCCCCTTAATGTGGGCTTTGGATAAAGAACTATCTTGCCAGCCAAATTCCTACCTGCCGCCTGGATGGTGAGCATCTTTGCTCTCTCTGTTGGGCACCGCCTCCCCTCCCCAACTGGAGGGGAGTGGGCTCCAGGTTAGTCATGTGACTGTGCTTAGCCAATCAGAATGTCCCATACCTCCTGCTCTTCCCACAGCCAGGGATTGAGCATGTGACCCAAGCATGGCCTATCACAATCTTCCCTGGGACAGCAGTGCTAAAACTAAGGAAAGGCTGTCTTGTTTTGCTGAGATTGAAAAGCTGCGGCATGTGAGTCTGTGGTGAGGGGTCATCCTGCCACATATAGAGATGTCTGTGAATGAAACCAAACAGCCTAGAAATGGAAAGACAAACCCCTCGCTCTGCTGTTTTAACTCCTGGCTCCAGCCATGCCTGAAGCAGTCTCTGCTTCCACTCTCATGCATATGAAACAACACCCTTTCTTTTTGCCTCACTGCCACTACATTGCAAGTACTATCGGCAGTGACTGACGAGGTGTCTTGTCCATCATTCTATCCCCAGGACCTACCACAGTGCCTGACACAAGGAAGGACTCAGCACACTCAGCAAAATAGAGAAATGTCTCCCTGCAGGGCTCAGCTCCATGGGCTGCACACAGCCGACACCAAGCCTGTGCCCCTGGCAGACTGGACATTGGCCTGTGCTTATTTAGAGCAGCGTTTATAAAGGCAAAGTCTCCAGATTATGATCATCCCAAAACCCACTTGGGAAGGGGTGTGTGTGCGCGCGTGCGCGCGCGCGCGAGACAGAGAATGCTGGTTCCCAGGCCCTTCCCTCTAAACCAGCCACGCCTCCCAGGTGAGTCTTAGCGCCCACCTCTCCGGTCTCCCCTTCTCCACATCTCCACCTCCTAGACTTATCCTCCGCTTCCTCTTGCTTCTCCCTATTCATCTTCATCTTTTAGGTTTCCAAAAGCTTCCCAAACGAATTAGGGAAGAGTACAAACCCAGCCCCTGGACGCCCCCAGCACCCCTCGGCTGTCTCTGTCTTGTCCAGAGAGTCCCTCACCTGGATCTTGTAGTTGAAGAACTGGGCTGAGCGCTTGAAGCGTCGGAACCCCTCAGTCTCCGTCGTGGCCACCGTGAGGACTAATAGGCTGTCTGCGGAGAGAAAAGGGCACGTGAATGAGATGGCGGGCGTGGAGGTGACACACAGGAGCGGATCACCATTCTGGGGGGACATGTCTTCATGTCAGCCCTCTCCAGACGAGAGCCTTGGGCCCAGGTAGGAAGGGACGTGCCGCTCAGCTGGGTCTCCCGATTCTCCAAGTTCTGTTCACCTGCGAACTGACCAAGACGGCAGGAAGCACGGGCAGAGGTGTCTGCACCCCGCGCTTGGGGCTGGGTCTCTGGATTTAAGGCGCTCCAGCCTCCCAGGGAGCAAGGGAAGGATTCGCTCTGAAAGCTGAACACCGGGAGGCCCTCTCTCCCTAATGTCAGAAGTTAGCTCAGGGACAGCCACTGCTCCCCACTCCTGCGCTCAGGACACACATTGCTGATCAATCCCAACAGTCTTGCTGGCTGCGCCTCACTCGGCCTCGGTTTCGTCCAACACCATGAAACCCATGAGAGTCGGCCGGGAGTGGAAACCAATGAGCAATCCTCGTCTAGGGCCAGAGCAGCTGTATTACTTTTTAAACAAAGCACCTCTCTTCACCTCTGTAGTACGCTTTCACCTCTGCAATAGAACCTGCTGGAAATAACTCCCCAAACAGCATCTCTGGCAGCCCCCCCACCCCCACCCCAGAAAGTCCCTCCCAGACCAAACTTGGAGGCTGTGTTCTCTGGGGGTTAAAGACCCTGCTGCTCGTCTGCCTGGTTAGCACCCTAACTCTGCTCCTTAGCAGGTTTGCAACCCTGGGCAAGTCCCTGGCCTTCCTGAGTTTCAGTGGTCCCTGCGTAAAACAGACAGAATAGCACCTACCTCCCAGGGCGGCTGCACTAATTCAATAGTTAGGCTGCAAAATCCCCACAGGGTCGCTGGTGCACACCAAGTGCTGCGCATGAGTGAGAAGCCTGGCTCTGCGTCCAGTGCCTTCCTCCACCAGGTGGGCCCTCTTCCAGTCAAGGGTCTCTCCAGGCTGGGCTCCTCACTCCTGCCACATCTCCCTCTCTGCCCTTTCTCTAACCTTTCTCAGGTCCCAGGGCCAGTGACGGTGATGCTGCTTCTCTGCTGTCACCTCTATGAAGCCTTCGAGAGCTTTCTCCTGACCTCTTTCCTCACCCCACTTCACAGCACTCACCAGGTCTCTGGGTGAGTCTTTACGTTTTTTTTTTTAAAGGAAAGGTGCAGGCAGGAATGAAGGTAAACAGAGACAGGCGGGCAGGAAGAAAGAGGAGGAAGAAGCATCTTTCATTCATTTGGGTGATGCCTCCTGGCCCCAGAGAGCAAAGCCAGGACCTTGGGACCTATGTGAGCTGCACCCAACCCCTGCTCCACCAGGGGGCGCCTCTGGGCGAGTCTTTGTTCCCTGAGATCCAGGACTTAACACTTTCCTGGGTCATGGGATAGACCTGCTAAGTGGCCAGGCCAGCACAGACAGGTAGGGGCCTCCCACCCCATCCCAAGATGTCAGGAAGAGGTTGGGCTCAAGAACAAAGGGGTTCAGCTAGGCAGAGCTGGTGGAGCAGGGGGCTGGTGCCAGGAGGCCCAGCACAGATTGGCAGGAATCTGCTGGGGACGGGCCCAGAGCCTGGGGCAGAAGGGGGCATTCAGGAGGCAGGTATGGAGAGGGGGCGCTCCAGCACTGTCTCTGGGCCCAGGAAGGAGGGGTGCTGCTCATGCGGGGGTGGGGGGCTCCACCACCTCCCACCAGTATGGCTAAGTCTCCCCACAGGTGGGGAGAGACAGTTATCAACTGTGAGGCCCTCTTGAGGCTGCCAGGGACGGGAGTGTCACATTTCAGGGGTGGAAAAAGCCACTGTGAGTGTCTGGGAGATTCTGGATTCTCCATTAGATCTGGGCTCCTGGAGTCAGGCAGGGAGCAGAATGGTGGGGGTGGGTGGGGGTGCAGGGGGGCAGGGAGCAGGGGAGGGGAGGGTTCCGAGGCCCCTTTCTCAATCCCTGCTTCCAGATGACCCGACTCACGCCCTCTGCACGCCTTTTACAGTTAGGAAACCAAGGCTCAGAGACTGCAACTTGTCCAAGGCACCTGGACCCCGAGTCCCTCTCTTCCCCTGGTACACACTGCCTGCTCTGTCTCTCCTGTCTGAGGACTCTGGCTCAGGGGACAGGCCGCCCCCGGCCATGCCGCCGCCTTCACGCGCCCACCTTCCCCTGGTCAGCCCGTCTGTCTTCCCCAAGCTTCCTTGAGCCACAAGTGTCTGCCTCCCCAGCTAATGCTCCCATAAGATCCCCAAGTTGGAGGGTCCCCAACCTGCCTGCACAGCAACGTCACCCAGTCTCCTAGGCCAGGACCAGAGCCCCGAGTTAGGCCCAAGCATTTAGATTTTTCCAACATGTCCCGGAAACCTCTGGCCCAACCCACCCCTGGCCCTCTGACTCTGGGCTCCAGGGCAGGGGGCCTGGAGGGTGGTTCCCAGCAAGAGAAGTCAAGGCAGGGCCCTCCCCCAAGGGACCCTGGCATTACTTCAACACTGGCATGCAAACTGCCTCTTCGAACCTAGCCTGCACCCCAATCCCTTGTCTTATCCACAAAACTCACTCCTTTGCCTAAAAAGGGCCCAAGCCATCTCCTGCAAGAAGCCTCCTTACTGTCATGCCGCGTGGTCAGTCCTGGCCAGCGCAGTACCGGCCCTCCCAGCAGGGGGCACACCACAAGCCTGCTCCTTTTGGCCAAGCAGGCCCCAACTTTATTTCCTTGGTCTCCCTCCCTGAGGCTGGGGCGGAGTGTGACTTAAGCATGGTGGCCTTGTCTGGCCTTGAGGTACACTGGGGGACAGTGACTCTACCACCTTATTAGATGCCCTGTCCCGTGTGAAGTGTTTAACTGACCACACCTTATGCAGTAGGTGCTAATTCTCTTTTTTTTGAAGGAAAGGTTCAGGCTGTTGGCTGAACAGGTCTTGGGGAGAAGGTAAAGCACCCCCAAACTTTCCCCTAAATGCCACAGCTGCACTCTCCTGGGCACGGCTGGGGACCTGGAGTCACGGTCCCCCATCTGAAGGATGGTGTGGAGAGATGTGAGGGGCTGGGAAAGCAGCCAGGGTGTGACAGAAGAATCAGACAGGCCCACTGAACCCCGCGGAACAGAGTCCCCCAAATGAAGATGGGTAGACAGGCAGGAAGAGAGAGGAAGATGCATTTTATTCATTATATTTACTTGTTCATCTTGGTTGTTCCTCCCCAGCCCCAGGACGCACGCTGAGGTCTTTGGGATGGATGTGGACTGCACTCTGGCCAAAGGCAGCGGACCCAACTACTCCACCAGGGCACACCAGTGGTAGGTGGTATTTTTAAGCACCCACCCGCCCAGCCTCCCTCCTCCCCCTGCCACACACACACCAGTAAGGAAACTGGGGCACAAAGAGGCTAAGGAACCTGTCTGGCATCATGGAACCTTGAAGTGAGATGGGAATGAGCTGGAATTCCAAAAATCCAAGCCCTTGACCCCCACTCCCCTGCCCCAACCCCTGACCTGCTGCTGTAATGCAGAGGCTCTCAGGGGAGTCCAGCCTTTCCAGTGCCTTCTGTCAGGCAGGCACTCCTCCCCCTGGCGAGGGACGGGATGGGACTCAGCTGCAGTCAGGTGATGGGGTCATCTCCCCACTGACCAGCAGGCCTGCCACAGCTCTGGGCAACCCCAGGGTGCCAACTGGGAGGATTCGCCTTCCCAGCACCAGGCCCTGCCTGCCTGCTTTCTGTCTGGGCTGAGGCCAGGGCCACGTCAGACCCTGTGAGAGGGAGCTGGGGGCAGGTGCAGTCCTGGGCTCAGGGATGGAGAGCTGCTGCCTTCCTGAGAGCAAGAAGGACAGGGGAGGCTGAGCCCGGGACCTGTGGAGAGTGCAGGTGCCAGGGGGAAGCGCCCAGAGCAGGCCCCTGGGTCCTAAGAGGAAGCTGAGAGCTCAGGCCTGGTGGGCTGATGCCCCCTGCTCCCCAGCAGGGACAGGCCAGGGAAGAGAGGAGGGTCAGGCCTGGTGGGCTGATGCCCCCTGCTCCCCAGGAGGGACAGGCCAGGGAAGAGAGGAGGGTCAGGGTGTGGCCCTGGCTCTCAAGACACAGCCCTCTGAGGAAGTGGCATTGCTGGAGCTCCTGCACCCTCCTCCCTGCCCACTGGCCTGACCAGAAGCCAGAAACAGGACAGGGTCTGGTGAATGGCAGGAGATGGGGATTCCCAGGAGCTAACCATGCCTCCCAGACTCTGGGCGCCCCCTCATTTCTGCTGCCTCAGGTCGCCTCAGAACCCCTCAAGTCCACCCTCTTGCCATATTCACTTCCACACTGGGCCTGCCTGACTCCAGGGACACTGTCCGAGCCCCGCTGACATCCCTGGGCCCAGCGGGTAATGGCGGTCAGGGTCCACCTGATGCTTCCTTCTCTGTGGCCAAGGCAAGGACTGCAGGGCAAGGTGCCAGCCCAGGGAGAGAGCCGGGGTCAGCTGGAAGTCGCTACAAAAGGAGAGAAGACCAGCGGGGCCTGGTGGAAGAGTGGTTGTGTCTGCGGCCTCTGGCTGGCACAGTCCAAAAGGAAATGACTAAGATGAACAACTAAATAAAAATAAACAAAATGCTTCTTCCTCCTCTCTCTTCCTGCCTGGCTGCCTGCCTACTCGCCTTCATTCTGTCCACACTTTTCCTAAGAGGAAAAAAAAAGAGAGAAGACCGTTTGGACTTTCCCGTCCCCTCAACTCCATGAGCATTTGCTTGTTTGGATGTTGCTTTGCTGAAGGCCTTTTTCTGTCCCCCACAGTAGTCTGCGGCTCCACCAGGGCAGGGCAAGGTGTCCTCCAGACACTGGCTCTCTGGGACCAGAAGGTTGTCTCCCCCATCAGACTGGGTGGACGATGAGGTGAGGAGTTTGTGTCCCTAAAAGTGAAACCGTCCATCTCCCTCTCCATGTGACAAATCCATGGGTGTTCAGGTGACAGGTGGACAAGCTGCCAAGAGCATCCCATGCCTCCCACTCCAAGTTGCTGGGAAGTCCCCTGTCCCGCCTGAGGCCTCGCTGTGCCCCCAAGGACGCACGGCACCATCCCTGTACCCCGCAGTGGAACTCTCCTCATCAGCTCCCCAGCTCAGCCACTGGTGCTAGACTGGCAGTCCAGGCCCAGCCCAGAGAAGGCAGGAGCTGGCTTCTTGGGGGCCGCTGGGGTGACCCCTCCCTGACACAGTCAGTGGGCAGCCTGGGCAAGGTTAACAGGGAAAACTACCAACTCACTCTGTCCTGCTAGTCAGCAACTGGGGGCCCCATCTCAGCTGGGCTGGGGGAGTGGGGCAGGCTCTTCCAGACAACAGCCCCCATGTCGGGTGATGGGGATCAGCAGGAAGTAGCAGGGGTGGGGTCTGAATCCCAGGGACTGCACCTCCAACTAGCTGTGCTAATCCGAGACCAGGGCCTCAGTCTTCTCAACTGTGAAATGGGCCAACGATTCCTTCCTTATCAAATGTATTTGAATGAAGCAAGGGAAACCAAGGCTTTCAACTTGACAACAGCTTGACATTGCCTCCAGGCCTGAGGACTCACAGTCTCTTGTCCATCCATGAAGGCTGACTACCCACTAGGTGCTTCACTGAGTTATCTCGGCAACACCTGAACCCTGCACCCTCTGGAGGGTTGCCTTGTAGCAAATCTTCCCCTCCCACCACCTGCTGGGGGTTGGGGCCTTGGAAGTGTTGCCTCTCTTTGGTCCCTTTGACTCACCTCCCTGGGCTTCATCGTGGGTAGCTGGAGTTTCTCTCCTGGGGTGGTCTGTGTGGAGCCCACATCAGCAGAAGCAGTGAAGAGAGGCCCAGGGGGAAAAAAAGGATATTATAGGGCTCCTGGCTCCTGGCCAGTGAGTGGGTCCAGGCCACAGGCCCTTTGCACACACCACCAGGCCAGCCCTGGGGAGGACTGGGGAGGATTCAGCACCTCCCTCACTGGACATCCCATCCAGGATACTCCAGTATACTCCAGGAAAGCAGGCAGTGCTGGGCCAGACAATGCTTTTAGGGGCCAGGCATGGAGCTGCACCCTCACCACAGGCTCCAGCCCATGGGATCCATGTGGGTGCTGTAGGAGGGAGGTGCTATGGAAAGACACAACCAGCCAAAGGAAGTATTCAAGAAATGGGGATTCCCATCCCTTCCCCTGGCCCAGGCATCTGCTAAAATACAACCCCAAGCTATCCCTGGCTGCCAGGTTCCCCGGGGCAGGGGTGGGGTTGAGGGGAACAGGGTGTCATGGATGGTATAGCCAATTCAGCTCTGTTTCAATGGGACTGTCCACAGTCCAGGCCCTCCTTGGGCACCTCAGATGCTCACTGGGCAGCCCTGGAGGTGCCTCAGGCCAGAGAGGGCTGGAAAGGGGAGGAGGATAGGGGAGCACATTCTGAAATCCAATCTGCCTTGGGGGTGCAGAAGGAGCACTAGCCCCGGAGTCCGGCGGACCTGGGACTATGCATCCCAAGGCTGGTCACCCCTGGGCAGTCACTGCACCTGTTTGGTCAGCTTCCTCATGTGCAGCCTGGAGAGGAAGACCTACGTGATGGGGCCGGGACAGACCACAGAGGACACAGCTCTGCGGTGAGTCCCCCTCGCACCCCATGACTGTGCGGTCCAGGGGCTCTGAGCTGGGCTGGGGAAGCAGACACACCTCCGTACCAGCCCTGGCTCCAAGGCCCACAGAAGTGCGACCTCGGATGAGCGCGTCAACTCTGCATCCTCAGTTTGCCCAGCTGGACATGGGGGCAAAAAGAGGGCACACGCCTGAGGGCTGGATGGTGCTCAGGGATGCCTGGTCCACAGTAAGTGGCCCCTAAATCGTACCCATCGTCATTATTACGAGGGCTAGGATGTGACCCTCCGGGGCTGAACGGACTTCCGCGGCCCCTCCGCTCCCAGAGGCAGGAAGGAGGAGCGGCCGGCCCACGAGGGCAAGTGGTCTGCCCGCGCCACCAGCAGCCACTAGTTCAAGGCCGGACGACCCCAGCCCCGGAAAGCCCGGGCCTCCCGGACACAGCGGTCCTTGCGACGGCGGCCCCCAGCCCAGCCCTCAGGTCCGCGATCCCCACACACAAAGCGTCCCCGCGCCCCTCCGACCCGCCCGGCCGCGCCCTCACCCTCCGGCTTCGCGTCGCCCTTCGCTCCGGCCAGGAGCAGCCAGCCCAGCGGGGCCAGGAGCCACAGGGGCCGCATGGCCGCGGTCGGGGGACGTGCGGTCGGGGGACGAGCGTCCGGCCCGGCGGCGCTCGCAGGCTGGAAAGTTCGCGACGGGGCCGGCCGTCCCGCTGCCACGCACGGGGCCCGCCCCGGGGCGGTGTCGCGCCGCCCCTCTGCCGGCGCCGTGCCCCTCCCGGGGGAGGCTTTTCCCGCAGGCGCGCGGGGTCGAGGCCCTTCGGCCCGGCCTGTGGCTCCCGCGACCCTCGCCCGCCGGCCTCCGCTCCCTTCTCGGGGCTTCGCGGCGACTGCGAAGAGCCAAGAGCCGGGAGCCGAGGGCCGTTTCCAACCCCCGATTCCGTGCCCAGGCTCGCCGTTCCCCACAACAGGGGGACTGTAAGATCACCTGGTCATTGGGTCTGGGGGTGGGGAGGGCTGTTACCTGTTACCTGTTACTTGCAGAGCCCTCAGAACAGCCCGGTGACCTGCCCTCTTAAGGCTTGTCTTTTAGAGCGTCATTAGGCCCTCGGAAAACCCTAGGTCCCCAGTCCGAAGTGATCGAGGTAGGGGGCAGAAATGTGTTCAAAGTCACCCGCGCCTCAGTGCTGCTGGAAATGCAGAAAGCGCATCCCCACCCTCCCCCAAAGAGCCGCAACTTAATCTGTCTTTGTTCAGGGCCTCTTCGCAGACCGTGGTCTTCTCCGAATCCAATCATCTACAAAAGGATCTCTAGAATAAGGGTTTCCGGGCCACCCCACCACGCTCCAGCAGATTTGGCTCCAGAGGGGTGGGGGTGAGAGGAAGGAAGGCCCCCTATTCACAAGGGACAAAGGATGGAGCAGAAGACTGTCAATAAATAACAGAGCTGAGATAAAGAGAATGAATAACAGTCCAAAGTCTGTTTCTGCAAGGGAAATGCACTACTTACACTACTGAGATGATGCTAAGTGGAAAAGTGGAAAAAACATTATCAATAGTAGACCCCATTCAAAACAATTTTGTTTTTTTTTAAGGAAAAGTGCAGGCAAGAACGAAGACAAGCAGGCAGGCAGGCAGGAAAAGAGAGGAGGAAGAAATGGTTATTATTTTATTTAGTTATACATCTTGGTTGTTGCCCCTGGCTCCAGGACTCCAACCCAGGTCTTGGGATGTATGTGGACCACGCTCAGACAGAGGCAGCAGAACTAACTACTTTTCCACCAGAGAGCACCTAAAAATATATTATTATAGAAATAATGCCTAAGGACAATGCCAAAAGAAAATGATAGCCAAGTATTTACAGTGATTTTTTTCCAGACTGTAGAATTATATTATTATTATTAATATTTTCATTTTACATATATTATTTCCAGGTAGTTGTTTTCTTTTTTTTTTTTTATCTTATCTCTCTCATTGTTCGTTAGAATTTTGTTTTACAATGAATATATATAAGTTGTACAAACAAAACCTACACATGACAATCCCTGGGACCTTGAGAAATCATCTCACTGTACAGATGGTGGAGGTTGGAGCCTGAGGACCCAGCAGCAAGCCCAGGGTCACAAAGCAAGTAAAGGAAAAGGCAGGAGCACAATTCAGGGCCTCTGCCTCACAACTGGGACCTGGGTGAGTGGGGAGTGTCTGCAGCTGGGGACAGGACTTGGTGCCAGAATCCACCGGATGTTTTTGAATTCAGGAGGATGCAGACTAAAAGCCCAGATGAGAAGAGGGGAGGAGAATGAGCTGGGTCGACTGACTCCATTTTCAGAGCTCTGTCTCATTCCATATTCTTCATGGTCCTCCACAGCAGATTAGGTAGAATTTCTCCCATTTGGGAAACAAGGAAATGGGTTGAGTGAAGACAAGCAACCAGTTCTGTGGGACCACAGTGAGCAGGTGCACTGGAACCCGGCTCTAATGTCACATTTGCTTCAGCCCAAGAGGAACCTCCATCAGGACGGAAAAAAAAAAAAACACCCTTGGCAGTGGGGATCCCATGGCCCAAGTGCCCAGAGTCACTGTAAATCAGGAGGGAGACTCAATCTTGGAGCCTGCTGTCCTCTGCTGGAGAAAGAATTCACCCTTCACGATCTCCTTCCTGTCTACCAAACTGCTGGAACTTGAACCTGGTCCAAGCATTATCCAAAAGGAGGGCCTGTCTCTTTAACCAGTGGTGGCTCCAGACGTGCTCCCCAGTACGTGCCGCACGTGTGGTGGACACTTAAAGCTGCAGGAGCTACTTTTCTGGGAAGGTGCCGAAAGGCTGGCTGATCCGGTGCCCTGAGGGGCTCTTCCTTTAGTTCTCTTTTTACTGATTTCCTTTCTTGAACTGTCACTTGGTCCTCAGATCCTTCCTCTCTTCACCCGTCAGCTGATGCCTCCTCCTGCACTTGGTCCCTTCAAAATAATGATAGTAATAGAATTTCAAGGCTGTTCCCTTAAGTGTAAAAAGTAATATGCAGGTGTATATTATATTCTACAATGTCTGTGATAAAAAAAATGATAGCTAGATATGGCTAAAATATCTGCAAGAGAAATAGAAATGCTGAAAGAGTGGCCTCGCAGATGCGTTCACTGCCTCTGGCTGTTGTTGTCCACATATATTCTAAGGAGCTGGGTTCACAACCAGGATGAAGTAAATAGAATGCTGCTTCCTACTCTCTCTTCCTGCCTGCCTACTACTCACCTTCATTTCTGCCTGCGCCTTTCCTTAAAAAAAAAAAAAAAAGTTTGGCTGAAGTCTAAGGGGAAAGGAAAATGTAATTTTCTCACCCTTTTGCACATTTTAAATTTTGCACCAGGGACAAGTTTTCTGTATCCTAGTAGAAATAAATTAAATAATGAATGGTTATTTTGAGCCAGACATGCTAAATGCTTTCCCTAGCTATCCAGTTAAGTCTCAGAGAAATCCTACTCTGCTTTATGATCCCGGAGAAAGCAAGGCCCAAGGAAGTTAGTTGACTTACTAGGAAGGGGTGAGGCCAAGATTCAAAATCCTAGCAGCCTGATACCATCAAACTGGTCTAGTCCTTTGATGTCACTTCACTGTGCCTCCAAGTACTTCTGCCTCCTTGGGGGGTGTTGGTGGTGCAGGGGTGAGGGTTGGGTGGAGCCTTTGTAACTGTAGGTCCCGGAACCCTGGTATTCATAAACATAATCTGTGAGGTTGGTGAACTGCCAGGGAGATTAAAAATTTTTTGTCTATGTGCTGATACCAACTAACAGCATCAACGAAAGTAAGCAGACGATAAGATCACCTGAGCAGAGAGCTCTCACAGGGGCTGGCTCCAGAACCAGCAAATACATCTGGGACTGCTCACAGGCCACAAGAAGCCACCTCAAATGACTATGGAATTTTCAGCAACTGGAGGCACTGTCTGGCTTTGGAATGTCCTGCAAGCAACGTGGAAACAATCCCTCTATTGTATTGAACTTTCCTCTTGGACACCAAGCAAAATTTCTCTTGTGTATCAATGATTCCCAGTTTAAAGTACTTTTCAAAGCATGCTTCTCTGCTATTTCGTAAGTTCAAACTCAGCATCAGCATCAAGAAGAGGACTCAGCGTGGTGGCGACAAGGACAGTCCTGGCTGGATTTGCATCCCAGGGGTTGTAATGAGCCAGACAGACCTGGAAAAGATGTCAACAAAATATTTCCAAGGAAGTCTAGCTTCCAGTGGTAACGTTCTTTTTTTTTGCGGGGGGGGGGGGGGGTGGAAAGGGGGAGGAGGATATTCTTCTGTACTAAAAAGTTTTCTTTTTATTAATTTTATCTTTTTCTTTTATTGTTTTTCAAAGGAAAGGTGCAGGCAGGAATGAAGGCGTTATTTATTATTTTTTCATCTTCAGGCTGTTGATTCCATCAGTAGCAAACCCGGCCCAACCTGATTTCGGCTGGGCTGGCTCAGCGTTTTGTTTTGTTTTTTTTCCACAAGAAAATTGGAAGCTGCGGGACCTCCCCAGACCGCCACCCTCTGGGACTCACTTCACTCCCGCGCGGATCCTGCGGCCCCGCCCCGGCGCGACGCTCCCTCGCGGGCTCCGCCCCCTGCTCTCTGGCCCGCCCCTCCCCTGTCCGGCCGCCCCCTCCTAGTCCGTCTGTCGCAAAAGACTCGGCGGCGCTTGACGGCTGGCGTCATTGACGGCCGGAGGCCACCGAGGAGGAGGAGGAAGCGGCGGCGGCGGCGGAGGCGGAGGAGGACGGGGCCCGGGGTGGGCGCCGCGATCCGGGCTGGGGAGTGAGGCGCGGGCGGCGGGCCCGGCGGCCGCCCCCGCGCCGCGCCCGCGCCGGGCGTCCCGATGTGGCTGCAGCAGCGGCTCAAGGGGCTGCCGGGGCTGCTGTCGAGCAGCTGGGCCCGCCGCCTGCTCGGCCTGCTCGGCCTGCTGCTGCTGCTGCTGTGGTTCGGGGGCTCCGGGGCGCGGCGGGCGGCGGGCGGCCTGCACTTGCTGCCCTGGGCCCGCGGCCCGCTGGGCGCCGCCGAGCCGGCTGCCTGCCTGGAGGCCGCCACCCGCGCCTGGCGCGAGCTGCGGGAGCGCGGCGAGGCTGTCACGCTGGGCCCGGGAGTGCCGGCCCTGGTGGCTAACGGCTTCCTGGCCCTGGACGTGGCCGCCAACCGGTTGTGGGTGACCCCTGGGGAGCGGGAGCCCGCCGTGGCGCCGGACTTCGTGCCCTTCGTGCAGCTGCGTCCGCTGAGCGCGCTCTCCGAAGCCGGAGAGTCGGTGCTGCTGCTGCGGGAAGGGCTGCTGCGCCGGGTGCGTTGCCTGCAGCTCGGGGTCCCCGGGCCCGGCCCTGCGGCCGCCGCCCCGGGACCCGCCTCCGCCGCCGGCCTGGCCGCGGGGTCCGGCCGTGACTGCGTGCTGCTGCAAGAGGACTTTCTGGCGCACCGGGGCCGACCGCACGTCTATCTGCAGCGCATCCAGCTCAACAACCCTACAGAGCGGGTGGCCGCGCTGCAGACTGTGGGGCCCACCGCCGGCCCGGTCCCCAGGGCCTTCACCAGCACCCTCGAGAAAGTCGGAGATCATCAGTTCCTCCTCTACTCGGGCCGGTTCCCGCCGTTTCCCACGGGGCTGGTGCACCTGGTGGTGGTGGCTGCCAAGAAACTAGTGAACCGTCTCCAGGTGGCTCCCAAGACGCAGCTGGACGAGACGGTGCTGTGGGTGGTGCACATCTCAGGTCCTATTAACGCCCAGGTGCTCAAAAGCAAAGCAAGCAGAGAGCTCAGGGCGCTGCAGGACTTGGCACGGAAGGAAATGCTGGAGCTCTTGGAGATGCCGGCGGCTGAGCTCCTTCAAGACCACCAACGCCTCTGGGCTCAGCTCTTCAGCCCAGGTGAGGCCTGGCGACCGCTTGCTCCCGTCCACACTTTGCACCAGGGCGGACAGCCTCCACCCTGACAGGCCCCTCCAGAAGTCTTCCGAGGTGACATTAGAGTAGAGAGAGGTAGTCACAACCTGAACTTGGCCATTTATTTGACCCGAGGCTGAGACACTTTGGTGTCTGCCTTGTCTCATTTGGCTTTTAGGAGGCTTCCAGTGGACGAAGGAGCCTTAAAGGCACGTCTACTGTTATTCGTTCCTGTAGGTGAGGCCTGGTTTGAACAGTGGTGTAGAGTCAGATTTAAAGGATACACCGATTCTTTGTTCAGCCCCCCACCCCCCACTGCTGGTGGTGGCAGACCTGCACTTCTGGACGTGACTTGCGGCTGTGCTCTCACTGGACCTATTCGGGCTCCTTTAGCAGGTGCCGTTCTGTCGCATGGGCCCTCCTCCCCATTGGTGGCTGTTGAAGAAAATCTGTTCTAGACGAGAGAGTTTGGTTTCCAGAGGTCTGCTGCTAGTCGTGTGAATCCTTTAGTTGCTGAGTCGCATTCATTCAACAACTATTTATTGAATGCTTCCTCGGAGACGGGGGCCTGGAAGTGAGCAGAACAGTTCCTGTTCTCAGGGTGCTTGCGTGTTCTGCTTGGGAGGAAGATAGAGTGGAAAAGTGAATACTTGAATACATAAGCAAGCAAGATAGTTTTTAGGTGCACCCCGGTGGCCTGGTGGATAAGGCCAGCAGATGCAGTCCACATACATTCCCGAGGACCCGGGTTCAAGACCCAGGCCCTGGGGAAGCAACCACATCTAAGTAAAATAAATAAAAGTGCTTCCTCCTCGTCTCTGCCTGCCTCCCTGCTCACCTTCATTCCTGCCTGCACCTTTCCTTAAAGATAGCTTTTAGAATCAAAAGCTCTGTGGAGAAAACAGAAAGGCTTGACTGGAGGACAGGAGTGGGGGAGGGTAAAAGCAGTGGGAAGGGGCTCTGTTTGGGTCCACTTGTCTGGGAGACCTCTGAGGAGGATATGCTGGAGCTGTGACAGAGAGAGCAAGAAGCCAGCAGGGCAGAGGCCCAGACACAGGAGCAGGTCTGGATGAGGGACTGGCATGGCTGGCAGGCAGAGAGCAAGGGGAGGGTGACCGTGGCCAGACCCTCAAAGGCCTGTGGACCCCAATGCAGACAGCACCTTGTGTTCCAATGGGATGGGAAGCAGGCAGAGACACTGAGGCGCATTTTGGGGGTCCTGCTGGCTGCATGTGCTGGGTTTAGTGGGTGGTGGGCAGAAGGGGAGCGTGGAGACAGAAGTGAATGGATTCTGAGACCGGGCAGAGGAGCCCGGAGACTTTCCATGGGCAGCTGTGGGAAGTGAGAACTGGATTTTGTAGGGAGCTTAAGCAGGAGTCAAAAGACAACTTGGGGAGGGACGATGGGTTTGGGGCTGGAAGAATTTATGCCTCGTCAGGCTCAAAATACATGTCAGAATATCAGGTGGAGGCACCAAGTGGGTGATTAGCTCTCATTCTATGAATCAGATACCAGACAATGTTGGGAGACCCGGTGTTCAGATGTTTTTCAAAGCTACAGGACGAGCGTGCCCTGCTGGCCTAGCAGATACGGCCACTGGACATAATCCACACACATCGCAAGGACCCAGGTTCAAGACCTGGGACTGGGGAAACGGCCAAGATGAACAACTGAAAAAAAAAAACAACAGGTTCTTCCTTCTCTCTCTTCCTGCCTGACTGCTCACCTTCATTCCTGCTGCACCTTTCTCTTATGAGACAAAAACAAAAACAACCCTGTAGGATGGGCATGAGATGACAGAGAGGAGAAACTGCCCAGGAATGCACGAATGGCTGGGCAGTGGTGACAGTCCTGGCGTGGGACACTGGAGTTCCTGCTGGCACCACAGGTTTGGCACTGAGTCCTGGCTAAGTCTTGTTCTCTCATTATTTTTAAAAGGAAAAGTATAGGTAGGAACAAAGATTAGCAGGCAGGCAGGAAGAGAGAGGAGGAAGAAGCACCCTTATTTATTTTATTTATTTGTACGTTTGATGGTTCTTCCTGGTCCGGGACACAGACCCAGGTCCTTGGGATGTATGTGCACTGCGCTTTGGCCAGAGGCAGTTGACTAAACCACTGCTCCACCGGGGCAGGTGTAAGTCTGTTTTACAGGACTTTAGGTTTCAGGCCCACAGGGCTGTGGTTGGTCAGGCGAGGAAGCCAGCTGGGATGGCTCTCCTCCCTCCCCAGGGGAGACGAGCAGCCCTTTACATCCCTGCGGACAAAAACTTTCTGTTCCACTTTTGATCAGCTCTGCTTCCTGACCTCAGCCTCCCAGCCCTGCCTTGCCTCCTTGACGTTAAACCTGTGTGGTTGCAGGCGTGGAAATGAAGAGGATCACGGACGCCCACACGCCGTCCGGACTGACCGTGAACCTGACACTGTACTACATGCTGTCCTGCTCCCCGGCCCCGCTGCTCAGCCCCAGCCTGAGCCCCCGCGAGCGAGAGCAGATGGAGTCGACGCTCAGCTATGAGGATCACTGCTTCAGCGGCCACGCCACCATGCACGCCGAGAACCTCTGGCCGGGCCAGCTGCCGTCCGTGCAGCAGGTCCTGCAGCTCTCCGACCTGTGGAAGCTGACGCTGCAGAAGCGCGGCTGCAAGGGGCTGGTGAAGGCGGGCGCCCCCGGCGTCTTGCAGGGCATGGTGCTCAGCTTCGGGGGCCTGCAGTTCACTGAGAACCACCTGCAGTTCCAGGCCGACCCCGACGTGCTGCATAACAGCTACGCCCTGCACGGCATCCGCTACAAGAATGACCACATCGACCTGGCCGTGCTGGCGGACGCCGCGGGCAAGCCGTACCTGCACGTGTCCGTGCAGCCCCGCGGCCAGCCCGGCAGGGTCTACGCCTGCGAAGCGGGCTGCCTGCACGAGCCCGTGGAGCTGACCTCGGCGCCGCAGGGCCACACCTTCTCGGTCATGGTGACGCAGCCCATCACGCCGCTGCTCTACATCTCCACCGACCTCACACACCTGCAGGACCTGCGGCACACGCTGCACCTCAAGGCCATCCTGGCCCACGACGAGCACATGGCCCAGCAGGACCCCGGGCTGCCCTTCCTCTTCTGGTTCAGCGTGGCCTCCCTCATCACCCTCTTCCACCTCTTCCTCTTCAAGCTCATCTACAATGAGTACTGTGGGCCGGGGGCCAAGCCCCTCTTCAGGAGTAAGGTATAAACCCGTGTCTCCCACCCCAGGCCCGGGAGCAGTGGGGTGGCCCTCTAAGCGCGTGTCCCCGGCCCTCAACACTGAGGGCAGCTGGGAGTTGTGGGAGGACATCGCAGTGGTTTCTGGGAGGAAATCCCGGGAAAGGGGGAACTGGAGACCCAGGTGTGAATACGGTCCGCTGTCTTCCCAGGGACTCGGCTGTCCCTCGCCACAACCCCGGTGACGCTCAGCATTGAAGAAACTGCTGTGAACCCCTAGGCTGACCCGAAGCCTCTGTCTAAACGCCCCCAGAGGCCTGTGCAGAGGTCATTCCCTAGCGTGGGCCAGTCCGGGGTGGCCACCAGGTCAGCGCGGCACGAGATCATTCCCCTCCTGTTGCTGAAGCCTCTCTGCCCCCCTGGAAGTCATGACTTGACCTGGCTGTCAGGATGGAAGGGGCCTCCTGCCCTTCCCAGCGACCCACTCAGTGAGAAGTCTCGCTGCTGGGGCTGGTGGGACGAGGACCGGAAGGTGGGCCCTGTTGGCGGGCCGGAGGACGGCTTTCAGTGGGTGGGCTCCTGCCCACCTCTGCTGTGCAGCCTGCAGGAGGCCAGAGAGGTGTAAGTCTGGGCTCCCGGGTAGCTCAGGAGCCCGGCCCTTCAGAGAAATGCCTCCGCTTCCGCCGAGGGCTTTGCACTCTGGCTTCCAGCTTCTGGCCCGAAGGACCAGGAGACAGGTTGGGGGGCAGGTCAGAGCTCCTCAAGCTGGAACAAACGCACAGCCCGCTGGAGAAGCCGCGGCCTTGCACTGGCATGTTGACTGACATGAAACAGCGCTGGTCACCAGCCCCTGCGGGTTGCTTTTCCCTGCGGGCTGCTGGACTCTTTCTTCCCTCCCTCCTTCCCTCCTTGAAAGGTGCTGGCAGGAGGAGAGAGGAGGAAGCTCGCTATTTCTCCTATTTAGTTGTTCACCCAGCCCCAGGGCGTGCCGGTGGGCTCTTTCTTAATCTTGCATCTGTCCACCCACCCTGGTTCCCCACATGATGCGGGGGACAAGCCAGGCCACCCTCCTGGGGTACTGCCCGTGTTCTCAGCCCGAGCGGGGCCATGTGGGGCCCAGGAGGTTGAGGGGTGTCTGCAGGTTCGAGCGGAGCGGCGTGGTGCTGCCGGAGTGGTTCCCGGCGCCTGCTCCCCGACGTCTCTGCAGCTGCCCACGGGATGCGGGGAGCAATAACAGCTTGTTTCGTTCATTGAACAGGAAGATCCCAGCGTCTGAGCAAAGGTACAGTCCTGCATTCAGCCACCGTTTGCACAAGACTCCCAGCACTGAAAGTCTGCCGCGCCGGCCAGGGATCCTCGGACAGCACCCACCCTTTGTGCCTTGTTGGGGGACACCAGGGACGCGGAAGCACGTGCGGATGTTAGGAGTTTGCGTCGGGGACCCAGCGTCCAGGGGGAGTGGGGAGGGGGACTAGTGACTTTTGTAAACTTTCGACTCAATAAAATGAACCTGTATAGAAAATACTTGAAATGGAACTCACTCCTTCTCCCCTTTCTCCTGTTCCAGGAAGTAGATGCTCTCGAAGAGACTCTTGTCGAAGGAAAACGGTGTTCTTTTCCTAATTTAATGTATTCTTTCCTGACTGCATCTTAATTTATTTTTTGTTGAGCTTCTGCCTGAGGCCTGCCCGCCATGCGGTGTCCGGCCTGACTGCCGCCCGGCCGTCGCTGGCGGGCCGTGCTCGGAGCCCCTGGCGCTGCCTGCTGGGGTGTGCACACTGGAGGCCTGTGGTTTTGTACTTCTGGGCTTTGGGTGTTTAACTTTCTAGTGATTGATGATTATTGGGTTTTGAAATACCAAAGCTTTTTTTGTTCTGTTTTTAAATAAATCTCTTTTCAAACTTCCATGACCGTTTGTGTGTGGTTGAAACCTGTGGGGACAGCCTGTCGTCCTCAGTCACCAGACTTTGGGGAGTGTCAAAGCAGGAGGGCCCTCCTGGCCCCTCACGCAGTATGTCTTTGCCCACGTCTCCTGCAGAGGAGCCCATGGCGGGGTTGCCACCCTTCTCGCCAGGGGTTCACTGGGAGCCTGGCTCCATGGTCTGGCTGGGAGCACCACCCCGTCCGTCCCCTGCTCCCAGGCCCTCCACCGCCCACCACCCTCAGTAACCAAGTTTGCCAGGCCTGACAGGGCAGGGCAGCAGGATCATGCCTGTTGGGACTTATCCGATCCCTCCCCTCTGGGGACCGGGAGGTAAGGTGCAGGCAGGAATGAAGGTGAGCGGAGTCAAGCAGGAAGAGAGAGGAGGAAGAAGCACTTTATTTCAGTTGTTCACCTTGCTTTTCACCCGGTCCGAGATCTTGAACTCAGATGCTTGGGACGTGTGGCCTGTGCTGTTGGCTGAAGGCGGCCTTTTAAGCTCCCGACTCAGCAGGAAGCCTGGTTTGCTTGTCCCGGGCTGAATGGGCTGCTTGAGAAAGTGTCTCCAGCTGGGCCACCAGTTGCTCTGATCCTTGGGTCCCGGGCGCCTTCCGCTCCTGCTCTGGAGGGTGCAGAGCTCAGAAGCACCCACCTCCAGCCGGGGGTCCTGGTGGGCTAAGTCTCCTGAGTAGGAGCCCCTGTGTTGCCGTTGTGTGGCCTGCCCTGCTTCACTTTGAACGAGAAGCTGCTGGATGATGGGGGCCGAACTCTGCCCACTCTGCCTAAAACGGAGCCGGGCAGTTACAGGTTCAGAGGCGTAATAGCAACCTAGGTAGGTGCCTGGCGCCCAAGAGATATGGAGCAAACAACCAGAATTTCACTCACCTGGCGCTTGTGAGTTGCAGCTCTGTGCGTGCCCACCAAGTGCTGGGTGTTTGGTATCAACATGGCCCTATGCGGGGAGGAGGTTGCTGGGGGTTAAGATCCCAAAGGCTAATGTGCCCTAGCAGAGTAGCAGTTAGGTTAGCTGCCTCTGAAGGAGCGCAGTCCTCATGTATCCCAAATACCTGGGTTCCTGTCCTGGTTGTACGGGTAGGGGATGAAGCGGGGACGACCAATGTGAATAGATAAATAAAAATAAAGTGCTGCTTCCTCCTCTTCCTGCCTGTCTGCCTTCCTTTCTGTGGGCACTTTTCCTTTAAAATAAATACATTTTGGATCCCAGTTGGAAAGACGAGCACATGACCTGAGACCAAGGCTTCCTCCGAAGGCCTCCTGGAGATGGGTTGGGGTCCCTCAGGAATGGCATCAGCAGCCATTCTCAAAGTGATGCTTGTCAGCTGGAACGCTCTGTGGCGCCGCCAATTCGACCCCTTTGCAGAGAGGAGCGACCTCGGGGAGAGGCCGGACACTGACCCCAGAGGGGCGGGGAAAGCTCCCCTCAGCCCGTGTGAAGGCCCGGATGTTTTTTCCGGAGTGGAAAATCAGATGGAAACCTTGCTTGTCTTTACCCCAGCATCTCCTAGAAAGGTGGTGGAAGAATATTATCTCTGGTCCATCTCACACCCTCTGAGCTCACCTTACTCCCCTTATTCACACTCTTGGGAGCAGCCCTTCACCCATAGGAGATGAACCAGGGACCAAGCAGACTCCTCCACCGTCCGGTGGGTGGACCCCCGAGGCAGCATCAGAGCCTGCGCCCTCAGTGGGGCGGCCTCAGTAAGGCCTCCTTGATTTGGTTGCTCTCCCTCCCTCTCCTGTCCCCTGGGTGGCTTCCCAAATAAGCAACCAGCACACAAGCTCCCATGTCAGGCTAAGACACCAACCAGGGCAGACAGAAGGGGTCCCAGAGGAAGTGGGACCTCTGAGAGGTGGTTAGAGAGGAGGGTGGAGCCCCAGCCTGGGGATTAGTGCCCTTAAAAGAGACCCAGCCTCTCTCTCCCTCCCTCCCGCTCCACCCCGCAAGGGCAAACTGGAAGGGGCCATAGCACCCCAGACCCGCCCCCTCACCTTGCAGGCACCCTGGTCTCCAGCTTCCAGCCCCCAGCACTGACAAACTGACACCTGATTATCAGCCAGAGTCTGTGCTGCTCTGTTCCAGGAGCCCAGACAAAGACAGGCACGTTCCTCCAGAGAGGGCTGGGACTCTACGGGGAGATAACAAGCCAAGAACAGAGATTCCAGCACTTCCTGGTGGAACAGTGGCTGCGTCAACCATGTCCGGCCAAGCACAGTCCCTGCACACTCCAAGGACCTGGGTTCACGTCCCAGGGCCAGACTAAACAATCAAGATGTACAACTACACAAAGTAAATAAAAGCATCTTCCTCCTCCCTCTTCCTGCCTGCCTGCTCGCCTTCATTGCTGCCACACCTTTCTTTTTTTTTTTTTTTTTTTAAAAAAAAGAGATTCCTCAGATCTTAGAAAATCAAGGAGTCTTACACCTTTCTGGTGCAAGAATGCATTGTCTGGAATAAGGGACTTGCGGACCACCGGAATTGTATGTACTTAGTTTTCCTGAGGAAAGTTCTATAGCTTTCTTCAGTCTCGAAAGAATGCATGACTTTCAAAAAATCATAAGACCAAGATGACCTGCACTTCGGGGCCTTGTCTTTAGGGCCCCTTCCACCTAAGGACAGTGGTCTGAGCTTCCAGCATCCAGGTCAGGCCTGGCCATTGGCCCTCATGCTGCTGTGGCTGTGGCGGGGAGGCTGGGGAAGTGAGCAGCAGCTGCCGGGGCACGGGGAGCAGGCGGCCTCACCCCAAGCAAGCTCCCAGCATCGACAATCCTCCTTCCAGAGCCTCTCCTCTGGACTTTGACCAAGGGAAGCTTCTGATAAGGCTTCTGATTTCGTGAACGCTCACTGTGATCTTCTAACACACCATGCATCTGGCACTGCAGAGGCAGAGGGGGAAGGGTTACGCTGGGCACATCTATGTGTGTGGCACTGTGCCGAGATTTCAGGTGGGTGAGGCAGGGTTCCATCTGTCTTCACCTCTGGGTGGCCAGAGCCAAGTGCAATGCTTGACACAGGATCATTCTCTCTCTCTCTCTCTAAAGGAAAGGTGCCGGCAGGAATGAAGGTGAGTGGGCAGGTAGGCAGGAAGCGAGAGGAGGAAGAAGAAGCATTCTATTTTTATTTTTATTTAGTTTTTCACAGTTTGTTTCCCCTGGACCTGGGACTCAAATCCAGGGGCATGTGGCCTGTACTCCTTCAGAGATGATTGACCTAACTACTGCTCCACCAGGGCCTGCCAATACAGAGTTGAACTTTAAAGAAAACTTGTTGAATTGCGTCTCTATACAGTATGTCATTTAATCGTTGTGTTCCAATGAGGGGTTAGAGTTGCAAGAAATCAAAAACTTAATTATAACTGGCTTAGACAAACCAGGAAAAGTCCTGGTTGGTAAGGCAGTGTTGGATGACAGGAGTTTCAGGAATGGCTTGATCCAGGACTCAAATGATTTGAGTAGGATCAGCTCTTCTCTGCTTCCTATAGATTGACTTCCATCCTCAGACTGGCTACCCTGTGGAAATAAAATGGTCACAGCGGTCACAAGCCTGATGTCCTCCTGGCCAGGCCAGCAGAGTCTGAGTCCCCGTGCTTCTCCCCAAGGTGCTGAGTTTCACCTTCAACTGGATAGCCCACCCCTGAGTCAATCACGGAGCCAGGTGCCAGGGATACCTGGTTAGTGAGATTAGACCAGTCAGGCCAGCTCCTCAAAGCTAAGCCTGGGCTCAGCCTCACACCACTGAACAAAGAGTAATAGGAGAAACTTGGAAGGAAGTTCGGGGTCCTTTCATTAGGCAGGACGAGGAATAGGCGCTTGGCAGCAAAGCGCAGGTCTCCAGTACCCCCCAGATGAGGAAAGGAAGGGCGCCAGACCTGAAGGACTAGACCGAAGTCATGCTATCATGGAGTCTGTGATGTGCCCCCAGGTCAGTCCAGCTCTCAAGCTAGAATGCTGCTACCACCAGCCCAAGTTGTGGGGGACACATTTGGGAAACAGACGCTTGCCTGTTGGCCCAGAAGTTGCACCGAGTTCTTCCCGGCAGGGACATTGCTGGTTTTCATCCAGGAGTCTCTCCAGGTGGGGGCAGCTCGCAGAACCTACGGAGAGGGCGGGACAGGTGCACTGAGCACCGGGACCACTCACCAGGCTCTCATGGGGATTGGAGTCAATCTCCTGAGTAACCGTGTTGACCAGGAAGAAGGGGGCAAGTGGACTCAGGGCTGACCTCGCGGAGCACGCCATTTAAGGGGAGACGCATGCGAACCTGGATGCTTGTGTCGTGACAGGGCTGGGAGGACAGGCCCCAACACCGCACCTCCACAGGAGCCCCAGCGGCGGTTTCCTGGAGGATCTGCAGCTGGCAGCCTGGACCCTGAAACTTGACGGGCTGAGCCAGGCCGAGCCTGGGCAACCTCAGAGATGGGAAGTAAGTGGAGGGAGACACATGGGCTGTGGTGTGGACTCCACGAAGGGAGAAAGCTGGGGGGATCAGGTCAGAGTCGGGGTTTGCGGAGCCATGTCATGGATCCCTAAAGGCCAGGGGTGCGTTCTGGCCGGAGTTCTCCACAGTGATCAATGACAGGTAGCAATTCATCCGGGGAACTCATCACTTCTTCCCCGCACCACGGTGGTGATTTTAGCCGATCTTATCAGTTTCCAGCAGAACCAAGGACGGTCAGTGTTAGTTTCACAACAGCAGACACAGACCTAGAGAGTGAGTGAGTGACAGCTGAAGGTCAAAGGAGGTCACCAGGACCTCCAAAGGATTGCCACTCTCCAGCGGCAGGTCAGTCCACCTCCGAGATGGAGATCACAGGTGTCCATGTGACTGCTTCGTGGGTGACCCCAGAGATGACAAAGGAGGCTGCACGAACTCAGGAGAAAGGCTGGGGCTTCTCTCAGAATAAGCTTCGCGAAGAAGTAAGCAGGCGCCTTTGTGGGGAAGGGCTGAGTGTCCGCGGCCCCCGGGGCTGGGTCTCGGGTCCCACGGTCCAGCCGCAGCCATGTCAGCACCACGTGTAGTTTCCAATGAGTCAGTGAAGTGTTTACATTCGTGGTTCCCACCTGTAAAATGGGCCTAATGACACCTTCTGACTGCTTGAGCTGGTTCGGAAGTTCCAGTAAATGAACGACTGCGTGCGAATGTGCTTTGTGAATTCAAAACTGCCCACCCAAGGAGGTGCGGTTCCAGAGGCCTCTGCACCTGGGGCCCAGCGGTCTGCCAACTCGGGTTGAAAAACTTCTTGATTTTCATTAACCTCTCACTGAAACCCAGCATTTCCTTCCGCTGGCGTTGGCGCGTGCGTGCTTGTCGGAGACAGAACGTTTCAGGACGCCTGACAGCGGGTGCGGACGCGCGCCTCCCGGCTCTGAGAGGATGGCGCTCTGGCGCCCCCTGGTGGAGCGGGGGCTGGACCACTCGCCTCCAAGGGACCGAGTCACATACCCCTGGCTCCAACCAGTGTGAACAACTAAATGAAAATAAAACAAAATAAAATATAAAGTAAAATAAAAAAATAAAATTCTTCTTCTTCATCTCTCTTCCTACCTGCTTACTCACCTTCATTCCTGATGGCAAGGGAATTAAAAGAAAAAGAAAAAAGAAATCATGGAACTCATTAGACGTGCCACTACGGATCCTAATACTGAATCTATTAATAAAGCACCAATCACAAATTTGCCTTTAAAACATATTTAAAACTTTTAAGCGCTAGATCCTGTCTGACATACACAAAAGGAAATCTAACAGTCTAATGATCCTCCAGGCGTCACCATCAATTTCTCCCATGCACACCATAAACAAAATGCTATTTTATGATGAAATTATTTTATTTTCCACTCACATTATTTTGAAGCTAATCCAAGACACACTAGCATTTCCTCTGTAGCTATTTCTGTATGTGCTTCTACACATAGAACAATATACCACAATATGATAATCATACTCTCAAATAACAATAATTCCATAACCTCATCAAATATCCAGTCACGTTAAAAATGAAGCTATCTCACAGATACATAATAGAGTTTTAAATAGTGTCCGTTTAACCAGGATTCCCATCAGGGCCACACAGTGAGAGGGGTTGACAAGTGCTTTCAATCTCTTTCCATCGTGAGGCTCTCTTTTTAATCTCTCTTTTTTTTTTCCTCCTCATTTGTTGAAGAAATCTGATGGTTTATCCTGGAAAGCTCCCTGCACCCAGGGCTTGGGCAGGTGCTGTGGACAGGCCCACGGTGCCCCACACCTCTGTCTCCTGGCACTCAGACCTGGTCTGTATCAAATTCAAGTTTGATTTTCTTTTCATAGCAGCAACATGCACGTAGGGTCTTAAATGTGAGCAGCTGATCTCTTACTGCACTGGGATAACAAAGTGGTGATATATTTTCTTTCATTCTTTCGTCATTTAAAAAAGTATTTACTGAGGTGACTTTGATTTGCAAAATAACACAAACCTATATGTGAGGGTTCACCATTCCTCAAATATAGGCTAACACATCATGCCCACCATATTATCAGTTGTCTTCGACCACAGTCCATTCATTGAACCCCATCCCCTTCCCCACTGGTGACTTCAGTTCTAAGGTCAATGTCCAAGGGTTGCTTTTTGTTTTTGTCTGTTCATTTGCTTTGTCTCTTTATATTCTACTTACGAGTGAGAGAATTTGTACTTTCTTTGTTTTATTTTATTTTTTTTTTTAAGGAAAGATGAAGGCAAACAGTAGGAAGAGAAATGAGGAAGAAGTATTTTTTACTTATTTTATTTAGTTGTACATCCTGGTGTTCCCCCCGGCCCCGGACACGAACCTGAGACCTTGGGGATGCATGTTTTCAGCACCCAAATGCTACTCCACCAGGGCTCTTTTTTTTTTTTTTTTTTTTTTAAGGAAAGATACAGGCAGGAATGAAGGCAGGCAGGCAGGCAGGCAGGCAGGCAGGCAGGCAGGCAGGCAGGCAGGCAGGCAGGCAGGCAGGCAGGCAGGCAGGAAGAAGCACTTTATTTTGTTCAGTTGTTCACCTTGGTCATTTCCCGGCCTCAGGCTCATCCACTAGGCCACTAGGGGGCGCCTTCTTTTTTTCTTTTTCTTTTTTTTTTTTTTTTAAAGTAGGACTTCTTTTGAATGGAGGAACTTGCCCTCTCACATACTTGGTCATTAGGTGGTACAGATTATATAAGAACAGCAGGATAGGCGCCCCCTGGTGGAGCAGCGGTTAGGACCATCTCTTCCAAAGCATACAGGCCACAACCCCTGGGTTCCAGCCCCAGGTTCTGGGGGACGCAAGTGCGAACAACTAAATGAAAATGAAATAAAATGCTTCTTCCTGTCTGCCTGCCTACTCACCTTCATTCTTCCCTGGACCTTTCCTTAAAAAAGAAAAAGAAAAGAAAAGCAGGATAAATGCTGGATTCTTTCTCTCACCGATTTTCAAAATAAGGAATTTGTTTTGTAGCAGTATCCTGTGATGGTGACTTGTATTAGAGCATGATAACTCGGTAGGTAGGTAGAGAGATGATAGGTCCAGGAAAACCAGGGATAGGAGTCTTGGTCCAAGTCCAAGGCTTGGGAACCAGGAGCCAATGTCCAGGGACAGGAGAAGATAGGTCTTCCAGCTCAAGCAAAAAAGAGCAAATTTGCCCCTCCTCTGCATTTTTGTTCTGCTCAGTCCCTGAACAGACTGGATGCCTGCCCTCCTTGGTGAGTCCTTAGTCCAGATTCAAATGCAAGTCTCTTCCTCCCAAGGCACAGCAAACCCAGAAATAAAGTTTTGCCAGTTTTCTGGGCATCCCTTAGCCTGGTCAAGTTGACTTAAAAAAATTTAACCATCACAGTGACCAGTTAGTTGAGTTAGTTTTGGTACTTTTTATGAACCTGTTTAAAGTCATTTGATATGTGTTTATCCTTTGAATTTATTGATCTCCTTAATGGCACATTGATATCATCTTTGGCTTTTGGGAGCCCCTTCAAGGAGGTATATTGCCTGACTTGCGCCTGGAATCAGCTGTTTCTCCAAGAAGCCTGCTTCATTTGAATGGGGAATGGTGTTTGGAGGCCGCGGCCTGGGTGGTTGGAGTGGTGGATACACTGGGGAGCTTTGTCAGTTTGCCGAAAGTGAACCAACAACAAACTAGTTAACAACCTCTGCTTTATTTATTGTTTCTTTTTACTGGAGGAACATTGTACCATAACAGATATAGGCTTGAGGTGTGTATTATCATAAATCAACATCTGTATATAAATGTGGTAAATTCCTAAGTCCATTTCATCATATAATTGACCGCTTTTACTGGATTTGTCCACCTCTCTCCTTTTCCTTCTGGCAACTACTCATTTGAGTCTATAGACTAAAAATCTGTTTTGAAAAACCTCTGCTTTAGATATACATACCCAGCCCTCCTCAGAGTCCAAAGAGAGCACTGGCCACCAGCATGAATTCTAACCTGAGGAGCAGTTGGCCCTGCGGGGGGAAGGAAAACAACGCTCCTAGCCGTCGAATTGTGTTCGGGACCAACGGAGCAGGGCGGGATTGTGGGCTCCCTGAGCCTGGGGTCACGGTTCTCGACACAACAGAACATCAAAAACCGAACACGCAGTCTCTGTTGCAGACTTGCCCTAGGCTCGGTGCACCAGCATGAGGACCAGAGAGTTGGCCGCAGGATGGAGCCAGGGTGGCTGAGAAATGGAGCTGCCGGGAGTGTTCCCGGTGAGCAGGGGCGAAGAGGAGGCGCCACAGGAGAATAAGAAACACTGAGTGCGCTGGAAAGCGGGGTCAGGGGGCTAACAGCCTCCAGGACTGAGAGCCTCAGATACCGGCCTTCTACTATTTATTGCCGTCAGCCTTCAGCCTTTCCTTCCTTTGCTACGTAAGTGTGTTCCTTTGTTCGTGGGAGAGAACAGTGACAGGAACTCTGCCCCAGTGGTTTTCTACTGCGGCCTTCCCCCGTTTTCCGACGAGGTGATCCTGTTCTGCCGACTCCCCTTTCGTCCTTGCTCTACTTTCTGCCCCCAGCATGGAGCCCCAGGAGGGAACTCCGGGGTGGATCCTCGCCCTCCGTCCCTGCGGGCACACACTGCTGGTTTTCTTCCCTGAACTCAGTCACTCTCCTGGGATCTTACACCACCTGGCTGGCGGCTGCCTACACCAAAGACTACATTTCCCAGCAGACCTTGGCGCTGACTTCTCACGGAAACTAAGTTCTGGCCAATGGGATTGGTGAAAAAGAATTCACTTCCAGCGCGCCCTGGTGGAGTAGCCGTTAGCGCAATGGCCCCCAGAGGGCACAGGCCACGTACCCCTGAGCCCCAGGGCCCGAGAAAGTAACTAGCCTGAACTAAATAAAAATAAAAAGAGATGCTGCCACCTTCTCTCTTCCTGTCGGCCTGCTTGCCTTCATTCCAGCCGGCACCTTTCCTTTAAAAAAAAAATTTCCTCTTGGTTTTATCAAATTCATTCTAAACAACGCCCAGCGTCCTTCTCATTCTTATTTTTAGCGGATCATCTAGTTATAACAATGCTGATTTTGCAGGCAACAGTAATGCTTTTCATTTCACGTGAAAACCAGCCAATTATACGTCAATTCTTTTATACGAATGTGCCCAAATCACCCTTTTTTTTTAAAAAAAAGGAAGTATTGTCCATGAACTGTAATAAACCAGACTAAGCGAAAAGTTCTGTAACTTGTAAATAAAAGGCGCCAGGTTTGGCGCGTATATTGAGCTAATCGCCAGTCTGAGAACATTTGAGTCAACGTGGTTTTAATATTAGGAAAGCGGGTTTAAAACGAATTGCGAGCAGGCGCTCCGGCTTTTTTTTTTTCTTTTCTCCTCATTCTGCCTTCAGATAAAAAAAAACAAAGCTTAACCACGAGTTGTTTTAAGCCAATACCCGCACGATCCTAGGACTAACTAAATCTAAGTCTAACTTTTCAACGTTGTATAGTAGCTTTGCCAAAGCAAAGCCTCAAAAAATTGGCGAAAAACTCAGAATTGTTCCTCTCCACGGAAATCTTTAGTAAAAGGCGAAAGATTTATGCGATCTGAAGAGAAACCAGAGTATACCCGCTGACTTCGGCACATATTCCTAGGGTAACTGCTACTCCTACCTATATAATGGTGACTATTTATACGAACGAACTAGAAACTTTTACCTTTCTATCAGACAGTACTGTGCTAGAGTTCTTATTTTAGAGCAAAATAGTCGAAATATAAAAGGAAAACAGTTATTTTTAATTCAGAACTAGTTTTATGGGCAATGCATTGTGGGTATGCAAAAACTCCCGCCGTCGTCTCTCTCTCCGGTTTTCCTGCTGGAACTGGTACCACCACCAGGGGGCAGAGCGCGGAGGCCAGCTGTACAGGATTAGGCACCTGCGCCTGATCCAACTAGAGAGTCTGTGATGTAATTAGCACTACCAGTAGCATTTTCTTTGGGACTTAAGATAAATAAAATAAAGTTTAAAATAAATTAGATCTTGAAATTGATTTATTCAACATTTGTCCAGCACTGTGAAAACCCTTTAACAGAATCAGGTGACATCTGGGCGGAGCATGCAAGGAGCCACAGCAGAAGGCAGTGGAAGGAGGCACAGTGCTGAGCAGGTAAGAGGTCCGATGGCCTCCAAGAGCTTGGATTTGTCTTCAAGGCGGTGGGCAATCATGGACGTCTTCCTAGAGACTCAGATTAGTGCTTTAACACCGTGGATCTCAAGATGGTTTGTGGATCACTGATGAGCACTGCTCACCTGTTAGAGCCCAGTTCTTGGGGCCAGTGCCCACCTACCGGAGCTGACACCCTGGGGTGGGGTCGGGCAGCCAGCTGTGGAAAAATCCTCCAGGTAACCGGGATGTCGGCTGTTGAACGACGTTCTGGCTAAACGGGCGATTCTAAGGGGAGCAAGAAGTTTGGGGGGGGCAAGTTAGAAGCTGAGCATTAAAGCCAGAGAGAGACGCACACAGGAGCCCGGACTGGGGCGGCCTGGGAGATGGTGGGGCAGCCAGAGAGAAAGTCTAGGGTAGAGCCTGCAGGGGGAGGCGGGGCTGTAACTTGGAGGAGCAGTGAAGACCGGGAAGAGCCTGGGACGCCGGACGACGCTGGACGCCGCGGCAGAACCCGAGGGCACAAAATAAATGCCATCAAGGGAGCTGCCCGTGGCGTTAGATGTCCCAGAGAGGTGAAGGGAGGTGGGGACCACAAAGGTCGGGAGATGTCAGAGAAGGGAAGTCAGGACCTTGACCAGAGTCGCTCTGGGGTGGGGGTGAGGGAAGGGTGTGAGGCTAAAGGGGGCTTTTCTTTCTTTGCTCTCGGGAGAGTGTTGCGACGGGGCTTAACCCTGCGCGGGGCTGGGGGCGGCCGGCCAGAGGAGAGAGGAAAGAAGCAATGGTGTGTGTGCGGGGCGCTGGGTAGAGCTGAGGGCGCTGGCTGAGCAGAGGAATGAGTGGCAGGGGTGCAGGAGGAGCCCCCTCTTTGCTCTCCGCCCACCCCGTTCTCCGGCTTTTCCTTCCCTCCATCTTCCTCACCTGGCAAGACCTAGCTTCTGGGGAAATTAGGGGATGAAGCAAACTCCTAGGAGGGCCTGGACATTTTCTGCATTTCTCTGCTGGCCCCATTCTCCACCTCCAAGACACCCTTTTTGTTTAGTTTTTTCCTTTATGCCTACAAATATTGATTTTATTTGGGGCTCCTTTAAATAATGCATGGATTTGAAATATAAATGCATTATATTAACAGCTAGTCAAGTAATTCTATAAGCCAGCTATGAGGTTAAAAGGAGCCTTTATGAGAACCATAGAGTACAAACATTCTAGCAGAAGACACAAATTTGGGGGTCACTTATAAGAGTTTTATAGGTATGCGTGCATGTTTTCTTATTGGATTAATTATACGCATACATGACTTGGCTTCTACCTTGACCCACAAATTGGGACTGAGGGTTAAATTAATATTTAAATGGATTAAAGGTAAAACTACCCCAATGCATTGTCAACTGAATTTAGAGAATTGCAAGTCACATATTACTGTTGTTGAGTTGGAAAAAAAAAAGTCCCCTTCCTCTGAGGTTCTTCCCTCCTGGACACACACATACACACACACACACACACACACACACACACAGAAGTAGGCATGATTAGTAAGATAAAAGCCAAAATTTCATGACATACATATGGAGAATTTACATGGCAGACACTTCTGAAGTAACTGGGACAGAGCGAAGGTGTACCCTGTTCCTAGGCCTGAGAAAGGGCACTGGGGTGTCAGGGAGAGAGAAACAGAACTAAGGCACATTAAAAAAAAAAAAATTAAGATAAGGTGCAGGGAGGAATGAAGGCCAGTAAGCAGGCAGGAAGACAGGGGAGGAAGAAGCACTTGATTCATTTTATTCAGCTGTTCACCATTGGCTGCTTCCCCTGGCCCCAGAGACCTCAGGATGTATGTGGACCGTGCCTGGTTTAAACCACTAGGCCACCAGGGTGTGATTTATTTAGCTGTTCATCTTTGTTGTTCATCCCGGCCCCAGGTCCTGAACCCTTGTCCTTGGGATGTATGTGGACTACGCCAGCTGGAGGCAACGGATTCACCCACTAGGCCGTTAGGGTGCATCAAGACTCACTTTCTTTCTTTCCCTCCCTCCCTTCCTCCCTCCCTCCCTCCCTTCCTCCCTCCCTCCCTTCCTCCCTCTTTCTCTTCCTGTCTTTCTTTCTCTTTCTCTTCCTGTCTTTCTTTCTCTTTCTTCCTTCCTCCCTCCCTCCCTCCCTCCCTCCCTTCCTTCCAGGAATAAAGGCAATCAGAGGCAGGTAGGAAGACAGCGGATGAAAAGCATTGTATTGATTTCATTTTGGTTGTTCCCTCAGGCCCTGGGACACGCGGCCTTGGGACGGATGTGGACTGCACCCAGTTCCTACTCCACCAGGGCCTCTTTTTAAAAACTTTTCTTCTCTCGCTTCGGTGCTCCACATCTGACCCTCTGCTCAGCCCAGAACCTCCCCAGGGATTTAAGGAGAGAGCAGAATTGTCTTCCTGGTCTCCCTACTGCCAGCACCTGCCTCTCCTCTGCCCTCCTCAAGAAGGATGCATTTGCACCTCACCCCACAAAGACGCCCCCCACCCCTCCACCGCATCTCTTCTCTCTTTTCCCCTCCCTGCTGCTCACCCCGCTGGGTCAGCAACTGGTTTTCCTAACTTCTCACTGTGAAGGGAGCCCCAGCACCCTTCCTGTGAACATAACAGCCCCACAGAGGGACAGGCCTGGCTTCACACGCCTCTTTTAGAAGAAGACATCTGGCATCTCTTTATTAAAACAAACACATACTGCTTCACACCTCACTAGTTTCACTTGAGAATAATAATGAAGGAAAAGGAAACTGGTGAAGGTTGGCAAGGTCATGAGAAATTTGAATCTTCTGCCCTGTTGGTGAGAATGTAAAATGGGGTAGCTGCTGTGGAAAACAGCCCAGCAGTTCCTCCAACAATGACACACAGAATTATCATGTGATTCAGCAACTGCTGTCCTAAGGATACACCCCAAAGGTTTGGAAACAGGGACCCAGCAGATACTTGGATTCAAATGTTCGTGGCGGCATACTCACAGGAGCAGAAAGGAGGAAACAGCCTAGGTGTCCACAAGCAGAGGGATGGATACACAAAATGTGTGTGTGTGTGTGTGTGTGTGTAGACACACGCATCTAATACATGGAACACTCTACATTCCTTTAAAAGGAATGGCGCTCTGATATGTGCCACATGTGGCTGAGCCTTGAAAACATGCCAAATAAAAGTGAAAGAAGCTGGGCACAAGCGGACATATATCACATAATCCCACTTTTATGAACTGTCTGCAGTAGACAAATGTATAGAGACAGAGCTTCCCAGGGGGAACGAAAGGGTTATGTGTAACAGTTTCTGTTTGGCGTGATGACAAATTTTGGTGATAGTGGTACAGCATGTGAGTGTTCTTGATGCCTCTGGATTGTACAACGAAAAGTGGTTCAGATGGGCACGTTCTGGTGGCTTAGCGGTTAAGACCATCGCCTCTGGCTGGTGTAGTCCACGTACATCCCAAGGACCCGGGGTCCAGGGGGAGCAACCTAAATGAACAACTCAATAAAATAAATAAAAGTGCTATCTCCTCCTCTCTCTTCCTGCCTGCCAACTTGCTTGCATTCCGGCCTGCACCTTGCCTTTAAAAACAAAATGTGGTTTAATAAGTGCGTCTGGTAACCCAGCAGCTAAGCGGGCACTGGGGTGTGGACCGGCCATGTAAGGTCCAAGGACTTCGGTTCTAGAGGGCATGGAAACAACCTAAATAAATAAACAAAAGTGCTTCCTCTTCCTTTCTTTCTTAAAATGCTTCTTCTCCCATTTTCTTCCTCTCTTTAAAAAAAGTGAAAATGGTAGCTTTTATATTATGCCACGATTTCACATTTACCACATTAAAAAATAAACCTTCCTTAAAGCCTCGAGAGAATGAGTGAAAAATACTCATTCTAAATTATTTTTCACTGAGTTTACCTTTATAAAGCAGCTTAATAAGATTTACTGTCAATACATTTACAGTAACTGGTGGAATATTGAATTAATTTTCACACTAGACTTTTTCTAAATGACTGAAGTCATGCTTCACAAATCTTGAGACTAATTCAAGCACCAGAGTCTTCAATATTCTCTTAATAAATTCAGACTAAGCTTGTAGCAAGTGTTCCTTTCGTCTCTACTTCCACAATTTCCTCATTCATTTTTATTTAAAAAATGTATCACAAATTTTTTCTAACTACACAGAAAAGTATAACAAATGGGCACCCAACCCCTGGATTTAAGAGATACCAATACTTTTCCAAAGGTGCTTTAGGTCTGTTTTAAAAGTAAATGAAATGTTTTTGCCCTGGGGGCTCAGGTCTCTACCCAGGTGTCAATCCAGGGCTAGGGGAACAACCAAAATGAACAACTAAATATATATTTTTAATGTTTCTTCTTTCTCGCTTTACCTGTCCGCCTGCCTGTTTGCTTTCATTCCTGCCTGCTTTCTTCCTCTTTGAAAATTAAATTAGCAGGAATGCCCTGGTGACCTAGAGGGTAAGTCTGCTGCCTCTGGCCAACGCAGTCCATATATATCCCAAGGTCTAAAGCTTGTGACCAGGGTCCCAGAGGAACAGCCAAAATGAGCAACTAGTACGTAAAATGTTTCATCCTCCTCTGTCTTCCTGCCCGCTTACTCACCTTCATTCCTGCCTGCACCTTTCCTTTAACAAAAATAAATAAACATAAATTAATTACATGTTTTTCTCTGAAGCCTGGATAGTAACATGTGAATACGTTCATACGCCTTAGGGAGAAAAGAGATACAAAAGTATGCAGATATTCTAATAGGTAGGAAAAAAGATGCATTTAAAAGCATTGAAAGGCTTGAGTGTAAACGCTGAAATATCAACAATACTAATTTATTCCCAGAGATAAAAAAAAAAAAAAAAAAGAGCTACTTTTATAACCAGAAAAAAAAAAAAAGATCATATTGAAAAGGGAGGAAGGAGAGAAAGGAGAGGGAGGGAAGAAGGTTCAGGAACAGGGACTCCAGACTGGGGAGGCGTCAGGAGCCTGGAGGGGAGGGTGGACGCCCCAGGTCCTTACATGATGTCACCTGGGCCTGTGGGGGCTGAGGAATCACAGATACAGTAGAAGGGGTGCCTCAGGCCCAGGCCTCCACCCTGCTCTCCCAGTTCTGTTCTCTCTTGCCTCTCCTCTTCACTCCTTGCAGTCCCTCCTAGGTTTCTGAAGAATGTGGCTGCCACGTTGAATCGCCACCGTCCAGCCTCCTTTGCGTACTTAACCTGACAGCAAGGAGTAAGCGAGAAGGAAGGAACAAAGTCCCTCCGGGATGTCAGAGGGCGGACAGCAGGGAAGTCTGAAGCCTGGCTGAGTTGGAAAAACTTCATTCCCTGCAAGAAGGACAGTGGGTGGGCAGAGCTGCGGTGGGTGGGTACCAGACAAAGCTCCAAACAGTCATCAAACAGGACAGCCTGTGACGTCTGCTTAGAGAGACTCGCCAAGCACTGGAAACTTCGGGAGCAGAGAGCAGCGCTTGATCACCCAGAGACTTGTGAGCTCCGCTTCAATCTGAGCCACTGAAACACGTCCTACAGCGGGCCTTCCTAAGGGGCTGGGGCGTCAGGGGCTGGGGCTGCAGGGAGCTGGCGCTGCAGGCGCGTTTCAGCTCCAGGGACCCGCTCAAGGTACTTTGCCTTTGGTGCCAAGTGTGCTCTAGCGTTTGGGGTCTGGGTTCAGGGGTCAGGGCAGGGAGGACTGGTCTCCCCGTCACGCTTGGTCCAGTGTGAACAAGAAGTGAGGGACCACACTGCCCTCGGCGGGGAGAGGAGCCGAGGGGACAGCAGGGCGGCGGCAGCACCCTAAGGGGAAGCCGAGACCAGAGCAGCTGAGAGGACACACAGCTGTCTGAGCCAGACTCGGCCAGGACAGCCAGACCCCCAGCCAGCCCTCCCGCGGACAATCTGGCTGCGGATCATTAGATGCGGCCCTCCCAGAGGTGACCCCCAAACGGGCTGCGGAATCCAACTTTCTGGCCTGAAGCTGATGGAGCCAGAAATGGGCTCCTTCATGAGCTCCACGGTGCTCCCGGGGCGCTCCCACCAGCCTCTTCCAGTCCTGCCTCCGCCTTGGGTCTCCCTTGACTGGGCATCTATCGGGAGACCCTGGCTTCTTCCACCCTGTGTCCCTACTGCTTGTCTCCCTCTCCAACTCCCATCTGGAGCCCAGGTAACTACATCTTTCATGTGGGTGGGTGAACAAAATGCAAATCTCAGGTGCACCCCGGGAGTTCACATGCAGGGCCTGGGGGAAGAACAACCAAGATGAACAACTAAATACAAATGATAAAAAGTGCTTCTCCCTCTTCTCTCTTCCCGCCTGCTTGCCTTCATTCCTGGCTGCACCCTTCCTTTAAAAAAAGGAAAACCTCAAGATATTTAAATCATTTTGCCTTGACTGGGGAGTGAGCCACTTGATTCTGCAGTAGTAGATGTACTTATTTTTTCCAGTGTTGTGATAAATAGGAGAGCTCATCTGCAATTCTCAGAGGATGCTTCACAGAGGAAAGAGCTAATATTAGAAATGTGCTTCTGAGAATGACTCAACTTTCTTGGGTTTTGCTCCTGTATATAAGAGGTATAAGTATTATTAAGCTTATATTTATTTTCTCCTGTTAATCCATTTAATTATGGGGGGTTTCTCAATCCAGAAACTGGAAGAGGTAGAAGGAAAACAAGTCTTTCCTCCCTCACACTGATAAGTGTCTAAGTCCTCTGTAATAAGCTGATTGATGGTTATCAAAATAAAGAGGTCTGTTGAAAAAAGAACTTGATTATCTTATTTGTTTATGCATTTTATCTTTTTGATATATTTTGGCTGAACTATCTGACCTGAAAAATCTGTCCCCATAGAGATATGTAACTAGAAAAAGGAGGAGCAATATTTTAATGCCCTTTAAAGAAAAAAGAAATTTGCTTCTGGTAATCACTTTCAGGTCAATCGGGAGTAAAGTTAATACTGGGGTTGCCATGTCAGTGTTTTCTTTTGTTACTTTAGCTCCTTTCATCCTCAAAACCACCCTGAGTTTGGCACTGTTACCCCCCTTCTTTTACAAATGGGGAAACTGAGGCACTGAGCAATGGAAGTTCACTGCTAGTAAGTGTCCAAGACTGCATTTGGACCCAGGAGTCAGGCCCCTCGCCATGACTCTATACTCCCTCATTCATAATCTAAATCGTCCTAGTTATTGAGCCTGTCTGCTGGGCCCAGGGCCTAGTTAAACCTATCCTTTCATTTATCTATTTATTGTTGAATTTTACTGTACCCATTTTGAATATACCAGAGTTTTAATATAGGAACAATGATAAAGCAATGTATTTCCTTTTTTGTTTCAACACTACTTGTTTCAAAGAAACAGTTTCAGAGTAACAAGCACCTAAGAGGTCAATTAATGGAAATTTCTAGCTACTGTGATGGCATCTCTTCCAACACGGCTTCTGGTTGAAAATACTCAGTGAAAGAAAGTCTCTCTCAGGACTCTCTCACGATGTCACGTGTTCGTGTGAGAAATGTTCTCCTCTCTGGGCACTTGCAGATGGACTCTCATGCCAGACGTGGTCCCAGGAACATGGCTTCTGTGGACGCCCCTGACAGTCCCTGTATCTTTGCTGTCTCTGGAAACTACTGTAAAGTGTTGGCTCACCCCCCTCTCCTGCCTCAAAAACCCTTGGTCCTTTGGGGTGTCCAACTGCCCTGGGGATCACAGTGGAGCTTTCCCTACCTCCAGGTGCCCTCAGTCTCCATTCTGAAGTTAGCCAGCCCTCGGGGGGATTCTCACCTGTGTCATTTCCTGTGGGGCTGTCATCTTAGACATGAGGGATAAACTAGGCCAACCGCACATCGTGAACAGGCTCTCAGGGCCTCTGTCTCGCAGGCATGTCTCCTGGCCTGGATGATTTCTCCTCCAGGCTGAGCAGGCCCACTGCTGCTGGGATCCACCAGGGATCCAGTGGGAGCCTCCACTGGCTGCCTGGACGGAGAGCTGCTCACTGGGGGCCTATGTCAGGAGGAGCTTGATTTTGTGGAGTAACACTGCATTCTAGTATTCTGTAGGTGTAAGGGGTGCAGTACTGTCAGGCTGGACTCCTGCAATCAGGGCTGAAGGAAGGGTGTGCAAAGGATTGAGAAATAGAAAGAAAGAAACAGACCAAAATAGCAAGAAAGCGGTGTCAGGGGGTAAGCTATCTGGGATCTCTCGCCCCAAATAGCTACCCTGAGTCACTGATGCCTCGAGTATTTGTCTTTACATGAGGCAGTTATTTACAGAAAAAATGCAAGTAAATCAGCCATTCTAACAAACAATGTTTACAGAGTGATTTTACATTTAAAAGGTTTAAGATAACTGTCTAGCTTCTAGGTTTCTTCCTGAGCCTCAGCAGGGAACAAAAACCTCCCCACCAAGGTTTTCCTCACCTGCAGGCTTCTGGTTTTCCAGTTGCCTGGGTAATTGTTTTATTCTGCTTTGGCTTCACATATCTAAACTAAGTTTCCTCTTTATTGATCCCAACATCTCCCTCCTTTTGGTTTGCTTGCAAGGAAAGAAGAATATTCAGGAGCTGGAGTTTCTGATATTTCTTTCTTCTTCCTTGGCTGATACTGCAGACTGCATAGAATAATAAAAGGAGAAGAATTAGAATGACTAGCAGAGCAGTAAGAGTGCTGGCCACAGGTTTCAGATGATGTAAAGGGTTGAGAGCTGATAAGCCATCTGCAATGTCATCCATCAAATCAGTTTCAGTAATTAATTCCAGTTTGTGGCTGAAAGTTAGTGCAATTTGCTGCTGTAATTTTTGTACATCCGAGATGAGATTATCCTGTCCCATTAGGTGTTTTCTCACCCAGTCCCAGATATACTGGGAAGCATTATACGGATGTGGAGTAATACAGAACTGTGTATAGTTCCAGTCACAGTGAAGTCTCATTTATAATTGCAGACTGGTAAGCTGATCCCCAATCAGGAGGACGGCTTGTTGTAAATCTGCAACCTCAGCGGTAAGCTGACTATCAATTTGTTGTTGAGAATTCCACAGTGCACTAGCATTAGCAGGCCACTGTGGGACAAAACACACAGTCTGGATTCCCTGATGAAGGGCAGTTCCCGCCACGGCCGCAGTAGCAGTGACACTAATAATGCCGATAATTGTTGCAATAAGTAGCCCGACAAAACGTTTCGAGCGGCGTAAGATTTTTGTGAGTACTTGCTGAACAGTGTATAAAGAGGCAGAGTCCTGCCAGCGTCGGGACATACGCACTGGGAGCCATATGCCTGTACGTGCTTTCAAGACGTAGATGGACTCAGTGCTGTCATTGAAAGAAACTGAGGCGTTAATCCACGTGTAAAGTCTACATTTGGGACAAGTCACAGTTGAATTATCTTGGCTGATAATAGTGGGTCCTACAAGGAGAACAAATGTAACTTGAGACTGTTAGGCTGGCTCAGAAAGACGGGACAGCGGGCAGGGACAGCGAGCACGCCCGGCGGCCAAGCCT
>RJWH01001645.1:45220-70181 GCA_004363575.1 Solenodon paradoxus
ACCTGGATTCACGGGGCCAATCCCCAATCGTGATATGGGAAGCCCGCGAAATTCCTCTGCTTAAAAGAGCCGGTACCCCTTTGTTCTGCGCGTGACTTCCCCAGGCCCGTTTTGCGGACTTGGGAGTTTCGCCCGGGAGCGCAAAGTCCAATAAAGCCCTGACTATTCTGCTTTCTGTCTGATTGAAATTTTCTCCTCGTGGAGCCCAGAAAAACCTTACAGAGACAAGCTTGGGTAAAATGAGAAGCATTTTTAGTAAAAGTGTGTAATTTCCTCTAGAGGTGCTGTACTGTCCTTCCCAAGTTGTCAATGGTTCTAAAACTGCAGACAATTTCCATAATTCCCTATGCATGGGGCCCTGAGGCAAGTATGGAGCTGGAGGGCTGAAGCCCCCTCCATGCCACATAATAGGAGCCTCTTCTGTGTGGGTTGACAGTGTATTTTTCTCCGAATGCCATAGGAAGTCACTGGTAGAAAGATCTGAACGAGCGGAGCCCACAGGGCTCCAGTCAGTGACTACTCCATAGGAATTATTAAAAAGAACTCGTCCTTCCTTCCCTACACAGGATTCCCATTGCACCCAGTTTGGGGCATGGCAAACTTTTTTGCTGACATGGAGCCCAGGGAGGTCTGGATAAATTAGTGTGACCTGTGTTGTTAAAGGCCCTGCTGACAGCAGAGATAACCTCATAGGAGAGGTGGTATTTCTTTTTGAAGTTATCATCCAAGCTCGTTGTTTCCTTTTAAGACAATGATTTTCATGACCAATACAAATCGGGAATCCTTCAAACACAACAGTGCAATTTTCTATTATTAAGCCTTCTTCAGATGGTACTTCTGGCCCGCGAAGGTCACAGGGACCAGGGAGCCAGTGGGTTTCACTTACAAATATTAATGCTGGAGCATCTCCCGAAGAAAGAATTTTATTCTAAGGAGGGTGAGGAACATAAGCCCAATAATCATACTCTGTGGCTGATGCTGGACTTACCACCATACCAACTACTGCGAGCATGGCCAAGAAAAAGGATACAGGTGTTTTTGGTGTTTTTGTAGCTTTTAGGATGATTTCTGCTCCCTGACACATTTTTTTAATTTGACCCCAGTTAAGCGGGGTCCTAGTTAAACTGGTGGTCCTTGTTTTCTTTCTCTTCAAGCTGAGAGTCCTCATCTCCTCGGGGGGCGGGTCCACCTCCAGCTGTTTTCTCTTGCGGTTCATGGCTGGTTTAATTCTCCGCTTTAATTCTCCTGCAGGCAGCCGCAAAAGCTTTCCAGGAGTTTCTGTAGAAACACGAACAGAACCTCGACCTCAAATTTTAATCCACCCCTTTCTCCATTCCCCTATCTCATCATCTCGCCACCAGACAGGTTGCTGTAAATCCCTTGGGGCATGAAGAGCACCCGCCCAGTGCCTCTCTGCAGGGGCTTGTGAATCTTCTTTCCTTAAATTAAAAAAATTTAAAGTGAAAAGTGCCTTGGCAAAAAGCTCCTGTGGAGAACTTCCCTTTCTTAGTCCCCGTTTTTGTTTTTCTAATTGCTGCTTCAGAGTCTGATTGGCCCGTTCAACAATGGTTTGGCCTTGAGGATTACAGGGAATTCTAGTAACTTGTCGGATGCTGTACTGGCTTTAAAAAGTAGTGAATGCCTGAAGTATATGCAGGGGCATTATCCGTTTTCAGTTGTTCTGGGAGGCTCACGATGGCAGAGCATTGGAAAAGGTGGGTTTTCACAGGTCTCACAGTCTCCCCCGTGGCGGCAGGAGCCCCCAGGAAACCAGAGCAGGTGTCTGTAGTAACATGCACGCCCCTGGGCGGCCAGATTGTGGAATGTGTGTGACATCCATTTGCCAGAGATCATTGGACGTTAGGCCTGGGGGTTTACTCCAGGGGAGAAGGAAGGCGGAGACACAAGGCCCACAGTGGACACATTGGGGAACTATATTGCTTGCTTGTGCCTTAGAAAGGTGGAATTTCTGTTGTAAACATTTACCATTACAATGAGTAAGGCTGTGCTAATCAGTGGCTGATGAGATGGTCCCAAGGAGCATCGGTGGTCGACGACGTGTGCGTTCCCTGCAGTGAGAGAACCTGGGAGATTAGTAAGAGATCGAATATGAATAATAGCACAGGGATGGGCACGCTGACGGATTAAGTGTTTGTAGCTGTAAAAATAGAATTGAGAGTTCATCTGTTTCTGCTCTAATAAAAGTAGTCACAATGTTTCTGACAGCATTGACTACATATCGAGAATCTGAGACAATATTTACAGGTTGAGGGACATCTTCGGGAACTCGTGGTGGCGGCCAGCTCCACTCGCTGCGCAGATGAAAGCCCTGTGTCCCAAACCTTGGTTGTAGCACCCCAATCAGCTGCTTTGCCATTGCTGCTGCCATCTGTGAAATAAGTTTGACCCGATGGCAGTGGCAGATGGGATACTTTTTTAGGTAAAATCCAATTAGTTTTAAAAACTGAAGAAGTTTGGTGGGTAATGATTATCAAAGATTCCTATATAATCAGCAACAGCTGCTTGCCGATCCAGGCAATTTTGGAAAGCCTCTTTAATTTGTAATTGTAATTTAGTCAGTGGCAGAATGATTTTCTCTGGGTCAGAGGCCATAAGCTAATGCAACCTTTGCCGACCATGAAACACCACAAGACTGAGCTTTTCAAGATAAGTTTGCAATTTTTTTGTTTGCTGGTTAGGTAAGAATACCCATTCAATAATTTTTTCCTTTTGAGTTAGCACTCCTGTAGGAGAGTGAATAGTGGGAAACACTAATAATTGACACGGGAGCGCAGGGTCAACTTGATGGAGCTGGGCCTGGTGAACATGCTGCTCAATGAGTTCTAATTCACGTTTAGAAGTGCTGGAGTTAGAATTCGAGGGCTGTTGAGATCTGGGTCACCTTTCAAAGTATCAAATAGATTACTAAGCAAATAAGTAGGAATTCCAAGTGATGGGTGGAGCCAATTTATATCCCTCAACAATTTTTGAAAATCATTTAAAGTCTGTAAATGGTCTCATCTTAATTGAACTTTTTGTGGAATAATACTTTCAGCTTCTATTCGGGCACCTAAATAAAGAAATGGTGTGGAGGTTTGAACCTTTTCAGGAGCAATACATAAACCAAATTTAGGGAGTAAATCCTGTAAGGTGTGAAAAGCATTTTGTAAAAGCTGGTCTGATGCTGCTGATAGGAGTATGTCATCCAAATAGTGAATGATGGTGAATGACCTCCGGATGTGGAAGGTGAACTGGTTTTAGAGCAGCATCTACACATCACTGACAGATTGTGGGACTGTTAAACACACCTTGAGGCAGAATCTTCCGTTGGAATCTAGGGCAGGGCTGAGCCCTATTCTTAATTGGAATGGTAAAAGCTAAGCGTTCCTTGTCTTGAGGAGCTAAAGGAATAGTAAAAAAGCAGTCTTTCAAATCTAATAAGAATAGGCCATTGAGGTGGTAAAAGGGTGGGAGACAGGAGCCCAGACTGTAAAGGCCCCATGGGTTCTATCACCTCATTTAGCCACCTCAGGCCAGTTAGCATTCTCCATTTCCCAGTTTTCTTTTTATGACAAAAACTGGAGAATTCCATGGGCTGGTAGAAGATTCTATATATCCTGCTAAAAGCTGTTCTTGTACTAGGTATTCAAGGGCATCCAATTTTTCCTGGGTAAGAGGCCACCGTTCCATCCAGATGGGGTCGTTTGTTTTCCATTTTAATGGTAGAGGATGTGGATGCTCAACAGTAGCCCCCACTAAAAATTTTTGTCTACTTTTGGATTAATATTTGGGATTGTTACGTAAGATCCCCATTGCTGTAAAAGATCTCTTCCCCATAGATTGACAGCTATGTTGGTGATATAGGGCTGAAGAGTTCCCATTTGCCCATCAGGTCCTGCACAAGCCAGGACTTGAGTACTTTGGAAAACATCTCTGGTAGTTCCCAGACCACTAAGCATGTGGGAACGGGTTGTTTTTCCCAGCCAAGTGGCCAATGCTTGCAGCTATAACAGAGATGTCTACTCCTGTATCCATCAACCCCTTAAATTCCTTCCCATTGAGATAAAGAACACATTTGGGATGGCTTTCTCGCAGGAATTCTGACCAATAGACATCCCGCTGACCTTACTGCCAAGTTCACCTTCTCTAATTACATCTGAATGGTTCGTAGGGACAAAAGGGAGAAGCAGGAGCTGAGCCACACAATCACTGCCATGGCCACTACCTGAAAAGGCTGCTGTGAGCTCAAACAAACCAGAAGTTCCACCTCATAGTCAGAGTCCACTATTCCTGTGTGTACCTGAAGCCACAGATGTTCAAACTACTGCGGTCCAAAATAAGACCAATAGTTCCAGGAGGAGCAGGTCCATAAATTCCTGTTTTGAATTTTCTAGGACTGTTAGCTGGAGATAAAAGTACAGTCTCTGAAGTAGGAAGGTCCACTGCTGCGCTTCCCCGGGTGGCGGGGCCAAGTCAGTGACTTTTCGCATTAGGGTCCCGGCAGCACCGGGGTCGGTACTGGACATTGAAAATGGCATCTCCCAGCGTTGTTTTGTTTGGGGCCCTGGGACAGGCCCCTCCAGCCGTCTTCCAAAGGCTGGAGATGTTGTCCCTGGCTATCCCATTTTGAACGGCACTGATTTGCCCAATGTTTTCTCTTTTTGCACCGAGGGCAGAGGTCAGGCTGAGGCCCATTAAAATTAGCTTGTAGGCCATCAGGCGGTTTACTTTTAAGGGGAAATTGACATTCCCGCTGCATATGACCAGGTTTGGCACAATTAAAGCATTTTCCCTTATTAGACTCTCGAGTTTTCAAGCCAGTAGAAGTTGCTTCTGCCAGCATTTGCATCTATGAGATTCAGAACCAATGTCTCTACAGGTTTTTATATAATCCTCTAGATGTCTCTTAGCAGCTTTTACTGGCCGCAGGCTTGACATTCCCTGTTTGTATTATCAAACGCCAGGAGTTCTAGCAACAGGTCTCTCGTAACCCAGGTTGACTCTGTTTTAGAAAGATTATCTTTTAAGTGAGCTATAAACTCTACATAATGTTCAGAAGGGCCTTGCTCAAGCTTAGCAAAAGAAGGAGTGACTGAGCCAGGCACAGAAATCTTCTCCCAGGCTCGCATGCAACACAAACGGACTTGAGCTACAGCCTGATCAGAATATGGTAGCTGAGCCTGAGCATCGAGAAGGCTCCAGTCCCCATCAGTTGCTCGGCAGTGATAGGGACTGGAGGGTTTGCAGCTGAATTTCGTACCGCTTGGGCCTGGGCTTCATCTTGCCACCAAGTTTTAAACTGCAAGTCGTCACCAGGGGACAGACAAGTTCGACCAATCTGACTGTAGTCATGAGGCACACAACACGCACTTTCCACCAGTCCTGACAACAATCCAACTGTATAAGGAGAATCGACACCGTACATCACAACAGCTTGTTTCAAATCCTTCGGAGTCTTAAAATACACAGGCTCAAACCCGAGATGATGACCCCCCCTGAGGAAATTCCTCATTCGCAGCAATAGGAGTAATTGTGACAGGCCAAAGAAAAGATTCTGGGTCACCAGAAGCTCTTGCCACTTGAATGCTTTTCTCTATGTTGGTAAGAGCGGGGAACACGGACTTCTCCGGCCATCCTGATGGCGATGGGACCTCTGTAAATGGGGGAGGTGGTCCAGGAACTTCTTGGGTTCTCCGGGAGGGTTCTTTTCATGGCTACATTCTCCGTAGAACCATACAAAGCCGGACCCTGAGCCAGTCCCCCCGAATCCAGAAGCGGCTGACATTCCGCCTTACTTTTAAAGACACCTTCATTGTCTCTCCTGTTAGGCTGGCCCAGAGGGACAAAACGGCGGCCATGCCCGGGAAAAAGGTGACTGAAGTCAGACTGAGGGATTGGAGCCCACACCTGGAATCACAGGACCAGTCCCCAATCACGATGTAGGAAGCCCATGAAATTCTTTTGCTTAAAGAGCACGCTTCCCTTTGTTTGGGCGCGACTTCCCCGGGCCCCCGCTCTGCGGACCCGAGAACCTTGCCCGGGTGCACAAACCCCAGTAAAGCCCTGGCTATTCGACTTTCTGTTTGATTGACTTTCTTTCCTCGCAGAGCCCAGAAAAAACCTTTCATCTCCCTTCTTTACTGGAGGACTCCGGGTCAGACTGCAGCAGCTCCAGTGATAAAGAGGTTGAATTGCACACAGACCAGATGGCCACGGGGATTATTTCCCCCCGCTGGCGCACTCGCCGCGGTTCCTTAACCACTAACCTCCATTCCTCCGAGCTGAGCCTGCCGCGATCGGGCACCCAGCAGCAGTGCTTGTCAGTAAGTTGAAACAATTGATGAAGAGAGTTTTCCTTTACTTTGACTCCTGAGATTTGCAGTAGAGTCCTCAGGATTTTAACAGGTTCTTTATGTCGTGATGATGAATGCCCCATGTTACCCTGATTAAAAAACAAAACACGATGCTAATCCCTGGAAGCCCACTCTTCTTTCTTACCAGCCAGGGGCAGTGGACTTATCTGCTAGGCCACCAGGGTTTCCTCGATAGTTATTTTCAACACAGCCCTTTCGTGCCATCAGAGTCAGTGTTGAGTCTGCACTGTGTTAATCGCAGCAATAGAGCAAATTCTAGATCTTTTCCCCTAGATGTGAGCTGTACCAAGTGCCTAGAACAGTGCCTGGCACATAATAAGTGCACAATAAATTTTCTTCAGTGGATGAATCTATTGCCTGTTGTACATTTCTTTTCTCAGAAAGAGATAACATCCTCAGGTTTTAAGGTAGCCTTTATTTCAAATGTTGTGGCCAGTTGGGTCAAGGCCTCGTGCTTGACACCAATTCGAGATGTTTCTTCTGTACTAATTAATATGATCAGGCTTGAGTCCTACCCAAGGGATGTGGAGGCTCCTGCCTGCTCGAAAACAAGATCAGACACAGCTGTAGTCTACATTCAGCCAGCAGCCTGCCAGTTTGCCTCGGGGGCATAACTGACTCTCAGTGGATAAATCGCTTTTAAAAATGAAGCAGCTGAGCATGCATACAGGCTGTGACGTACAACTGCTCTCTGTGCACAAGCAAAAGAGATCTCTGGGTCTGTATGGACCAAAAGGCGTGAACAGCAAGAGACATACGCAGGAGAATAAGAGAAAGCAAACCGAGCGCCCACTAGCATTAGGATGGATGAATTGTGGTACAGACATTCATTTCCTCAAGAAAACATGCGCCCTGATGGAGCAGTGGTTTGGTCAACAGCCTCTAGTTGAGCACAGTCCACATACATCCCAAGGACCTGGGTTGAGCAACTAAATAAAACTAAATACAGTGCTTCTTCCTCCTCTCTCTGCCTGCCTGCCTGCTTGCCCTCATTCCTGCCTGCTCCTTTCCTTAGAAAGAACGAACCACGGCGTGACGGTGTGGGCGAGTCTTACAAGCTTGTTTTTGAGAAGAAGCCACGTGCAGAAGAGTGTGTGAGAGGGATATAAATATTCATCCAATAGGCAAAACTAATTCACGATGCCAGGACTCAGTGCGGTTGCCCTTGGCTGGAAGGAGCCAGGAGGGAGGTTTGGGAGGGGTGGTGGTGGGAATGTCCTCTGCCTCGACCATTCTGACTCCCTGCAAAAATCCATCAGCCGCCTTTTATGCATGTTTATTTCAACAAGAGCATTTTTTTTCTTTTCTTTTTTTTTTTTTAAGGAAAGATGCAGGCAGGAATGAAGGCGAGCAGGTAGGCAGGAAAAAAGCGAGGGGGAAGAAGTATTTTCTTTCTTTTATTTAGTTGGTTGTTTCCCTAGGACCTGGGTTTTGAACCAGGATGTATGTGGACCGCACCTGTGAACTAAACCACTAGGCCACCAAGGCAGCAAGAGCCTTTTCTGTGTGTCTGATGATCTCTAACAATGACCACAAGATTAGGTGGAACAAATACGGCAGAATGATGGCGATGGTTTATGGGGCTCTATGATGTTGGACGTTTCTGTAATAAAACGGAGCGACGCGACACTCCTGTGGTACAGACGGGCAGATTTGACTCTACCAGCCGGGGGTCCAGCCGAGTAGGTGCTGTTACTGTGCCTCCATCACTGATGCAGAAAGCGGGGCTCAGAGAGGCTAAGTAACTTGCTCAAGATCACACTGCCGATGGGCGATGGCCAGGACACCGGGTCCTGCCAGGCCTGCTAACCCCGCCACAATGCTTCCCTTGTGGCCTAAGCAGCAAAGGTGGTCGGCAAGGCTGGGTTCTCGGGAGCCGCACCTGGACAGAGCTGTGGCCGCTGATGCCTCACTCTGGGGACGTCCCGTCCCTCCCTCCCTGCCTGGTCACAGCCAGGGTCAGCACGGGCCCTTGTGTGTGGTGCTCTGGGCATAAGATTGAGGTTAGCTGTGGGAGGAGCCTCCCGAGAGCCCAGCTCCCTGCTTCTTCCAGGTTCCTGGGGCCGGCGTCACCCCAGCCCCCTCAGCGGAAGCTCCTGGGCAGTTAGGCAGGGGAGGGAATAGTGCAGAGGTTTATGGTGGTGGTGCCACAGGCTCACTAATGGTCTGACTGTTATGAACATTCTGAGCTGATCAGAGCTAGAGATGACAGGAGCCCCCAGCTGGCCCCTCTGACCTTCCTCTCTGGACTCAAACAGCCAGAAAATTGCACAAAATTGCCTCGTTTCCATGCTACAGGGATTTGCCAGCTTTCCTCCTAGCATGGTCCACAGCAGAGACACGCCTCCATCCAAATATCCATCCATCATACACTCAGTTGATCCATCTGTCCATTGCTCGATCCACAGATTAATTGATTGATATACCTACTCATCTATCCATCCTCCACCCACCCATACATCCAAGGTCAGACTCCTCCTGTGAGCCTTCCAGCCACAGCTTTTCAATGTTCTTGCAGGAGGAATCCCCATACCTGTTTATAGGTCAAGCATAGGAGATAATCTTCTAAGAAGTAGCCTGACCCCCTCCCTGCCCGCCATCGTAGGTCACACCCAGTCTCCCCTGGCCAGCGACCACACTCTGGGGAGGCAGGGGCCTCTGGAGAGGCAATTTCCATGTCTCCAGTAGGTGGCGCCGAAGGCTCACTCGTCACCTGCGTGACGCCTCTGAGCTGTGTCCTCACTTGGAGAAGGAAAAGGCTGGCCAGGTGTGGGAAGAGCGGGCAGAAGCCGCCTAATCTAGTCTGGGATCTCCCCCACTCCCATGCCAGGCCAGCAAGCGAGACAGGCCCTTGTGGGCATCCAGGCTGTGAAGGGGGCTTTGTCCCCTTCTTGTCTGCCATCATCTGTGTGGTGGCCAGAGTCAGCCTCTCCCTGGTCCTCTGAGAGGCGGGCCAAATGCATCAGAAAAGCACAGGCCTGGTAGTTACACGGACCTAAGTTCAAATCCTAGCTCCTCCTGTTGAGGACTCTGTGACCGTGGGCAAGTGGCTTCATCTCTCTGAGCCTCAGTCCACTTATCAGTAAAATGGAGTAATGGTCCCTAGTGCTCAGATTAGCTCAGGATGAAAAGGGTCAGCAATTAAAAGCACCAAACAGAAAAGGCGGTCCATGAGTGTCAGTCCCCTCCTCTCCCACAGGCTTTGTGTTGGTGACTGAAGGAGCCCAGCCTGGGGCCATATTCTTACACGACACCAACACCGTTCTTACACAAGGGCAGGACTGGACTCGGGCAGACAGAACTGAGAGGTGGGGTGAGAACAGTCCCAGGAATTTCCGCCTCGAGTCCCCTAATGGCCACTCAAGTTCTGCTTCCCTCTGAGAAACGCGGGCACATCAGTCACCCGATTTCCCAGCAACTCCTGCTCTGTCCTAACAGGGCTGGAAGGAAAATTCTACTTTGCTTCCAAAAGATTTGCTTTTCTAGAAAAAGTCTGTCAGACAAAGATTTTAATGTTCACATGTGATGTTAAAACATGTGACATATATCAAGTTCAGGGGTTTTAAAAAATGCGTAAAACTCAAGAGACGGCAGTTTCCAGTTTTGTTTCCCTGGACAGGACAGGTCTGGCCCCACTGTCAACCTGGGTGTGCATGGGGACATGTGTCTCTGAGCAGGGGTAGCAGATGTCAGAGAAGGGGCACAGTCTCTGGTGGGGACAGGGACAGGGACGGGTCCAGGAAAGAGCAGTCTTAGGGATCACAGAGACAGATCTGAGTTTAATTCCAGGCTCTGCCATGGCTTTGTGACGCGTGCAAAATGCTTCGCTCAACTGGGCCTCAGTTTCCTAACCTGTGAGATGGGCACAGCAGGCCTGCCTGGTCTTGTCACAGGGTCAGGGTAACAACTAAATGCATTTTCTTTTTTTTTTAAAGAAAAGGTGCAGGAGGAATGAAGGCAAACAGGCAGGTCAGAAGAGAAAGGAAGAAGAAGCATTTGTTTATTTCATTTAGTTGTTCATCTTTGTTGTTCCTGCCAGTCCTGGGACACAAACCTGGGTCCTTGGGATGTATATGGACTGCACTGGCCGGAGGCGGAGGCTTAACCACTGAGTTACCAGGGCACGCCAAGAGACAATGCGCTTGGTAAACAAGAAGTGCATGATCTCAGCAAATGTTGCCTCCCCAGGCTTCTCAATGGCTGAATACCACCCGTAGACACATTTCCTTAGAAGCTGTCAGCAGCAAAAAGAAAATCTTAAAACATTTTGGTCAAGATGAAAAACTCAGATTTTGACCAAAGATTTTGAATTCCCTTTTGCACCTGACGAGAGAGTGGGTGTTTTTCTCTGAGTACGTTGGCTCCCTTTAGACACGCTTCCCCAGGTCCCACAGCCCTCGGCAATCCCAGTTAGGTCGGCCACACCTAGGGCCATGTGGCACTTGGCCTGTTTCCCCACCTGCGCACCTTCTGTCCCCTAAAGGTGTCTGAGTTTGCAGCCCCTAGTTATTTACATGGCAAGTACAGTGTCACCAGGATTCCCTCTGGCGCACCCTGGTGGAGTAGCTGTTAGGTCCGCCGCCTCTGGCAGGCGCAGTCCATGTACCTCCCAAGGACCCAGGTTCACATCCTGGGGCTGGGGGCGGGGTGGAGGTGCAACCAATGTGAACAACTAAATAAAAATGAAGTTCTTCTTCCTCTTCTCTCTTCCTGCCTGCACCTTTCCTTAAAAAAATACTCCCTCTGGTCAATTCAGGGCTTGGCACCATTTTCCCATCCCCCCCAGCCCCCGTGTGCCCTTCCTGGCAACAAGCGCATGGGGGTGGCAGCATTTAGGAAAGTTGCCAGCCTGGGCTCCCTGCAGAAGAGCGCCTCTATCCACTAGATGACAGATGACCTTTTCCCTTCCTGGTAGTCAGAGAGGCTGCATGAACAAATCTAGAGGGTCTGACGCAGTCTGGGGGTCTGCAGATGTTTCCGGAGGCCTGACGTGCCCCGTGCTGGCTGGGAAGACGCAGCACTCGACAGCTGCCCCCAGCCCGTCTCCATCTTCCCTGCCCACCTCGGCCTCTGAGGGGCCTGGTGCCGTCATCAGATGCCAGCTTGCTTCCCGGAGCCTGGCCTTGGGGCCCCGGGAGGGAGCACCCACCTCAATCCCTCAGGGGAGGCAGTGGGGAGGATTTTGGGCTCTGGCTGCAGCAGGAGCAGCCCAGGAAGGCCACTGCAACTCCTCTCCCTTGTGATGTGTCCTTATTCCTGCAGTACTGTTGTCTCAGTGACCATGTCCCTGTGAGCCTGTCGGACCAGGCCCCCTAGTCCCAAGCGCTCATTCTGCTGCCCCTGTGCAAGCTTTTCTGCTGCTGAGCGCATGGGCCTGTCCGGGAACGGGTGCTGGTCACGCCAGATGCTCACGCCTGGCTGCCTCCTGGCTGCCTCTTGCGACACCTCCTTTGTCGAGGAGTCAGGGATGCACCTCTGTCCCTCAGACCCGGTGGAACGGTGGCCTCTTGCCAGGAGAACCATGGGTCTTAGCACTTTGTGTCGGGCTCAACTCCTAAGGTCAGGGCTGGAGGAAGGGACTGCAAAGGATTGAGAAAAAGAAGGAAAGAACGAAACAGGCCAAAATAGAAGAAAGCGGGGTCAGGGGGTAAAACTATTGGGGGAACTCTTGCCCCAAATAGCTACCCCGAGTCACTGACTTCTCGGTATTTATTGTCTTTACACAGGCAGTCATTTACAGAAAAAATGTAAGAAGTCAATCAGCCATTCTAACAAAGTTTACAGAGTGATTTTACATTTAAAAGGTTTAAGATAACTATCTAGCTTGTAGGCTTCTTCCTGAGCCTCAGCAGGGAACAAAAACCTCCTGTCAAGGTTTTCCTCGAGGGGCTGGGCCATTGGCTTTCCAACTGCCTGGGTGATTGTATTATTCTGCTTTGGCTTCACATGTCTAAACTAAGTTTCCTCTTTCTTGATCCCAACAACTTTGGACCATCGTCCTCACCCGCCACTCCTGTGCCCTGGACTCGGTGTGTGCGATGACCGCTGGCTCAGCTCACTTAGGAAGCCGAGAAGAATCCGAGCGGCACTTCGGGGAAGGGGCTGGACAGAGGCACCGGAAAAAGCGCTTGTGAGGTTCAGGGAAGGTGTTATTGGCAATACCGCTGCACCACGAGGCACAGGGCTGGGGCCCGACTTCGTGAGTTCAAATCCTGCTCCTGCCCCTTGGTCACTCCTCAACCTTGGGGACGACGACACTGCCACCACCTCAGGGTGGTTGAGAGCAGTAAATGAAATCATGCACGAGAGACACTTGCAGAGTCAGTGCTCAGAAAGCAAGAATACAGCTGCTGTTTATGAACCATGATGGCACGGCTTCCACAAAATAGGGGCTCTCCTGGGTCAGGCCGCAGCGGCCGTGACCCCCACAGGTAGGGACTGCGGTCAGGCCAGCTCGTTTCCGGAGAACAGAGACCTGAACTTGGGTCCCGTGAATGTGAGACTCGCCCAGCAGGGCAGGTGGACGGGGAGGAGGTGGGTTGAGCTCTGACTGATGTCCCTGCTGTTGGAGCCCTGATGGGGGACCCTGTGAGCTGTCCTCTAGGGAGGCGAGTCCTCTGGGCTGGGTCACATGGAACACACGGTAGGGTCATGGGTCCCTCCACCGAAACCCATACAAGGCCGTGGGCCTGCGCGCCCCAGCTGGGGTCACGGGGACGCAGGGCCTTCACCGTCTCCAACGAAGGGCCCGGGACAGGAGGGGTGATGGAGCTATTTCGAGAAGGTGTCGAAGGCCGGGACACTAAAATTAGTCCCTTGGTTCCTAAAAAGACATTGGCGCCAACCAAGGTCTTAGAGAGGGGCTCTTCAGCGCGGAATGTGACCCGGGAAGGGCTCCCGCAGGCCTGGACGATGAGGTCAGCCTGCAAGACCCCTGGCACTGCCCGCGGCGGCTGTCACGGGCATCTCTCCCCCCGGCAGCCCCGCCTGTAAAGTCTGGAGCTTCCTGTCTGCGCCCCGTGGGCAGAGCTGCCCACTGCGCACCAGCTGACCTGCCGGCTGCCTTTTCCTTTTTTGTCTGACGCTGTCCCCTGTGCTACTGCGCCAGGGGCCTGAAGGTGGGTGGGGGCTCAGAAGGAGAGCCGCCCTGGAGCCTGGTGCTGGTGGGGCCAGGCCGAGAGAGCGAGCCCGTGAGGGCCGGGCGTCCCTGCTGGTGCTGCATCCGGGCCTCCGCTCTTGCCCCCAGGGTCAGGGAAGCCATAAGGGCAGCTTTCTCTCCTTTTCTCCCTCACGCCAGCCCTCAGCGAGCACAGCCGAGAAGTCCTGGGAGGATGGTCTCCCCTTCCAGCGCCTGCCTGGGGTCTGAACTTCGTCGTTACCTTTCCTCTGACCCCTGTTTCCAGGGCAGGGCCTTAGCAAACCGTGTCACTCACTGGTTCCGGTCCCCGTCCCCATTTCAGTCCCTCCACGGGCTGCTTGTGGTCCATGGACAAGGCCCAGAAGGCCCCACAGGCCCAGCCTTCCGTGCCTTCACCCCACCATCCTCTGACATGTCCCGCCTTTGACAGAGGCAACTGCTGCCCTCCTCCCTGCCCCGCGAGTCCACTTACTCAACTTCAATGTCACTTCCTCACAAGGTCTGTCCAGGTCCCACCCTAGGGTAAGTCTCTTTTCTGTGTCCACAGGACCCTTGACCCCTTTGTGAATACTCACCATGCTTGTGTCCCCATTAGGATGGGACACAATGAGAACGGCCTCCGGCTGCTCACTATTGTAACTCCAGGGCGTGACACGAAGTAGGTGTTTGAACACACTCGTTGGGCTGAGCTGAGATGGAACCCAAGAAGGTGACAGGGGCCTGGAAATCCCAGGACGTGGCTGTGTCCCCATCTGCCAGGCAAACAAGGACTGGTCCATCGGCAGAGGGGCTGGGGGGCGGGGACGCTGCTGGAGTAGGGTCTGGGGGCAGTGCCCACAGTGCTCGGCACTGGTGGTGACTGGTCCTGAATGTCCAGCCCAGGCGCTGTCTTCGCTCTGTAGCCTGGGGTCTCGGAGGTGCTTGACACAGGGATTTCACGCCAGGCTCCGGGAGGCTGCTGGGATTTTTGAAAGTCAAGGGAAAAATCATGGGTGTGTCTTCCCCTGAAGCCTGGCATACTTGCTTCCCTCTGAACCCCCAGATTATCTTCTGGGGTGGTTCTCAGATGAAAGTACTGATGCCTCAGAGGTTGCGCGGCCTCACCCCCAGCCCGGAAAACACATGACACCCTCAGAAGAGATGCACTGTCTTAACCGACTGCACGCAGCGCGTGTTAACTGGGTTTCTCCCCCGCTCTGTCTGAGATGGGCTGACTACAGAGACCTGGTTTTAACACGGCTGCATTTCACACTCTCCAGCCTGGACGTCATGTTACTAGGTTTTGCTCTGAGGGCTTTTATATTCAAATAGGATTGTCTCTAAGGCCATTAGCTATGCCTTGGCGGCTCAGGCGTTAAGTCTGCAACTACCACGTAGTCCGACGACCCATGTTCTTGACCTGGGCTGGGGGAACAACCAAAATTAACAATTAATCAGTAAATAATTGCTCTTTTCTCTTCTGCCTCTCTGCCTACTTGCCTTCATCCTGCTTGCTTCCTTCCTCTTAAAAAAACCCCAGATAATTTAATTTACTAATTGAATAGTTTAATATGTTTTAAAAGTATCATTGATAGTCTAATAATTTCAGAAATATACACACTACTGGTGCGCAGTCAGGCACAGACAGATGTGTGAGTGGGGTGTCCATGGGAGGAGAGACAGGAAATGGGTCGTGCATGTCTGGGAGGGAGGAGAGCTGCGGGGGGAGTGGATGGGCACCCATTTTCCGAAGTTTGATTATTTCCTTTTTATTACTCTGAACTCGTGTTACATTTTTTTTTTTTTTTTTTAAGGAAAGGTGCCCACAGGAATGAAGGCAGTGGGCAGGCAGGAAGTGAGAGGAGGAAGAAGCATTGCACTCTATTTTCAGATGTTCACACTAGTTGTTTCCCCCCGGGACCTGGGACTGTATCCCAGGGATACGTGGTCCGCGCCCTTCAGAGGGGATTGACCCAACCACTGTTCCACCAGGGTGTGCCACGGGTTATTTTTTCAAAAACTAAAATGAAAGGAAATAAAGAGCTGGTCATATACCACCCCACTTCTGCTGGCCTGCATTCCTGGGGTTTGATTTTTCTTTTTTAAGGGGAATGAAGGCAGGCAAGAAAGAAGAGAGAGGAAGTATTTTACTTAATTGGCCCCCCCTGGGCTGCAAACCCAGGTCTCTGGGCTATATGTGGACTGTGCCCGATGCAGACTTAACGCCTGAGCCATCAGGGCGTGGGTTTTTATTATGTGAAGCGCTCTTTTTGAATTTTTCTATCACATATTTCTGGGTCTAGGGAGGAAATGTGGTGACAATGGGCCCTTGTCATTCACAGCAGAGCAAAGTAAAACACGAGGCATTGCATGGGTCTCACCCTTCTTGACCACACGTTCCTCCAGGCGTCCCTTTTATTGCCCAAGAGGCTGTCAGTGTCACGGTCAGTGTCAACTGAGAGTGTCTGAGCTGCGTCCCAGAAGTGGAGGAGGACACAGTCAGATTCTCAGAAGCAGGAGATGTGGAGCATTGCTTGGGGCAGGGGGGGTCCCTGTCCTCAGCTGCTCCCCCTTCTCTGAGAGGATTTCCTAGCTTTCTTACCAGGACTGCCGACACCGCCCGCCCAGGAAGGGACCCTGGCAGACATGCGCCCGGTCGCAGGCTCTGTTAGTGGGGGGCGGGGGCTGGAAGAACAGGGCCCACGTGAGGTATAGGCTATCCTGTGCTGGGGCCAGGCCAACGGGGCAGGGAGTGTGGGGGGAGCTCAGCTCTCACGTCCCTGTCCCATGCCCCCCGTCCCCCCCACCCCGCCACCACCGGTGCAAGAATCCCTGGAATGTGGCAGAGCTGCTGACAGCACTGCTCCTCTGCATGTGACGGCCCATATGACTTCCGCAGGGACCAGGGTGAAGAAATGTGTTGGGGTGGGGCCCCTATCCTGACTCTCCAAGGTCTTCCCAGACCCTCTTCAGAGAGCAAGGCAGGCTGCTGCACAAAGGGCAGTGGGTTCGGGAGAGGACACCGGGCAAAGCCAGTTGTCAACAGCCAGGGCCCCCTGTCTTTGTGGGGCCGTGAGACAGTCACACTGATTCTGGGACAGCGATGGTGACTGCGCTTACTGAGGTGCTTCAGGCGCTGACTGTGCTGAGCTGGTTGCAGGTGCCATCTTTTTTGTTGTTTTAGGAGGAAGGAATGAAGGTGGGCAGGCAGGTGAGCAGGCAGGAAGAGAGGAGGAGGGAGCGTTTACTTATTTAGTTGTCCTGATACTCATCACACAAACCCTGTGAAGTGGGAAGACACGGTTGCTATACCCATTTGACAGATTGGCAAACCGAAGGCTGGAAGACCCTGAGCGATTTGCCTAAGATCACATGGCTAGTGGGTGGTAGAGAAACCAGAACCTGTCGTTCCAACCTTCAGAGCCCGGGCTCTGTCCCAATAAATCACTGATTGCTTCCTACTAACCTAAGCCCAGATGAATGATTCATGAGCAAAGAAGCATCCTACAGCACAGCCTTGGGGTGTGTGTGTGTGTGTCCATGTGTGCATGTCTGTGTGCGTGTGTGCATGTATGCGTCTGTGCGTGTGTGTCTGTGTGTGCGTGTCTCTCTGTGTGTGCATGTATGCGTCTGTATGTGCGTGTCTGTGTGTGCGTCTCTCTCTGTGTGTGCATGTATGCATCTGTGTGTGCGTGTGTGTCTGTGTGTGTGCGTGTCTGTGTGCATCTGTGTGCGTCTGTGTGTGTGCGTGTCTGTGTGCATCTGTGTGTGTGTGTGTGTGTGTGTCTCTGTGTGTGTGTCTGTGTGTGTTTGTGTCTGTGTGTGTGTGCAGGCCTATACTGATGTAGCAGCATTATTTTAGGTACTGTGATCAGCAACCCAAGGAAGCTTCCAGAAGCTAGAGTCTTACTTCAAGGGGCCTGGTCAATGCCGGCCTCCTCAGAAGGGAAACCAGCTGCGTCTGAGCCGCCCCGGAGCCCACGCCTAGAACTGCGTGGCTGCAAGAGTTGGCCAGGTTACCGGCAGCATTAGCCCGTCTGGGGCTTAGACCACACACATTTCTTGTCGCACTTCTGGAGGCTGGGATTTCAGGACCAAGCTGAGGGCTGTGAGGCTCTGCGCTGGCGCCCCTGGCTCGTGGGGGTCTCTGGCCATCGCTGGGTTGTGGAAGATCACTCTGACCTCCGCCTCATTTTCCCCTAGAGCTCTCCCTGCGTGCATCTGGGTGTCCGGACAGTTGCAATGGACCGGGACACACCCTGGTGACCTCAGTCAGCCTGACTGGCTCTCTGAAAACTTATCTCCAAATAAGGTAATTTGGGATTTGAGCATGACGGGGGCCCTGGGTCGGTGACAGTGAGCTCCGGTCTCCTTGTCCGTAAAACGGGGCTGCTGGCGCGCCCTCTCCCGCCAGAGCGGCTGCGTGGACGCGCCACCGGGAAGAAAGCGCGGCGCAGAGCTGGGACAGAAGTGCTCGCACGTGATGCCTGAGGGAGGGACGGGCCTGCTCAGCCGGGGGCAGCGGCCAGGGGGAGAGGCCCACGGCTCTAACTGCTGCCTCCTCAGCAGAATCTGGACCCAGGGGCTGAGACGGCAGCGGGAGCAGAAACGCTTCGTTGTCATGGTCACACCCCACTTCCGAGTCCTGCTGGTGTCAGTCTCAAGGTGCCCGTGGCCTGTCCTCGGCACAGGTGCCGTGCTGGGCTGTGAACAGGCAACAGGGTGGGCAGGAGCGGGTGTAGACAGGAGCGGGTGTAGACAGGCGCTGACAGGCCCACCTTATCAGGACCAGAGGCCCAGGCTCCAGACCGGCAGCTCCTGGGGCCTTATCGGCTGTGAGGGTGACGGAGTTTGCAACAGCTCTTCTAGCCCCGGTGCTGACAGCCAGGAGCCAGCAGTCACAGCTCCTCAGCAGGTTCCCAGCCACAGGGCAGGAGGTGCATGTGGCAGGGACACTCGGGAAGAGGAGAGAGAGATGAGGAAGGAATTTGCTTTTCCTCACTTTGGTTTCAAAGATTTTTAGATGTGTTTACAGTTTCAAAGCTGATGGCCGCTTTCTGCAGCAAGTTAAGTAATTGAAACGGGTGGAGTGCGCTGGGATGCATTTGAGGGAGAAAGGAGGCGAGCAAGAGAAGTGGGGGCATGTGCTGGGAACAAGCCCTGATCTCCTTCCCTCTTTCCTGGCCTTTCTGCAGCCTCCCTCTGGGCTTGGTGATTGACCTCATACGACTGCTAGAACTTTCACCAAGAAGTTGCTGGCTTCACACGGCAGAACACTCAGCGTCAGGAACTCTAAAGCAGTATCACTGGGCAGCGGTCCGGTGTGGGGCGGGACACGCTCCCTCAGGAGGCTCTGGGGAGAGTCGGGTTCTTGTGTCTTTAGCTTCTGGAGGCCACCGGTGGTCCTCGGTGTGTGGCCACATCCTCCGGCCTCTGCGTGCCTGGTCACGGTGCCTTCTGCGCCCGGCGTGTGTCTAATCTTCCTCTTGCTCCCTCTTTTGAGGACACTGCGATGGCATTTAGGGACCACGCCAGAGACAGTCCCATCTCAAGGTCCTTCACTTAGTTGCAGAGTCATTTGTTGCTATGCACAGACTGGTTCCAGGCTGCAGGGATCAGGGCGTGGACATCTCCGGACTCAGTTAGTCTTCCTCACCCTCCTTGCTCCTTCCTCTTCCCTGGAACGTTGACTGCTCCTCATTCTTCAGGTCTTAAATGTCACCTCCTTGTAGAGAATTTCCAGGTGCCCTCTGCACCTGGCACATAGTAGGTGCGTGTGTAAAAGTGTTGAATGAAAGAGAGGACATGAAAGCAGCTCCCCAAACCCTGGAACATTCCCTGAGACCTCCATGCCTTTGTTCTCTACATCTGGCCAGAGGCCATGCTGACAATAGCAGCTCACCTGCCCCAGTCTCTCAGACACCAGTACTGTGGGCCCGTGTTGGCCAGAGCTTGTATTTATGTCTGGCCTAGGTCACAGGGGACAGGACTTGGTCCTTTGGTCCCCCCAGTCCTCTAGAGTGAGTCTCCAGAGTGACAGGTGGGGCGGGGAGGGATGTCCCCACAGACCAAGACAGGAGAGCTCACCGGTCTCAGGCCCCAGCTCAACAGTGTCCATGGGTCACCCTGACCCCTGCCCATCCTTTGCAGCCTGTCTCCCCAACACGTCCTGGCCCCTCGAGGACAGAGTGGTGGCCAAGAGCACAGAAACTGCCCCATCACTTCTCCAGTGGGGGCTCTGGGCGAGGCACCCAGGCGCTCTGTGTCCCCTAATGAAAAGTCAGCTCCATTGGTGCCAGGCTCTGCCCATTTCAGCCCCTCAATCAGGGAGACAGGGAGACATTCCCTCCCCAGGCACCTGCTAGTCAGCAAGCGTGAGCTTGTTTGCAGGGCTCCTGTCTGAGCACAGGAGGGACGGAGTGGGACAAGAGATTGGTGGTGTAACCTGAAAGATGGCTTTACCTCTTTGTTTTTTGTTTTTAAAGGAAAGGTGCAATCAGAAATGAAGGCAAGCAGGCAGGCAGGAAGAGAGAGGAGGAGAAAGCATTTTTATTTTATTTGGTTATTTAGACCTCAGTCATAAATCTAACAACACAGGAGACCTAGACTGAGACCCTTTGAAAATTTTAATGCCTGTGTTCATTTCCTCTGGTTCTAGCAAAATGCCTCGCACACTGGATGACTTGAAACAACAGAAATGCTTTCTCTCACTGAGTGGAGGGCAGAAGTCTGATATCCAGTGTGGGGGGCCCATGCTCTCTCTCCAGGCTCTGGAGGATGTGTCCTTGCCTTTTCCTGATTCTGGTGGTTGCTGGAAATCTTGGCAAGTCGTATAGACAATCTCCCCTCCATTTTCACGTCTATAGCTACGTCTCTCTCTTCTTTTTATAAAGATGCCATTCATACTGGATTCGAGGCCCCTCTAATCCAGTATGACCTCATCTGAACCAGTAACATCTGCAAAGATCCTATTTCCAAATAAGGTCCATTCCGAGGTTTTGGGTAGACATGAACTTGGGGGACACTGCTCCACGGGGTTCAGTGGGCCTGTCTGATTCTTCTGTTACACCCTGGCTGCTTTGCCAGCTACTCACATCTCTCCACACCATCCTTTAAATAGGGGATCACGGCTCCAGGTCCCCAGCCGTGCCCAAGAGAGTGCATTTAGGGGAAAATTTTGGGGTGCTTTACCTTGTTCTCCCCTGGACCTGCTCAGCCAACACTGACCCATGCCCTCATCTCAAGTCTCAATTACCTTATTATAATTAAGCCACATACCATAAATCTTTAGCATTATGCCCCCAAGGAATTACTGTACAACCCAGTACTGTAGCGATTTAGAGACAATTAAAGTCTGTATGAGGAGGGGCATTGTGTAACACTGGATTCTGAGCCCCCTTGCTATTTTCTGGACCCACCAGGAAGGAGACAGAATACCCCTTCTTTGAAACTGCTGAGTGCCAGCTCATCAAAACTGCCGATCTAACCTATCCCACTGCTTCACAGCCCTGGAGCCCGCACGCAGGGTCTGCAGCAAAGAGGTTTTCCCGCCTCATGCTGACGCCCATAAGCGCCCTCTCTGACTCTCTCTGACTCTCTGTCTCTCTGACTCTCTCTGCCTCTTTCTCTCTGATTTCTCTCTCTCTCACATGTGATTCTGCGCTAATGCGTTATCTGAAGACTGTTGCAGACTCTGCAATTTCTAATTCCCCGGGAGTTCAAGAACCCCGAAGAGGCTGCCAGACCCCGGGGTCAGTAACACAGCCTGGGCTTGCTTGGAGCTCTGCGTGCCCACGGGGACGACCAGCCTCCCCAGGGGGCACTGCCAGTGCCAGTCAGCCGGGAGGGGCCGGGGACCTGGGGCCTTGCCAGCCCCCGCCACCGTTCCCTGGGGGCTGTCACGGGACCGTCCCCCGCACACCCTCACTCCTGGGCCTGGCCCTCCCCAGCACGCGGTGTCCTCTCCTGGGAACAACTCTATTAATAGCCCTCATGCGACATGCTGGCTGGCCATTCATGATTTTGTCCTCACAAGTGCCCCACACCCAGCCATTCATGAGTGTCACCTCACCGCCTGGTGCGCAGACCTGGTCCCTGTGCCCTCTCTCTGTTTCCTGCTGTGCCCTCCCCTCTGCTCCATTTCAGGGACATCTGAAGCACCGAAGCCACTGTGTGCCTATCTTCACGGTGACTTGGCCAAGTGAGGCCACCACGGTCACATGGCTGTTGAAAGGGACCACGTCTGCCCAGAGCTGGGCCGGCGCCGTCCTTCTGGGACAGCAGTGTGCATCCCTGCAGGCGGGCAAGCGGGATCCAGGTGGGTCCCGGCCCCACCCTTCTCGCCCGTACTCCAGGCTGGAGCTGCTAGAGACCAAGAACGTGCTCAGAGCTTTTAACCAAGTCCGTCTCATGGGTGGGCAAGACGGCTGAAACGCCCCAGGTTCAAGACCTGGGATCGGGGTGCCGAAGCCAAAAATGACCAGCTAAAGAATAAAAATGATTCTTCCTCCACTCTCTTCCCGTCCTTCTCTTCTTCCTCCCTTTCTTCCTTCAATACTTCTTCCTCCTCTCCCTCCTTTCTCTCTTAAAAAAAAATCTGGGGCACCCTGGTGGCCTAGCACCAGGGCAATAGTTCACATATATTCCAAGGACCCAGGTTCAAGACTGGGGAGGTCGGAGTAACAACCAGGATGAACAACTAAAATAAAGAAATGCTTCTTCCTCCTCTCTCTTCCCGCCTGCTCCCTCGCCTTCATTCCTGCCTGCACCTGTCCTTTAAAAAAAAAAAAAAATCCCTGAAACAGTGGTTCTCAAACAGGGACGATTTGGACCCCCAAAGACAAATATCTGAGACGCTTTTGATTATTACGACTTTGGACGATGGGGTAGAGGCCAGGGATGTTGCTGAGTTTACAACACACAGGACAGTCCTCCCGGTCCCAATAAACTGTCATCCCAGGTGTCTGTAGGGTCAAGGATGAGGAACCCTAATCTAAAAGGTCAAACAGCTTACATAATAATTTTTTTTTTGCTAGTATTATTTTTAAAAATCTGGGCACTCTGGGTGCACCCCTGAGACTCAGAGGCTAAGGTGCAGGCCATCTAAAATCCAAGGACCAGGGTTTGAGACCCAGTGTTGGGAGAAGCAAATCAAACAAAAATCTAGGTACTATAAAATGAGAGAATAGCTAATTATAGTGAGAATATTGAAGTCAATGAATAATACTCTAAAGTTTGTTTTTTCAAAGGAAAGGTGCAGGCAGGAAGAAAGAGGAGGAGAAGCATTTTATTTTTATTTACTTGTTCACATTGGTTGTTACCCCCAGACCTAGGACATGAACCCCGGTCTCAGGATATACATAGAATATGATCCTTCAGAGACAGCTGACCTAACCGCTATTCCAACAGGGCACACCACAGATTAAAGATCTTGAAATGAGCTCGTCCTGGATGTGGGTGGCCCTTATATCCAATGATAGGTGTGCTGTAAAAAGAGGGGGATCTCTGGTGCGCCCCTGTGGCTCAGTGGCTAAGGTTCAGTCCATGTAAAGCCCAAGGACCTGTGTTTGAGATCCAAAGTTGGGGGAAGGGGGGAAAAAAGAAAGGGAGTTTTGAGATGCAGAGACACAGAGAGGACAAGGTGATGTGAAGACAGAGGCAGAGGTTGAAGTGAGGCTTCTATGAGCCTCGAAGCACCTAGAACTGCCAGAAGCTGGAAGAGGCCAGGATTCTCCCCTAGAGCCTCCAAGCCTTTGATATTAGCCTCTGGCTTTCAGAGCAAGTTTTGTCGTTTTGAGCTTCCGGGTTTGTGTGAGTTTGTCAGTGCAGCCCTGGGGAACCAATGGGGTGAATAAGAAGGCACTTTCGGTCCCACCCCTTAAAGGTCACCCCTGAGACTGGAGACCAGGTCTTATTCCCAGCAGGAGGCCCACCACTGAGTGTCCAGCTAGGGACCAGCTGGACCAGGTATCATGCCAAATAAATAGATGAATAAATAAACTGCTTTTTCTTCTTCTTAAAAAACAGCCATCTACGAAGAAAACCCGGGACCTTGGGATGTACGTGGGATGCTCCCACGGACCAGACTGCTAGGCGACCAGGGCGCACCCGACTTTAGTCTTCTTAATTGGGCTGCATTATTAGAAATAATGGAAGTACTCTTGATCTGTGCTGTCCAATAAAGCAGCCATTAGTCACCTCTGGCTCTTTACATTTTAGTTTAAACATTTTTTTTTCCAGTTCATTTAGTTGTTCGTCTTTGATGTTCCCCTCAGCCCGGGGATGCCAATGGGCCCTTGGGATGCATGTGAACTGTGCCAGCTGAAGGTAACTGACCAACCTCTGCTCCACCAGGTGCAACATTTTCGTTAAAATGAAATACAATTAGAAACTCAGTTCCTCTGTTAAACAAGCCACATTGCAGGCGCTCGATAGCGATCCACGAAGAGTGGCTACCTCAGTGCGTGCAGCGCAGCTGTTTCACTCTCGTTGCAAAAAGTTCTGTTGGATAATACTGTCTTAGAGACAAGAATGACAGAAGGAAAACAGATGTTAGTGGATGTCAGCTGGCCGACTCAGGGCGCTGGGCTGCCCTGGATCTGCTCTGCCCCTGCAAAGGGAAACTCCAGAGAGCAGGCTGAAGACAGCTGAGGGCTAACTTCTCCTAAGCTGGGCTTGCTTCACAATTACCTGCCCTAAGAAAGGGCTGAGCTCACCTCTCTTGCAACTAATTAAGAAAGTTACTGCACTGTTTTCACCTTTTGCTTTTGAATTCTTTGGTATTGTCTCTAGGTATATCAGTATTTATGTCATTTGCTATGGAAATAAGATTTATAGCTAAATAATACTGCCCTTTCTTTCAGGAAATACTGTCATTGCCCTTTAAGGAAAAATCAAACAAATCCTTTATTTCTTTTTGTGATTATAGAAGATGTTCATGGTCAAAAAACAACATCAACAACATATAATTATAAAAATCAAGTCCCTTATAACCACGTCACTAGAGAGCATCATCATTAATATTTTGATGAATATTTCAGGACCTTTTTATATGCATCTCTCCATATAAGAAACTTGACAGCAATGGGGTCATACTATTCTTGTCTATAACCTGACTATTACTGAAACAATATATCAAATATGCTTTTATACTAGCATGTATTTATAGCTGCTACTGGTACCACACCCTGAACGTGCTATTATTTATTATGTTCAATACGATGAAATTGCTTTGATAACATATGCATATATACATATACAATATATACATACACACATATATACATATATACACAATATATACATATATACACAAAATATATAGATATATACACACATATGTATATGTGTGTGTGTTGTTTAGGCATTGAAAACCTGAAAAAGAATTAAAAAGAGAACACTAAAAGCCAAAAAAGAAGAAGCTGTAAGAAACAGCAAGTTGGCACATCCTGGTGAGCCGTGGTTAGGTCAA
>RJWH01001645.1:70281-271706 GCA_004363575.1 Solenodon paradoxus
AAGGGAGAAGAAGAGAGGAGGAGGAGGAGGAGGCGAAGGAGGAGGAGGAGTAGGGGGAGGAGAGGGGGGAGGAGGAGGGGGAGGAGGAGGGGGAGGTTGTCTTTTTGGAACAGCATCATGAAGGGAAGACTGGCATCACTCACACTTAGAACTTGGCGGAGGAGCCCCCTGGGCGGAGACCCAGGCCTCCCCGGAAGATGCACAAGCAGCAACGCAGCACTTAGGGCCGGGCTCTGAGACAGGAATGGCCAGACTTCACGCAGGGCAGAGCTCTTTGGCCCTAAGTCCTCTGTGGCCCCATCCTACTTCGAGAAAAGTCAGCTAATGTCCTCACTGGAAGATTCTGAGCTCTTAATACCTCTTCAGTCATTTCCTGTCACGCTCTCCTCATTCTCTGTTCCCCAGCGCTAGCCTCCTGGCCATTCCGGACACGCTGAAGGCATTTGCCCTGGCTGTCCCCTTTGCCCGGCCCACTCCTATGGCAAATATCCTTTAAGACTCCTCCTCACCTTCTTCAGATCTTTGCCTCAATATCACCTCCCTGGTGAGTTCTGCCCTGCTCTTCCGGTTAGCAACTCAGCAACCCCTACGACATCCTCTCTTCTTGACTTTGTTTTCCTCTTTAGTGCCTTCACCGCTGCTATGCTAAAGATTTTAGTGACTCGATTTATTGTCTCTCTCCCCTCCACAAGAATATAAGCTTCCCCCAAACAGGGATTTTGTCTTTTTCGTTCACTGTGGTATCTTCAATACCTGGAGGAGAGCAGGCATTCCAGAAATGTTTGCTGAATGAATACATGAACTAGGACCTTGCCCCACTTCAATGCAGCTTCTAGAGAAAGAGCTCAGATTGCTCGCCTCTGAAAGACTCAGCCCGCCTTTCCCGTCTGTGTCAGGGAGCAGGCCCCTGGGGATGGTCTGTCCTGGACAAGTCCCTCCTGACTGGTGGCCACTGGGAGCTTCAAAGCCCTCTCCAGTCCCGCTCAGCAAGAGGAGTGCGCTTCCCTCATGGATCAGTTCTGACAGCGGTGGCGTGTGAGTTACAGCCACACCCCAGCCTGTCGGTCCTGGGAACCTTGTGGGAGAGAGTGGCTGAGAGTGGGTGACAGGCTGAAGGGCTGCCTTAAAATAAATGCCTCGCAGAGTTTATGACTGTCCTGGCTTCTTCCTGTCTCGTTTCCTGGAGTGCCCCCCTCTCCCTCACACAGCGGGCTCACATCAACCAGCCCTGATCGGGACAAACCATGACAATTATCTGAAGGGTGGGCACAGCGCCAGAAGCAGGAGGAATAAACACCGATACTCAGAAACATGATGTGATGTGATGGTGATGACAATGATAATGACGATGGTGATGTGATAATGGTGATGATATGATGATGGTGATGATTTGATAATGGCGATGATGATAGTGATGATGGTGATGGTGATGATGATGATGACGGTGATGATGACGGTAATGACGATGACGAATATGATGGTGATATGATGATGTGACAATGGTGATATGATGATGGTGATGACGATGATGATAATGATGATGATGATGATGGTGATGATATGATGACAGTGATGGTGAAGGTGATGACGATGACGAATATGATGGTGATGATGATGGTGATGGTGATGATGTGACAATGGTGATGATAATGATGATGATGATGATGTGACAATGGTGATATGATGATGGTGATGACAATGATGATAATGGTGATGATGATGATGATGGTGATGATGGTGATGATATGATAATGGTGATGATAATGGTAATGATGATGATGATGATGATGGTGATGGTGATGATGGTGATGACGATGATGATAATGGTGATGATATGATGATGGCGATGATATGGTGATGATGACGGTGATGATATGATGATGGTGATGATGATGATGATGATGATGATGATGATAAATGGTGATGATGACGGTGATGATATGATGATGGTGATGATGATGATGATAATGATGATGATGATGGTGATGATAAAAGGTTATCAGTGAGGGTCATAGCAGAAAGCAGCAGTCAGGAAGTCAAGAAAGCTTAATAAAGGGTCTGTTTATGAAGGTGTGACTTATATAGAAAGTTGTGCACATAGGGAAACCACTGGAATGGTGGCTCTTCACCATTGCTGGCTGGAAACTTTCTGAGGCAGAGAGGCTGAGAAAGAGGTAAGTGCCGAGGCCTACATCAGGGCAGAGCTGTCAGAAAGATCCCCGGCCCTCCTCTGCTCCTCCTACTCCCCTGACATAGTGCTCCCCCACCTTGGTCAAGTCCAGTTTGGAGCTAACGCACAGCCAGACCATTTAAAGCAAAGAAGTCTGCCTGCAGGTCACTGCAGAGGTGGGAGAGGAAGGCAGGGTGGATCTTCAGGGGCAGACTGAAGATTTTAAGCTCAGAAGATAGTTATCATTCATGGAGGAAAGGTATCCATCATGGGGCACATCTGAATGGGGACACAGCTCAAACACCTGAAGGGTAATGGTGAAGGGGCTAAAACAGCATCCCCGCCGGTCTCGGAATTGGTCCTTTTACATACCCCACTGTAAGAGCCCAGGACAGAGGAGGACAGCTTCACCAGCAAAGGAGAAACTCCAGTTTCTAAACCTCTGGCCCTCGTATCTGCTGCGCCTCCACCCTTCTCCACATCCAAAAATGATCTTTTGTCCCTATTTTCTGGAAGAATGTAGGAAGGGAAGTTTTCTCTCCAGAGTAAGGATGAATCATTCTTCCTCCCTGTGTGGTGACTCCCTCCTCTCTCCCCCACACCCTGGGACCTTGCTCCAGGCCTCAGTTCAGGATAGAAATCGTGGGTCTGCCCCAGCAACCTCAGACCTTACCGCCATGTAAATTCTCTCTCAGTTATTAAATTGGGATTTTTCTCTTACTGATCTCACCTAATATGAATTTATTTATTTTTCTAGTCTGGGAAGAACCTCAGCTAAATGGGGGAATTTCCCTTTGACCCCATAATTTGGTGAGCTAGCCCAGGAGAACCTCAAAAAGGGGGACACTGCTGGCTTCTCAGGTTCACGGCTGAAGTTCAAGGACCAGGACTCCCGATGAAGCCGGCAGACACTGGTAAATATTTTGACCACATCATGGATCCTGATCTCCTCCCCTCTACAGACATCTAAAGAAAACAAAGTGGTGAGAAAAATTGTTCTCTCTAAATTGGTTGATAGGAGAAAACTTGGGGAAGCTGGCTTTTTGGGTTTGTGTGATTCCTTTTGGTTGAAGGATGTTCTAAAGTTTTAGTAATTATATGATTAAGAAATAGAATTTCTTCGATGGGATCCACATTTCTCCCTGTGATTTGTCTTTGGGAGGCTTTCATCTTGAAGAAGTTATTTGGTTTCATGTTCTTTTCTGTCACTTCTCTGACTTGAGACTTCTGTTTTCAATGCTCAAAAATAAAAAAAAATTTATTCCAAAATGTGGTCAGACTGGATAAAATCAATGAGTTTAAAATTAAGCTGTATATTTATGTAAAATCAAACTTTAAATTCCTTCTTTCTTTTTTTTTTAAAAGGAAAGGTATAGGCAAGAATGGAAAGACAGGCAGGCAGGAAGAGAGAGGAGGAAGAAGCATTTTATTTAGTTGTTCATCTTAGTTGTTCCCCAGGCCTGGAAACACAAACCCAGGTCCTTGGGATGTATGTGGACTGTGTCGGGTGAACTTAACCAACTAGCCACAGGGCGCACCTGAACTGGAGCTCCTTCATCTGCTGAAAGCACAAAGTGTATACTACCTTGTGGTCAGCTCCTTTTTGTTGTTTAAAGGAAAAGCGCAGGCAGTTATGAAGGTGAGCGGACAGGCAGGAAGAGAGGGGAGGAAGAAGCATTTGTTTTATTTAGTTGTTCAATTTGGTTGTCTGCCTGGTCCCAGGACATGAACCTGGGTCCTTGGATGTATGTCGACTGCCCTGGCTGAAGACAGTTGATGAAACCACTGCCCTACCAGAGTGTGTCTTGTTGTGGTTAAATTTTATAACAGATTATAAATTGTTTAAGAAGTCAACCTGGTGTGCCATGGAGGAGCAGCGGTTGGGTCAATCGCCTCTGAAGGAACAGGCCACCTATGCCTGGGTTTCGAGTCCTGGGCCTGGAGGAAACAACCAGTGTGAACAACCAAATAAAAATGCTTCTTCGTCCTCTTTCTTCCTGCCTACCTACTCACCTTCACACCTACTTGCACCTTTCCTTAAAAAATAAATAAATAGAAGAAGTCAATTTACAAAGAATTGTGCCTCAACGCAAGTTATCTCTACCAAACCTCTGATAAAGTGAAGGTAAGGGCTGAGTCCTATCAGAACTATGTGCCTTTGGCTCCATGGGTAATTAAATATAGTTTCATTACTGTGCTTTAAAACTTAACTTCCCAAATCTCTCCCCAAACTGAATTCTGAATGAAAAGATTTTTTTTAAAGAAAATCTAAGAAACCTTGGTGAGTTCCTAAGACCTCCCGTCTAAAGAAATGTTTCTCTCTTTGTGGAAGGAGAGACATTAAACCAATTAGACTCATTTGGTATGGTGAAATCTTTGGGGTAGCATCGTCAAAATGAAAAGTAATGCTCAACCATCTTAGCATAAATTTAAGTAGAAGCCTAGTAATTGATATATATATTCTGAGAGATGTCTGAAATTCTTTAAAAGTCTAATGTGTTTGCTTACCCTTCTGATCATTCTTTTAAAATATTTTCTACCACAGAATCCAGCAAATGATGTCAATTAGGTTGTAACCAGATGTTTGGTTATGATCATTTTAAAAGTCTTTTGTGATTTTGAGAGACTATTATTTATTGATGCTTTTCAGAGAGCTTTATGGAAAAGACTTGATCAGTCAAACGGAACTGGCTAAGGAATTGCAGAAAGTGTACTACTGAGTTATTAATTCCTGAACATATTTCAACTTCTGGCAAAAAACAATAACAAAACAAAACTATGAGTTTGGATTAATAAAGGCACATGATATTCTATCTTGAGAAATTGTCTTATAAGGAAGTATATCATTTATGGATTCATAAAACTGCTGACAGATTAAGATCAAGAATTAGTTAAATGGATGGGGAGGGAGAGAGGGGACAAGGTGGTGGTGAGGATCCTGGACACTGGTTTGGGGTGTGGGGTGTCACACCCACAGACTGAAAAGTGAGTTCAATATTTTAACGTGAGTATGGTTTTGTGAACAAAAGAAATAATAATAGATGGAATATCTTATAAAAAGAATTAATTAAATGGGACAGGATGAACTAATGAGATGAAGATCATATTTCTATGACTTTTAAACTTAAACCATTATGGATTCATTTAGGCTTTGCCAGATGAAGAAAGTCCATTTTCTCTTTTAAGCAGATAATATGCAAAATTAATTTAAAAAATTAATAAAAAAATTGCCCCTATATATAGACAATTAACAAAAAGTTAACAGAACTGAGTATTCGCTTTTCCCTCCTTGACACCATCAGAATATGAAAGCTGTCACCTGTCTTTTTCTGGAGTCTTGCAAACTGGACATGGAACTTAATTCAGGTTGTTACAGCCCTTCTGAATAGCTGATAGCATTCAAACTATCATCCAGAATTTGTCATATTGCTCTAACTTGGCTTCTGAAGACGCTTTGACCCTGCCATTGAAAATGTAAACTGCCTGTCCTCAGCTCAGACTGGATTCACGGCCTGAGCCAGTGATCAACCTTTGATTTTCTTTCTTTCTTTGGAAATGCTTCTTAATATTGTTTGCTATAGGATTAACTTTGGGAGTCCACCTCTACAGGCAAACCTTAAAGTAGGATGGCCTCACCCCACAGCCTAGACATGTGCGGATCAGCCTAGTCTACGCCCACCAAAACCAGACTCAAAACTGCCCTGCACCAGCTCCTTCCAATCTGATGTTTTCAGGAACACATGCACAATGGAGAGGTAGAGACAGGAAAGTTCTCACGGGTCCCGGAACATTCCAGACCCTGAGAATCACAGATTCTAATCTGATCCATAAACCACGCAGGTCTCTTTACTCTACAACAGAACGTATAAAGGACTTTCACCCAGGTGGTCGGGAAGGTGCAGACTTGGATGGCTGGGTCCTCTGTCACCAGACATTTCGCCCTAAATGCCAGTCAGTCACACACCTGGCTTCCTTGCCTCACAAAATTGTGCCACATAGATGAGGCAGCTGTGAAACTGTGGCGAATCTACGCGTCTGTTCAGACTCCAAGTTCTTTATTGTGCCAGAGGTCTGCTCCGCAAGCTTTAGAGGCGGGATGGGAGGAAGCGATCCTCAGTGTCCCCACGTCTGAGAGCTGGAGTCCAGCGCCGTGACAGCACCTGTGGAACCGAAGTTGGCCGCCTGACCTCTGGGCTTCAGAACCTCTGGGCTTGCTCTGCACCCCGACCGTCCAGCAAGGGGGAGCTTGTGTCAGTCACTGGAGGAAAATGCTCCTTCGAGGCCAAGAGAACGAGTACGGTCACCAGACCACCCATGTCGTCTGTCCAAGGAGTGGGCGGCTGGTGACCTGGGCGCGGGGACACGTGCTTCCCTTTGATCTGTTCTTTTTCCTCTTCATCCTAATCTTCATTCTTCTCTCTTTGCGGATTTCTTGTCGCTCGGATGCTAACCTGACTCTTCCCTCCAGTCATCGGCTTAACTATTAATGGGTGTGACTCCCAGCAAGTCTCAGAGGAGGGAACTGAGGGGCTAAAGCAGGACAGCCCCAGCCTCTCAGAATCGGTCCCTTGTCCATGTCCACGCTGACAATGATGTGGGGGAGGGTGAGTGAGACACACTGATGACACACGGGTCCCTCCAGAAAGAATTCGTGCAGAGAGCCGTTTGGTCAGGAACACACAGCAAATTTATTAAAAGAAGAAGCAGCGAGTTGAAGCTCCCTGCGGGCGGGAACTTTACATCAAGAGAATGCACAGGTATGCGTATGACCTGTGCTGCCTGCCTGTCACTCAGGCCAGATGGATTCTTGTGTATATATGAGGGTGGGGGCTTCTTCCTTCCTGGGTGCATCCAGGTTCAAGTTGCTAAGGTGGGGTCCTTGCTCTTTGGGGGGTCTTTGCTCTTAGAAGTCTAAGATTTTGCCTGTTAGTTTTCCACTCGTAGATCTGCATACTGCCCTGTAGATTTTAAGCTTTTTGCTGTCCTCACATCATTATGAAGAGCCGAGGACAGTGGAGGACAGCCCCACAAGAAAAGGAGAAGCTCGAATTCTTCTAACCCTTTAGCCTTTTCCTTAATCAAAGAAGGTTTCCGGTTACTCCTTGGGCCTCCACCCTTCTCCTAATCCAGACATGGTCTTTTGTCCCTATTCTCTACAAGAATAAACAGGGAAGCTATTTATCCTTATTTTCAGATAAGAACTAGTCATTTCTCCTTGCCATGTGGTAGCCTCCTCCCAGCCCCCTTTTCCAGGTCTCAGCTCAGTATCTGCCCAGTGACCTTAGAATTACCACCATGTAACTTCTCCAAACATATGATATTATATTTGTGTTTTTCTCCTACTAATCACAAGGAATGTTCATTTGTTTATTTGTCCAGCTTGTGGAGAACCTCAGGAAAATAGGGGGACTTTTCCTTGGATTCCCACCGCTACCTTTAAGACCTTGAAGAAAACATGGGGTTTTGGGGTTTCTTTATTTGTTTTGTTGTTTTTTGTTGTTTGGTTTTTAGAAATGATAGGTTGCATGGAGACAAATGAGTTTTAAAAGTAAAGCATGTATAACGTTGATTATATCACATCCTGGAAAACTTGTGCTCACAGGAAAGAACATCTTGGGTAAAACAATGGAATCAATAAGGAAATAAATGAGTTGCTTCAATGAGGATCAGAGTGCAGCTCAGAGGCCAGTGTCTGCAGCCAGAGATGATGACCTCATCTCTGTGGTTGGGGAGAGGGAGGCAGCGACAGTGTTAGTGTGGGAAACTGAGGCAGGATCCAGCTTCCCTTCACCGGGGCCGTCCTGCCATCTCTCCCCCGAATCCTCAGCTGATTTGGATGTTAGAGGCTTTGTAATCACCCATCTCTCTGGCCTCAGTTTCTTCATCTGTGAATGGAGAACTCCCATCACCTATGACCTGCTCTCTGCCTAAACTGTTTATAGTTGTAGCAGCAAAACCAGGAGGAAGAAGGTTGACTCTGCTCCCAGTGGGACCGTCAACACGTCAGCACTGGATTCCACCACCCTAAGGTGGCATAGCCCTTTTTGATAAGAGCCTGGGGTGGGCGGGTGGGCGGGACTAAGGGGCTTGGTGAGGAGTGGGTGCACATTCCTGCCTCCTCAGCCCTGAGGACCGTCAGTAAGAGTCCTTTCTCAGGGTGGGCCCCAGAGACAGCAGGCCCAGAAGTGACTCACTGTGGCACACAGTGGACTGTGGGACAGGTGTGGCCAGGGTGGCAGGCGGGGCCTCACCTTGCAGCCTGGGCCGTGGTAGGAGTCAGTTCAGTCCAGCTTCAGCCCGAAGCAGCCACAGTTGTCTCTCTTTTTTGCAGTTGTGAGTTGTGTTCTTTCTGCCGAATTGGTGGCCTTTGTCTCAGTGGGGGGGGGGTGGGCACAGCTGTCTCCTGGACCTCGGGGGGCCATGGCTTTGCCGGGCGCATTGCAGGGTCACCACCCTGGCCTGCGGTGCAGCACCTCATCCCACAGAAGTCCTGTCTAGGGTGTGGCCCCCCTTCAGGAACCCCCCCCCCCAGCCTCATAGCCCCGAGGAGACCGAGCACCGGCTCTCTGGTTCTCTCACCGCAAATTCCTACGCGAGGGTGAGGGCCTCTTGGGATTGCAGGTGCGGGCTGGTGACTTGCAGCTGCCTGAAGGCTGGCATTGACTTTTATCCCCAACACTTCTGGGCAAAGCTAGGGCTGCCCAGCAGGTGGGAACGACCTTCTAGAGCGACAGAAGGAAGAACAGGAGGAGCAGAAGCACCCGGGCGGCGCCTCTGGGGGTCCATGTCGCTGGCGGGTAGGCAGAGACAGGCTGCACCTGCCTGGGGCCCAGGTTACTCTCCTGTATCAGTGAGTAACCACATACTTTCATTCAGGGCCAGGCTGTCTTGTTCTCCCTGCTTATCTCTGATTTATCGCATTCCCTCCCGCTGAGGTCAGGGGAATGCACCCCTCACGCCATCGGACAGCCGGCCTTGGATAGAAATGGGTCTGGCGAGGGGGCGGGGGGGGGGCGGTGAGAGCATGGGGGACACTCAGGTCCCGTGCCTCCCACTGCTTCCTACCCTGCAATCCCAGGGTCTTCGCGTGACACTTTCCCCTCTCCCCCGACCACCCCATCCCAACCATCCCTGGAGAAGCTAGGAGAACTGCCTTCCGCGGCCAAGGCAACTGCGGGGAGCACGGGGTGACTCAGCGAGAAGAGCATCAGCCAACACCCCAGCACTAGCGCCATCGTAACTCCGCACCCTCAGGACTTGGGGCACCGGTCCTGCGCGCCCTCACCGCTGTCCGAGGTTCTGATCTCTTTGCGCAAATTGCGCGTAAGAGGGTCTGCTCCCCCAAAGGCAGGTCTAACCAGAGATAGACTGAAAATCCACCCCACCCTCTCACAACACCCTGCACTGGGATGCTAATTATCCAATGTCACTTGATGAAAAGCCTGGGTATGACAAGGCACTTGTGGAATGCTGACCTCCCCTTAAAGGGTAGACCTGACGGAATTTTGAGAGGCAAGACCCAGGGATGAAGTCATGCTGGAATGCTTTTAGCACATCTCCTCCAGGTGCCTCTCTGCTCCACCAAGTCAACATATGACGGAAAAAGCAAGGATGATTGGAAAGATGGATATCAAGTTGGACACCAGAGATGTGACAAGCGCCCATGCCGACGCCTCATTCATCTGGTCAGCTGTGATCTCATCCCATGGGCAGTTGTCTGAACCGCCGCTGTGACTGCAGATGAAAATACAAAGAAAAATGACCCTGGGTAGAGACACAGCAGATTACCTCTCTCCTGTATGTGCATTACAGATGTCACCATCCCTTCCAGACGGTTTGTGTTAACAATTGGCAAGATCATATGACGCGCCTTGGTGGAGTAGAGGTTAGGTCTGCCGCCTCTGGCCAAGCAAAGTCTATGTACATTCCAAGGACCCAGGTTCCTGTGCCAGAGCTGAGGAAAACAGCCAAGATAAACAACCAAGCACAAATAAGATAAAATGCTTCTTCCTCCTCTTTCTGCCTGCCTACTTACCTTCATTCCTGCCTGTACCTCTCCCTAAAAAAAAAATTGTGGGCCATATAACTGTGTCCAAAATATATAAAGAACTCTTATAGTTCAATAATAAATACACAGCAACCCCAATTTTTTAAAGGGCAAAGGATTTTAATACATATTTTTCCAAAGAAGACATATGAATGGCGAATAAACACAAGGAAAGATGCTCAATGTCACTAGTCATTAGGAAAGTGCAAATCAAAGCCACAAGAAGAAAACACTGGACTTACCTCAAGAGGGTGAGGAGGAGAGCCCTGGTGGTTTAGTGGCTGAGTCCCTGGCCTCCGACCAACACAGTCCACATACATCATAGGGACCCGCGTTTCTGACCCAGGGCTGAGGGAAACAACTAAGACAAACAAATAAATAAAAAAAATTAATGTTTCTTGGAATATCCTGGTGGAGTAGTGGTTAGGTCCACTGCCTCCAGCTGAGTGCAGTCCACATACCTCCCAAGGACCAGGGTTCTCATCCCGGGGCTGCTGGGGAATAACCAAGGTGAAAAAATGAATAAAATAAATAAAAGCTCTTCTCTCTCTTCCTGCCTGTCTATTCACCTTCATTCTTGCCTTCACTTTTGCTTAAAATAGAGGGTGACCCTTTCCACAAAGATGGTGACAAAAGTGAAGAAGGAAGCCCCTGCCCCTCCCAAAAGCATGAAGGCCAAAAAAGCAGTGCTAGAAGGCATCCATAGCCACACACACAAAAGGAAGATCCGCACATCACCCATCTTCTGCCATCCCTAGATACTGCGGCTCCGAAGGCAGCCCAAATACCTCGGAAGAGCACCCCCAGGAGAAACAAGCTTGACCCCACTGCTGTCATCAAGTTCCCCCTGACCACCGAGTCAGCCATGAAGAGGACAGCAGACAACAGCACACTTGTGTTCATGGCAGACGTCAAGGCCAGCATGCGCCAGGGCACACAGGCTGTGAAGAAGCTCTGCAACAGTGATGTGGCCAAGGTCAGCACTCCGATCAGACCTGACGGAGAAAAGAAAGCAGGTATTGATCGACTCCTGACTGTGAGGCTTTGGATGTTGTCAACAAAATTGGGATCATCTAAAGTGGGTCCAGCTGCTGATTCTCAATATAATTTTTTTTCACCATTAAAGAACAAAAAGGAGAGGGTGAGAAGACTGTGAATTTCCTCTGGAGGCCCCTCTGAGTTGTCTGAGAAAACATCATGAGCAAAGCTCACTCTCCCGAGTTGAAAAACTACAGACAAGCAGTTATCACTGAAATGACATGTCCAAGCATTATTGCGTGGATTTGATCCCCTTATGAATCTTGAAACAGATGAATGTGGAGTTGGCAACTGGTGGGCAGCTCTGTTGGAATAGTGGTGAAGGAAGGCAAATTTACTCTCGTTAGAAGCCTTGGAATGAGAATGAAAAATGGCTGCATTCACCAAAGAAATCAACGGCTGGAGCGCCCTGGTGGAGTAGTAGTTGGGCACAGTTCACACACTTCCCAAGGTCCCAGGTTTGAGTCCTGCGACTGGGGAAACAACCAAGATGAACAACTAATAAAATAAATGGGGTGCTCTTTCCTTCCTGCTCTTCCTGCCTGTGTCTACTTGCCTTCATTCCTGCCTGCACCTGTCCTTAAAAAAATCAACCGCTTCCACATCCCCTCTCCACACCATCTTTTTACCATGATGTAAAAATTGAGTCATGTCCATTTTCTTAATAGTATAAAAAGTTACAACAAGGCGCACCCTGGTAGAGTCACGGTCTGCTGCTTCCAACAGAGTGCAGTCCACACACATCCCATGGACCCAGGTTCACGTCCCTAGGCTGGGGGTGGGGGGGCGCAGAACAGCCAAGATGAAAAATTAAATAAACTAAATGAAAAAAAAATGCATCCTCTTCTCTCTTCCTGTCTGCCTAAGCTTCATTCCTGCCTGCACTTTTCCTTTAAAGAAATACAATGAGTTATCACAGTATATATTAAGATTATTTGTGAATTCTATCCATGAGGTTTTAAAAAGAAGGAGAAAAACAAGTGTTGATAAGGATGTGGAGAAACTGGAGCCCTCATGCATTGCTAATGGGGATATAAAATGGTGCAGCTGCTATGGGAAGCACTTTGGCAGCTTATCAAAAGTGCGACTAAGAATTACCACATGACCTAGTCATTCTGCTTCTCAGTAGAATTTCAGGATAGAAGAAAACATATCTCCACACGAAAACCTGTACATTGATTTCAGGGTTAAATGGTGGGAACAACTCACATGTCCGTCAACTGATGGAGAAACAGAATGTGGGCCATCCACACAATGGGATGCTTTCCAGCCCCCAAAACTCTCAAGGACTGACTCACGCTGCAATGTGAATGAACCTTGAAGATAACATGCTAAGTGAAAGAAGTAGATGCAAAAGAGCACATATGTGTGATCCCACTGATGGGACATGTTCAGAACAGGCAAATCCACAGAACCGGAAGGCAGATTCCTGGTTGCCCCAGACAGAGGGACGGCAGATATGGGAATGGGTGCTAATGGATGTAGAATTCCTTTGGGGGGAAATGATGACATTCTGGATGGTGGTGAAGGGTGTATACCTTGTGAGTTATATCAAAGTTTCGTTCTGATTTGTGAATTCTATCCATTCAGAAAATGGGGAAATGCCTCAGTTGTTTATGGTCTGGAACACTGGTGCGATGGACCTCTTGCCTCTAAAGTTGTCACAGTTTTGCCCCATAAAACCATCTGAGACTGATTTTTGTCTGCTTTCTTTTTGCTTGGTTTGGCTTGCAGGAAACAATTTTTTGCTCTTCTAGAAAACTAGTCTGTCAAATTTTCATTTGATCTCAACTGCAGCTAATTTTGGAAAAATCATATTTTCCTTATAATTCAGCTTTTTGATGTAGGATTTTGCATTCAGGTGCACAGAGGTATAGAAGTAATCGCTTGATATTTAAGCTTTCATTCTGTCAGCAGATACTATTCTCCAACCCATCTCCCCAATTTTGTTTTTGTTTTTGCTTTACACATAAATATATTAAATGCTCAACATCAGTCTTTCAGTGTACATTTCTCCAATTGCCTCTTGATTGGATCAAGTTCATCTTCTCCTAAAAAGCACCTGGGAACATACTCCTTGATTTCAACCTGTTCATCCCCGCTGATATTGAAGAAAAACTTAACGGCTTACACATTTTATTTCCTGAATCTCTAGAAAACTTTGCCTTGTCTGCTGTTGTCTTGCTTTGTATGCAGCTCTTGAGCTGTCTGACACTTGGACAATTTTATTATTTTTATAAATAATTCGATTTTTTAACCTGGTTAACGTGATCATTTTTTTCCTAATAACTTTATCAGTATAGGTCTTGATAACTTCCAGTCAATTTCTTAGCTCTTGGGGAATGCCTTTCTCTTCTTTCAGAAAGATTTTCTTATGTCATGGTTTTGCGTATCAATCACTTCAACTACTGTCTTTCTTTTGACGCTGTGGGAGTGAAGGAAAGGGTCCCCCATCTCACTGAGGGTCTTTCATAGACTGCAAGGGGACAAGGAGGAGCTCTTACAGTGATGATATTCTCCCACAGAAGAACTAGAAAGGCCACCTTTGACCTCCTCCTCCTCCTCCCTTTTCTAGTTTTTATTACCTTTTTTTTAAAGGAAACGCAGGCAGGCATGAAGGTGAGCGGAGGCCCGCAGGTAAGAAGAGAGAGGAGAAAAAAGGAAGCGTCGATTTATTTAGTTAGCTGTTCATCTTGATTATTCCCCCCAGCCCTGGCGAGGAACCCAGGTCGTTGGGATGCATGTGGACAGCATCCACCAAAGACAGCAGACCTAACGGCTACTCCACCAGGTCCTGTGGCCTAATTGAATCCTTTGAAACTCCTGCCCGTCATCTTGACCCACAGACATACTATGCTGAGTAGCTCTGCTGGAATTTGGTGCTGGGGCCCGTGGTATTTCAGAGTTTGTTGTGTCCTCTGTCTCCTAGTAACGTTGGAGGAGTGGGTCTTGTGTGGTTTCATTTGCGTTCTTCCTTGACTTTGTGTACGTAGGAGAGGGAGTGCAGCGATTTGGAGTCAGGCAGCAGCCTTCTCCTTGCCAGAGTGGGAGTCAAAGGAAAAGCTCCCCCATTACTCTGAGGTTCTTCACAGGCTGGACAAATGAACAGTAGGCGTGATGTGTAAAAGAAAAATCTAAATGAATAATATGCTTATGAAGAATTTCATGGCAGTAAATTCTGAGTTTGCTGGAGCTCACATCTACTTTATATCCTGAGCTGAGGTCTGGAAAGGGGACCCTGGGTGTGGGGGAGAGAAAAGGGGGACACCACATGGCCAGAGGAATGACTCATCCTCACTCTGAAAGGAAAACTAAATAACTTCCTTTTCTATATTATTTTAGAAAATAGGGACAAAAGAGGATAGCGCAGGCCCAGGGGTACCAAAAAGCTTTGATTAAAAAAAAAAAAAGGCTAAAGGGTTAAAGGAACCGGAGCTTCTTCCTTGCCTGTGGGGCTGTCCTCCACAGTCCCTGGCTCTTCACGTCAGCGTGGGCACGGACAGGAGACCGATTCTGAGAGGCTGGGGCTGTCCTGCTTTAGCCCCTCAGTTCCCTCCTCTGAGACTTCCTGGGAGTCACACCCACCTCTGGTGACAGAGGACCCAGCCATCCAAGTCCGCACCTTCCTGACCACGTGGGTGAAAGTCCTTTATACGTTCTGTTGTAAAGAGACCTGCCTGGTTTATGGATCAGATTAGAATCTGTGATTCTCAGAGTCTGGAATGTTACAGGACTTTTTAAAAAGTTATTGCCTCTACCTCTCCATTGTCCATATTGATGTGGGGACAGTATAGTTTAAAATCTGTCTGTCAGTCTGCAGGTGTATGAGTAGAAAACTAACCGGCAAAACCTGAGACATCTAAGAGTAAGGACCCAAAGCGAGAGGACCCCACCTTAGCAACTTGAGTCCAGGAACACCCCTAGATACTTTTACTCCAGGTGACCTGGACACACCCAGAAAGGAAGAAGCCCCCACCCTCATATATACACAAGACTCCATCTGTCCTGAGTGAGAGGCCGGCAGAACAGGTCATACACACACGTGTGCATTCCCTTGATGGAACATTCCCGCCCGCAGGGAGCTTCAACTCGCTCTTCTGCTTTTAATAAACTTGCTTGTGCTCCTGACCAAAAGGCCCTCTCCGAATTCTTTCTGGACGGACCCAGCTTCTCATCAGGGTGTCTTGATCACCCTCATCCACATCACATATGTTCCTGAGCAAATCAGATTTTAAAAGAGTTGATCAGGCAACTTTGAACTTGGTTTTGATAGGAATAGCCAGCAAAGTCCAGATTTCAAACCCACACTTCTAGTCTGTCTCATGAGGCCATCGTAACAAGAAGAAAAATTGAGATACCCCAAGTCATACAGGGTCAGTCTGCAATCAGACATCTGGTGATGTGACAGAGCTCTGTGACCGAGTCACTTCTAGAATCCTTGGCAAGTTTGAAGATGCTACAGAGTTTAAATGCAACAGAGTCCAGGAAAGCTCCAGCATCATGTCTATTTTCTATGCGCAGAGCACGTTTCATCTATTGCTTGTACCTGATAAGAAATAGTCCTTGAGTATCTGTAGAGATCTGGGGCCCAGGTAACTCGCCAGAAGCTTACAGAGTCATGTGTTTCTAGCTGTGGAGGCCGCACCTTACTGTCCAGACACTTTCCAGGGTTTATCCACCAGGTCCTCACAACAGGAGGGACACAAGCTACCTCAGGTTCCTTTCCTCTGTCTCCAAGTCGACATAACCAAAAATCCAACTAGTTAGTTGGCTTGACATGGCTTAGTAAGACCGGTAAAAGGGTGTGTGATCTCTGACTTGATGAAGAAGAGGGTTAGTAAGATAGGTTGAAGGCTTCCTGGTGAAAAGCTTAGAGAGAAGCAAGATGACAGACCAGCAGCTTTCGACCAGTTTTCTAATAAGCCTGAAAGATATTCCTACATCTCCCCTTTTTCAAACAGGGGAAATAGGGAATTATGATTAAGGGGAGGACACTTGACAAGAGTGAAGTGTCTTAAGCCATAACCTTGGTGAAACTGTCTGCCTCATTCATCAGCTGCCTCTGGGACCTGGTAACCAGCCCGGGAAAGTCTCCTTAAGTTTCCCTGCAGGCGTGGTTTCCCAAAGGCAATTCTAGATCAAATAAGAAGAAGAAGCATTTCCCAGGAAACAAAAGAAAGACAAATATTCATAATTGGAGTTCAGTGCATGAATTCAGTCTGAGGGGAGGGCAGCCAGTCTGTAGTTTCAGATGTCAGAGTCGATGCAGCTTCAGAGGGTTGGGTGCGGCGGAACAAGCAAGACCAACAACGAAATAAAATACAGTGCTTCTTCCCCCTCTCTCTTCCTGCCTATCTACCCTTCGTTCCTACCTGCACTTTTCCTTTAAAAAAAAAAAAAAGCTTTCCGTTTCCAGTTTGCCCAGCTCCGGAAAAAGATAGTTAATAGTTTTCACATTCTGATGGCATCAAGGAGAGAAAAGCAAATGTCCAGATCTTCTAATAAAAAGGTGCAATTTTCCTTTAGAAAGAGGAAAAATTAAAAAAAAAATCCTCTCCCACCCCTGATCTAAACCACATTAGAACCAGGAGAAGTCCCCTGGTCCTGGAAGATCCCACCCTTCTCCTGGAAGTCTGCAGAAGTCAGAGACCTAAACACCTCCCTTCCCTTTTTTTTTTTTTTTTTAAGAGTAAATGTGCAGGTAGGAATGAAGGTGAGTAGACAGGCAGGAAGAGAGAGGAGGGAGAAGTATTTCTTTATTGTGTTTAGTTGCTCATCCTGGTTGCCCCCCCACCCCACGCCCCGTTCCTGGGGACTTGTGTGGACCCCACTGCATCCTACAGATATTACTGCTAAGCCACCAGGACCCACCTCTGCTTCCTTTTCAAAAAGTACACCACCTCGACCTCACATGTGAAAGAGTGAAGAGGTTATTTTCAGCAGGGGCTCCCCTCTTCCTTTTGGCCAAAGAATAAAGTTCTTCTTTCTTTCTCTCTGTCTTTTTTTTTTTTTTTTTTTTTAAAGGAAAAGCACAGGCAGGAATGAAGGTGAGCAGGCAGGGAGACAGGAAGGAAGAGGAGGAAGAAGTATTCATTTATTTAGTTGTTCCTCTTGGGTGATGCCCCCTGGCCCTGGGTCTTGAACCCAGGTCCATGGGATGTGTGTGGACTCTGTCCAGTAGCCTTATTCACTAGGCCACCAGAGCATGTCCAAGAATACATTTCTTTATCTGTTCCTACTTGTGGTCCTCAACTTGTATTAGCCAGAAGGGAAAAAGAACCTAGTTGATATAGCTAATCATCTGGAAAGGAGTCTTTGAAACTCTGAATTTTGGAGCATTTTTATTTCCCAAGCTCACATGTTTAGAAGTGTCTTAGAGGACACTTTAGAAGAGACCCAGCATTTCAGGTGCCCCTGTTCTGGGAACCTCCATCATCATTTCCTTTCTGTTCCAGAGAAGCCCTTCCATCCATCCTCAGGCAGGACAAGAGACCACCACCAGAATCCTACTGTGTTGCCTTAATCAGTAGGGAGTTCTCATGGGTCTCATGACCCCACCCCACTGTGCCCCCTGCCTCCTGTGCCCCCAGCTCCTGCTCCACCCTCCTCTGCTAAGCTACCAGGACCCACCTACCTGATGCCCGCTCATGTGGTTTCCTTCACCAGAATGCCTTTGATGACCTAGGTCAGTAGAAGAGACAGGACTATAACTATTCCCATTTTATGGATGAGGAAGTCAAGACTCAAAATCATTAAGTGTCCTGTATGAGAGCTTGCTGTCACCTGTTTTCAGTGCTGGGCTTGAGCAGCAATCTGAGTGACCAGAGCCTGTGTTTTTGCCCCTGCTCCTGGCCTTGAACTTGATACTCAGGGCCTTCCTGTGGGAACCACAGAGGCTGTGCTTCATGGTGCGTCTCGTTTTAATTCAGTGTGCATCAGAGCTTGTCAGTATCGAATGAGATCGGTTACGATGAAGTTTTAGGGGAAACTTACTTTCCCATAAAACTCTAAGTCACCCTTTGCCTAACATTTCTTGGCCAAGAGAACAATGAATAATTAGAAGAGTTAATAAAGGCCTCAGGATGTACCAGGCACAGTTTTCTTCCATATAACCCTCATAACAAGTCTATGCAGTAAGAGGTCTTATGATCTCCCATGTTGGCACAGGGGAAACTGAGGCACGGAGGTAGCTCCCACTTGCTCAGGGTCATACAGTTAGTTAATGGCAGAGCCAGGATTCAAGCCCTAGCACCCGGCCCCTAACCACTGCCAAGTCAGTGAACTGGGCTTGCCCGCGGTGACGTGGGAGATGAGGTTCAGTGGCAAATGACCAAGAAAGAGTTCTTGGGGTGTCTCAAAATGGTGCAACTCAGGAGAGGAGGAGTCAAATGGTGACCTGGTCGGACGTGTCAGGCTCCTCTCCACAGAATATCTAGAAATCGCCCGTTTTTCAGACACACAGGCCATGGAAGGGCCGACCCAGATGCTCAAAGACTCACCACCACGGGGCAGGCAAAGGCGTCAGGGTTCCGAGCTGCATCTCAGATTTGGGACTACCAGTCTCGGGGGGGAAAACAGCAGCAGAGGGGATGGAGCCTCAGAAAGAACCGAGCCTCCCAAGAGTCACTCCGAAAGCAGCAGAGAGCTTACCCAGCTGGACCAGGACATGGAGCTGGAGGAGAGGGTCTGAGCGCAGGGCAGAAAGAGGACCAGAACTCTGGTGGTCTGAGCGGGAGCCCCAGCAGGGCAATTACACGGCGTGCTGCCGTATTTGGAAGGTTGCTAGGAGACTCTCCCACCCCAGCCCCTCCCACCATATTGCTCTGGAGCTGCAGGACACGCCCACTGGCAATCACACCCTGCCAGGCTTAAAGAAAGAATAGCCTCCTACAAGGGAAGAAGTTTCAAAAACTACCCATTGCACCTCCCTGTGGGTGGAGGCGGAACTGCAGCGTGATCGTTGCTTGTGGGCCAGTGACAAGGTAGTGGTTTACCATTTAGATCTGGGCCACTGGGGGACCCCTTGGCATCCCCGACATAAACTCGAACCCCAGGGGCTGAACTCTCGGGATCAAATGTAGGCTCCATCTAAGAAAATCCGTTTTTTTTTTTTTTAGCACTTTGAATATATAACACCATTTTCTCCTGGTCTATTGAGTTTCAGTTGATAAATCCACTGACAAATCCAACCAGCAGTGATGCCACAAACCTCAAGAAATACCAGTAGTTCAAACCAAGATCCAGGCTTACTCAGTGCAAGTCGATACCCTACCCAAGACCTTCACTGCAGAGAAATCTATCCCACAGAAACATAAATAGAATGTCAAACAGCAAAAACACTGAGAAACATACATGAAATGATGGATCCAATTAAAAACCCGGGGGAAATCTGAATACAACAGACACATGTAAACTACCTGAGGATGAGTTTAAGCATCAGTGATATATACGGAAAACCCAAAAAAACTCTGTCGAAAAACTACAAGAACTCGCCAACAAATAAAGTGTCAGGTTACAAAAATCAATGCACAAAATCTGCTGCATTTTTGCATGCAAACAACATGCTAGAAGAAAATGAAATCAAGAAAACCACACTGTTTAAAATAGAAGTAAAAAAAATAAAATATCTTGAAATATATTTAATGAAGGAGGTGAAAGACCTATACAACGAAAACTACAAGTCCGTCTTTAAAAAATAGAGGACAGCAAGTGATGGAAAGACATTCCTTGTTCATGGTTGGAAAGAATCAATGTTGTTAAAGTGATCATCTCACCTAAAGCAAAATACAGATTTAATGTAATCCTCGTTGAAATCCCACAGGCTTATTTCAAGGAAATAGAAAAAAAAAGTCTTAAAATTTATATGGAACAACAAAAGATCCTGAGGAGCCTAAGCACTTATGAGAAAAAAAGAACTAATCCAGATGGATTACACTCCCAGACATTGAGCTATGTGCAAAGCAATAGTGATCAAACCAGTATGGTACTGGAATAATAACAAAGGCACAGCACATATCAGTGGATTGGAACCGAATCACTAGAAATTGACTCACACACATAGCACCCGTTAATCTATGACAAAGGAGCCAGAAACATACGATGGAGAAAGAAAACTCTCTTCAACAAATGGTGTTGGGAAAAGTGGACAGCCACATACAGAAGATGAAGCTAGATCACTCTCTAATGACATTCACAAAATTTAACTCAAAATGGACTACAGACTTTGACCTAAGACCAGAAACCATAAAGATCTTAGAAGACATATGAGGAATGGGGGAACCTGCACATAGGAGTTTAATTTGTGAAACAAAGTTACTGCAATAAAATACTAAAATGCTAAAAAATAAAAATAAAAAAACTAAAAAAAATACAAATAAAAGTTGCAACTCAGTAAGTTTACGAGAGGGAGAGAAAGAGACAGCACTGAGGACAGGGTCCCGTGGGCAAGCTGACGACTGCAGTCCCGAGGGTCGCCAGGGCCACAGCCGGGCCCGGCCTGGGCAAGGGGCTTCTGGGCTTTGTCTATTATAGGAACAAAGACGTGAAGTAGAATAATGGAAAATAATGGTCAATTAATAAAGAAGTAGAAGAATGAAAGAATAATGGAAGAGGCAGGTAGGGGCAGGTAGAGCGGACATTCTGTGAAACTTTCCAGGTGTCTGTGTAATGGTCCATTGTACCTACTGTCTCAGGAGAAATTAATGGGCTCTCATTTCCTGGGAGGCCTCACCCGTCCAGTTCTGTCCCTTTTTTTTTTTTTTTTAAATTAAAGGAAAGGTGCAGCAGGAATGAAGGCAGTAGAGACAGGCAGGAAGAGAGAGAAGGAAGAAGCACTTTATTTTATTTAATTGTGTGTTTTGGTTGTTCTCCCAGCCCCGGGTCCTGAACCTGGGTCTTGGGTTGTGTGTCCAGTGGCCTCAGCCTGTAAACTACTAGAGCTCACCCAGCTCCGTTAACTCTAAGGTAGGTTTGAAAATACCACTTTTCTGTCACATTTTCCTTGCCAGCAGGATGGGCGGTCCCTCTCTCAGTGCAGTGCTCAGTCCCCTCTGCTGAGACGAGCCCGACAGGCCCCTCCTGGAGCACCCACCCACAGACCCAGCCTGCACCTCGGAATTCTTCCTCGGAAATCACTTCTCCCATAAGTAGGGGTGGATGCTGGTATCTGCACGTCTGAGACATCCTGTTACTTGAGCTTTTCCCCCAAGCAAAGGTCCAGGGAAGGACCCCACTGCAAGCTGGGGAGGAGTCGAGTGTGACCACGGGCGTGTCGGGTGGCCTGGTGACCTCAGTGCAGTGACATCCCATCCAGTTTGGAGTTTGTGGGTATTTTTATGGTACAGACACTGTCCACGGATGCCCTTTGAAACCAGGCCTTCCCACCCTGTGACCCTGGCTCCTGCCCACGTAGTGACAGCCATGGCCTCAACTGCCCTGACTCTGCTACGATCAGTGTCGCCGTCCGCAGAGCCTGACAGATCGCAGACCTCCATGGATGCTTATTACTTCAGTCTCCCCAGAAAGCCGCATGGGTGAAAACAGACCCCGGAGGTGTCACCCGGCTCGGCCCTGGAAGGGTCTCAAGTGTTGAGGTCACAGAAGTGATAGGACAGCTCTGGACTGAACGCTTCCTCTCCCATCACCAGGTCTGCACCTGTGACGTTCTCAAGGATGGCTGAGCCCCTCTCCAGCCCTCTTCCTTTTTTTATTTAGGAGAAAGCAGCAGCAAGAAAGAAGGTGAGCAGGTAGGCAGAGAGAGGAAGAAGGAACACTATTTATTTTACTGTTCGTTCATCTGAGTTGTCCTTCCCGACCCACGACGGGAACCTGGGTCCTCGGGAGGCGCATGGCCTATGCTTTGTTGGAGGCAGTTGACCAAACCACTACTCCACCAAGGTGCAGCAACCTCTCCATCCCTCTCGAGTGGCTTTCAGCCTTCTGAGAATGCTTTGTGGCAAGAAAAAAAATAACGTATCTTTTGTCCTGTAGAGTCAGGTCTAAACAAAATCACGAGCCTGCCATTTGTCTTCCTGCATGCTGGAGTTCCGACACCTCTGTCTCTGTCTCCGCAGGACTTTTCACGCGTTGCCTTAGCTTTAAAAACCAGCTGTGGAGGGCCTGGTGGAGCAGCAGTTAGGTCAACCGCCTCTGAAAGAGCACAGAACGCATACCCCTAGGTTCAAATCCCAAGTCAGGGAAAACAACCACTGTGAACAACTAAATACAAGTAAAATACAAATGAATACAAATAATACAAATAAAATAAAATGCTTCTCTCTCCTTTCTCTTCCTGCCTGCTTATCTATTCACCTTCATTCCTGCCTGCACCTTCCCTTTAAAAAAAACAAACAAAACAAAATGCAGACATATTCCACTAAGTGACCTGCTTCTCCCATTGGGTCAGGACCCAGCCCCGTACAGACGCCTGACTGTCATGGAGCGTTTTCCAAACCGAACTCTGTACCAGCTCCCACTGTCTCCAGGCTCTGCCAGCTGGCCCCTGCCCGCTCTGCGTTTGTGCACCAGATCCTCCTTCCACCCAGCACCTCGCTTCCTGCCTGTGGCTCCCCTGGAGGAAGCAGGAAGCACAGGCGATTGTCACAAGCCCAGAGCAGCTTCCGCCCACATCTGGCAGCATGCAGCCCACAAAGACCCAGGGCGCCCCACTCACAGGTGTTCCAGCTCTTACACAGCCTGGGCACTCTCTGCGGGCAGTGGCACGAAGGTAGCCTCCCACAGCGGCCACTGACTTCCTTCTTTGGCAGGTGGGGTCACTTTGAGAAATGTTTTCTAGGATGGTCTCCAAAATGAACCAGTGGTGCTGGCATACTTGTCTCCAGGGCAGGAAAATGCGAGAAGACACTCTGTCCCCAATGACCCTCCTCCTCCAGACATGAATAACCCTCCTCCTGGACGATTAGAGCCCTTTTATTTATTTATTGAGTTGTTCATCTGGGTTGTTCCCTTTGCCCCTGGGATGCAAACCTGGGTCCTTGGGATGGATGTGGACTGCGCTCAGCTAGAGGTGGAGGACTCATCTGCTAGGCCACCAGGGTGCACCAGTTTGTTTTAACAATCTTAAGGAAAGAGGGAAGAAAGGAAGGGAAGGAGGAAGAAATTTTATTTGGTTATTTATTTTTGTTTTCCCCCATTCTCCCCTGTCATGAACCTGGGTCCTTGGGGTTTGCATGGTCCAAGTCCCAGTCACAGACTTAGCGCCTGAGCCACCAGGGCATGCCTTGGAATTCTCTAGGAACCCCAGCTTTGAGTCCCAGTGTCCGCCACATCATCAAAGACAGAACAGCATTTTCAAAATCGGAAGCACTGTCTCTACATCTACCACAGGGTCCCACCAATGTTTCCTGGTGGGGACTCTTGCTTCTGACAGCATGTGCCGTAAGCGTTCTGCCCCTGTGTTAGCCCCATGGAGGCCCATGAAACCAAACTCTGGGCTGCAAAGAGCAGAGACTGGAATTCTGGGCGCTCCCAGACATTTGCAATGTTGCTTCTGTCATGTGCGAGGACGACTTGTTCCCCCGAGAGGAGGAAATAAAAGGCTTTTGATTGTTTAGCTAGTGGGGGAGGAGGGGGTGGAGGGTGGGCCTGGTTTTCCCTGCCTTTTGCTTTTCTCTCTCTCACTCCTACAGGCTGACTTCTAAGCATCCCGCTAACGATTAACTCCTCCACACACGAAACCCGAAGTGGAGCAGGGGCATAGAAATAGACTTTACATAAGCCGCTTTCCTTGTCAGGCCGCAGTCAAAGGCTTACATGGCCCCGGATGCTGGTGCAGGAGGTGGTATGGATTCTGCGCAAGGTGATCAGAGCAGCACAGTGGAATAAGCTTTTTCTTGCCGCTTCCCTTCCACCAGAAACAAAAACCGACAAGGCCCTGGGGAGTAGAAGAAACAACCAATGGCATCCACGCCCTGCTCCATCTTTGCTCTGAAAAGGAAAAAAAAATCTTTGATAAAAAGAGGTGGGTTGATGCTGAAATTCTCTTTCCGGAATTGTGGATGGCACTTCCGGCTCTCCTTGGGCCTCCTATGGGTGTCACAGGTGGCTCAGGACAGAGGAGCAGCACTGGCTCTCGGAGGCCAGGCCGCTGCAGAGGCCACCTGCTGCCGGGCCCTCCAGAAGTCCCCATCCCATCAAAGGCCTGTCTCAAAGGGCATCTCCAAGAGACAGGCTGTGACACACACAGCAAAGAGCATCAATGACCCAGTGTGTCTGCTCGCTGAAGCTTCCTTGCTAATAATAACCCACCAAACGAGCAATTAAGCTGTGCGCACATTCCAGGGATGCGCCAGGAGGCCATGGCTCTTTGCCCCCAGAGCTCCTGCTCAGAATTGTACCCATCCTGTGTTTCAAGTTGAGTTTGGCCAAGTGAGTGACTCAAGAAGATTCCACTCTCCTTCTTAGAGCAAGATCACTCTGGGCATGACTTTAGTCACAAAATGCCCTGATTTCCTGCCCTGTCGCAGTCAAATAACCTTTCCATCTGATCACCCAAGAGTGAGCACCGTCAGGGTGGGAGACAGGGCAGCTGGCCGGGAGGGCAGCGTTCACTCCGATCCATGGGGCAGGTGTGCACCAGATCACGGGGGCTGGCGAAGCCTTTTCCTTGAACCAGAACCCCTGCCCCGTCCCCCAGTACCTGCCAAGCACACACAGCCATGGCAGGGGGAGCTTGAGAGACTGGGAGAGGGCTGTGCTTAATCTGGCACACACCTCATGGGCTTGTGAGACCCAGAGTGCGAAGAAGCCGCGGCATCTGAAATGGGCTAAGAATATGGGCGTTGGTGTCAGACGTGGAGTTTGAGTCCTGTTTCTGCTGCTTTGGAGTCACGTCACCTTGGGCAAGTGGCGGGAACGCCACCTCCGCTCTGACCCTCTGAACCGGAACACCATCCACATCATCGTGCAATCCTCTTCAGAATGCGCTCAGACCCTGTGACCCACTGGAGCCTCCTTGAGAGCTGGGCAGGGAAGGTTTCCTTTTATCTTTCTAAAAGCGAAGGTGCAGGGAGGAATGAAGGCAAGTGGGCAGGCAGGCAGGCAGGCAGGAAGACAGAGGAGGCAGAATTTTATTTTTATTTTGTTGTTCACATTGGCTGTCCCAAACCCCCATACTCCAGGACACGAACCCCAGGTTCTTGGGATGTATGTGGACTGCGCTCAGCCAGAGGCAGCAGATCTAACCACTACCCCACCAGGGTGCACTCCCGAGTAGGTTTTTACATTTCCCTCACTTTATGGATGAGTAGAACAAAGCCCTGAAATGTATGCATTGGTTTGTTTTTGGTTAAAATGCAGGTCTCTGAAGCCTGCAGGTGTAGTGTTGTCCCCGTCCGTGGCATGTGGCAGTCTCGTACTGAGGGTGTGTTGGAGGCTGCGGTTAAGCGTGCAGTTCCTATTCCTCAGGCAGGAAAAGCGAGCTCTCAGATGGTCATCCCTGACCTGCCTGAAGAAGGACGCAGAGGACGTCAGGGGAACTGCCACATCCAGCTCCCTCATCCCTCCCTCTACCAACTGGCCCCAGGAGCTTTCCTGGGGGGCGGCAATGGAAAGGGCACATTACAAGCTTCAACCTCAAAATGCTGAGCTTCTGTGAGCAGTGGGCTGAAGGAATGAAGAGGTCGGTCTCCCATAGGCAGCTCTCTCCTTCACTGCCTTCGAGGAGGAACAATGTCCAGGAAAGATTGATAATCATCCTCGAAATTCTTGGGACATTCATCACATTGGGTTCTTGGCCAACTTAATATTCTAAAAACTAACTCCCTTTTCACTAACCATTGAGCATGATGGCCTGGGGCCCGGGTAGGATGACTCAGGTGTGAGGCCAGATAGAACATCTGGACTAATTTGTCCTGAGCTGCGCGCGCCTGTCATTTCCTCCTCTCCCGCCCTGATATGGCACCCCTGACAGCTGAGCCGTCAACCAAGAGGAGAGCTGGGCACCCGCCAGCTGTCCCTGTCTGCTTTCCCGCCTGGTCCTGGGGCAGAGGAGAAAGAAGCCGGAGGCCTCGCTGTGAGATAACCAAGAACTCTTTTCTGCTCTCCTCACACCTTTGAAGAGGGAACCTCTTGAGGCAAATCAGCAGGAATGTGGCTCTTGCAGCTGAGGGTCCCAGGGTTGCAGGCTGCTCCACGCGCAACAGACTGATAACTTTTTTTTTTTTTTTTTTTAAAGATGCAGGCAGGAATGAAGGCGAGCTGAGGCAAGCAGGAAGGAAAAGAGAGGAGGAAGAAGCATCTTATTTTCTTTTTTTTTTTTTCAGTTGTAACATTGGTTGTTTCTCCCAAGCCCAGGACACAAGCCTGGGTCTCTGGCATGTATGCGGACTGCACCCCTTCGGAGGCAGCGGATCTAACTGCTACTCTACCAGGGCACAACAGGACTGATAGCTTTAAAAGGGCATCTTCTGCTGGCTCCTCCTCGGCCTCTTTATCGCTGCAAGTGACAGAATGGGGAGGGTTCCATCCCTCTTGCGTTTTTTGGAGAGCTGGGAGGCTATAAAAAGAGAAGCTCCGGGCAGCTGGAAGACAGAGACAGACAGAAGACGAGAGAGGAAAACCAGAAAGGAGCTTGAAACCCCTCTTAACTGGCACCAGCATGGGCTCCTTCTCCACGGTTGCTGTGAGCTTCCTCCTCTTCCTGGCATTTCAGCTCCCAGGGCAAATCAGAGCGAACCCCGTATACAGCTCTATGCCCGGTGCAGACCTGATTGATTTCAAGGTAGGCCCAGGAAATGGGATGCGATTTGGGACTGGGGGCCTCGTGACGCGGTGCCAGTGAGACCTCTCTCTGTCCCTGTGTTTTCCTTTTGTACAGAATTTGCTGGACCGGTTGGAGGACAAGCTGCCTTTAGAAGATGAGGTTGTACCCCCTCAAGGACTGAGTGAGCAGAATGAAGACACGGAGGTGGCTCTCAGCACCCTCCCTGAGGTGTCCTCCTGGGCTGGGGAGATCACCCCAGTCCAGAGAGATGGGGGTGCCCTTGGGCGGAGTCCCTGGGACCCCTCTGAGAGAGCTGCCCTCCTGAAAAGCAAGCTGAAGGCCCTGCTCACTGCCCCTCGGAGCCTGCGGAGGTCCAGCTGCTTTGGGGGCAGGATGGACAGGATCGGCGCCCAGAGCGGATTGGGCTGCAACAGTTTCCGGGTAAGAGGAACTGGGGTGGAAATGGGATGGGGAGGAAGGAAGCGGCAGTTTTCTTGAGGTCTGAACCTTGTCAAGTAATCCCACCAGAGGACAGCTTCAGGAGAGAAGGGATCGGTGTCCAAATTTGCACCCTTGGAATGTCTGACCCAGCATGGGTGGGGACCGATGAGTCTCAGGTCAAGGCTGCCTTCCTTGGCTAGTTTGCTGAGAAAACTCTAACAAATATAAAAGTTATACAGCTGATCGGGAGTTACATTCCTCCCAGGATTAAATGAAACTGACCAGGGTTGACTTTATCAGCTTTGAATGAGAAATGTGTATGTCATTTTATGGGGAGGTTGTCAGGCTGGAGTGGGGGCTGGTGGGGAGTGACACGGTCCTCGGAAGCTGACTTTTCCAGTGAGTCAGGTCACCAAGCCAAACATGTCTCTTTGTAGAACCAAAGATAACAGCCAGCAGTGGAGAAGGCAGGCCAGGCTCCAGACAGACTGCAAGAGACCCTCATCCGGAGGTTTCTCATTCGACTTTATCCCAGCTCATTGCCATGGAGTTGTGACAAGCACCTTATTCAAGCTGCAGCCTCCTGTCAACATTGCTCACATTTTATGCTAAATGTAGATAAAGTGATTGAACTGTGGTTTCCTACCCTTGCGCTGTGAGGGTAGACCTCACCTGTTTCTGAAAGCGGTTTAAAATGAATAAACTTCAGCACCATGGACAGAAACGGAAGGCGCCTGTGCGTGTGATTTCTTTCCTGGGGAAGAGTTCTGATATCCTTTTTCATTTTACGTTTGGTCCGAGAGAAGAATGCTCAGTTTCTTTTTTCTTTCTATTAAAAATAATGAATAAACTTTGATTTGTAAAGAGCAGTCTTGGGCTCACAGCATCACTGAGCAGAAAGTGTTAACTCCCTCCCGGCCCTCCATACACAGAATCCACATCTGACTGGAACAGCTGGTGGCTGAACCTGCATGTCATTCTCAGAGTCCATACTTCACACTGGTGGTTCGAGCTTTGACAAATTCTTCCTTTCATTCCTCCTGCGTGTGCGCGCACGTGCGTGTGTTATGTGTGTATGTGTGTGCACGTGTGTTGGGGGCAGACCCCAGGTCTCAATCTGTTCTGACCTCATTCCAGTCTCAACACAGATGCTGAAAAGGGAGACTGAAAGGGCATTTTTCATTCGATTTGTTCACATTCAGGGCACTTATTAAAAAGAAAACTTACATCTGGTTTTCTTTCTAGTTACATCTAATGCAGATTATGTACACCAGACACTTTTGCACACCCAATGCTTTATGGATGGTTGCTGCTTTCAGAGGCATGTTTCTGAAATCAGGGCACTACATTTTCTCTGGTTCACTTTGAGAGTCAGCGGCTCCCCCAGTGTGCATTGCGCTTTTAGTTTTCAGGAAAGTAGACAGAAGATTTGGGTTTAAAAGTGGAAACACTTGCTCTGTTGACAAACTGCGAGTTGATGTGCCTTTGGGGCGAGTCACCATCTTTCCCTAATTCAGGCACAAGGTTCAGGTTACATATTTTACTGAGGTCAGTCACGGGAGAAGCGTTTCCTTGAATTGGCTTCTAAAAAGGGCGTTACCCTAAGCAGAAAAAAGTGAGGCCCTAAGTTCACCCACGCAGGGCGTTGTGCTCCCTTCTCTCCGGTCAGCCCCTCACACCTTCCTCTTCATGTCTCCCTTATCTACACGTCTCCTTCCTGGCTTTCACGCTGTTCCTTCTGCCTGGAATGCCCTTTATCCTGCGCTCCTGAGAACATTCTACTCATTCAAGGCTCCTTGCCAATGCCACCTCTTCCCTCGAGCCTTCCCCGATACCATGTGATCTGTCTAGATTAAGCTCCACACTCAGCCTGTGGTACATGACTGATAGGACACGACTTACTTCACGGTGCAGTGGTTTGAGTCCCTAAATGGCCAGCTCCTGGAGGGTAAATGCCCCCTTCATCACCCAGCTGGGCGCATGACCAGTTGAAACTCTAGAAAATTTTGTCCAATGGTCTTGATCTTGAGTAGAAATCAGGAAAAGAGGAACAAAAGTAGCAATTCCCTCCTTGCAGAGGGAAGAGGAGGCCAGAAGTGTGTTAATGGTTAGGGAGCAAAGGCGGGGAAAGAACTCTAACCACTTCCGATAAAAAAAATGTTCCCTAGATGAACCGTGAAGAGAGAAGAGGGGAAAAAAACAAACCAAAAGCGACAACCACAGAAGCCAAGAACAAGGAACAGGGACAAGGGCAGAGACAGGAAAGCGTGCCTGACCTCAGATGGGTCCTGAGGGCCGCACAGTGGGTGACAGCGGGTGGGAGGTGCTCGGAGGGGAAGTGTGAGTGGCTCACCCCCAAGGTGTCAGTTTGACAGGCGTTCTTGTGGAATCACTGGAATGTGCCAAATAAAGGGGCAGAAAATGCCCCTGGAATTCAGAGGGATTGGGGATAGGAGGCGGGGCAGGGACCTGGATTGACTACGACTGTCCCTACCACTGTGGAATGACTGCTTGGAGATAGATTTGAGACAAAGAAAGTCACGTTTCTGGCAAAACAAAACGTGAACAAAAAGCAGTGACAGGCGGTACCAACGGAAGGTAGGCACGGTTGAAACATATAGACCCAGAATGGACTGTATTTCACCTGGTTAGAATCAAGGGGACCCACGGGGCAAATCCCTAAATGTTACACCTCTGGGAATACGGACAGACTCTCCATTTAGTGTTTTGGGAAGCAGCAACAGGAAGGAATAGGTTTTGTCATCTTAAAGGAAAGGTGCAGGCAGGAATGAAGGCGAGGAGGCAGGCAGGCAGGCAGAGGAGGAGGAAGCACTTTACTTATTCAGCTGTGCACACTGGTTCTCCCCCGGCACCAGGTCTTGAACTAGGGACCTTGGGGTGGATGTGGGACTGCTCCCAGGTGTACCAGACCGTTCGGCCGCCCCGACTAGGTTTCCTTAAGAGGAGGAAGGCAGCAAACAAGACTGAGCAGTGAGGATTTGAAGGGAGAAACCCGGATACACCTTGGAGATTTCCGCCCCATGGTAGGACCACACTGGCTCTTCCCAGGAAGGGTGTGTGGGCCTGAGAAGGAAGAGCTCCGACACCTGAGATGACAGACGTGCTTTCTGGGCGCACTGGTGTCATGGGTGCAGTTCATGCGCATCCTAAGGACCCGGGTCTGTCTCTGGGCTGGGAGAACAACTGAGATGAACAACTAAATAAAATCAAACGTTTCTTCCTCCTCCGTCCTCCTTCCTGTCTGCCTGCTCACCTTCGCTCCACCTGCACTTTTCCTTAAAAATTTTTTTTCTAGATTTGCCATTTTTACAGACGGGGGGGGGCAGGAGGCAAAATGAAAGTCAAAAATCACTCAACAGAAAAAGCACTGTGGAGACAGTTAAAGTTAAAGGAGACAGATGAAGACCTTTTATTCTGACATGTTACGGTTACAGTAAGAACTTCCAAGTCCCCAAAGTTCAAATAAAAATAGAATCTTACAAATTAAAAAAACAAAACAATTTATCTGCACAGTGGACACAGCTAACATCACTGCAGAGGCAAACAGGAAGGAGGAAGCGGCTACTGGCAACAGGACGAGGCCCACGGGCGCCGTGGGGCAATACTGCAAGATGGCGGGCCCAGGAGCAGCGCCTTCGGGAGGGCTGTCATTTTGCATCAGAAATGTCTTACGCTTGGCTGGTGGGTGTGGGTGGAGCCAGCACGTGTCCATTCCAGCCAGGAACCATAAAACAGGGTCATGAGCAAATCATCCCCGGAGCACAAAGGGCCCAGCCTGGGCGGGACAGGACTCTGGCCCCCCAGCCCCTGTGGCCTGGCTGGGCACGCCGGAGCACCAGCTGGAGACTGAACAGGAAACCACTGCTTGCCAAGCAAGCCCAGGACCAAGGGCTGTGTGTTGCGGGGGCGATGAGGCTGCTCCCAGGAGATGCCCAAAGTGCCGGTTTCTGGTGAACAAACCAAAGGAGCAAGGCTGACAGCTATTACTCTGTGACAAGCGGAGAGCGCAGCTCCTCGGGCTGACCTGGACAAGGCGGACACCAGCAGAGGACAGGACAGAAGCTCACGCTCCTTCCGGGGCCTGGCTTCGGGCTCAGGTCCTCCGGGGTTGGCCATCCAGGGGGTTCAGGGAAGGGGCACTGGTTCTTCCATCCATCCTGGCCGCCCGGTGGGAAGGGAGTGTTCGCTGGTGTAAACGCAACAGATGCGCTTGCGGGAGATATTCCAACAACATCCATGGGGGCGGCTTTGGGATCAGGGGGCCTCCCACGAGACCCAGTCTCATGGGGCTGAGAGAGGAGGAGGGTTAGGTCACGCAGGGCCCTGACTTGGCAAGTGGGTTCCTTCTAAGTGAAAGGGAGAAGCGGGCAAGCTCGGATGCCGCCTCGGAGAGGCAGCGAGAGAACACAAGCATGTCTACGGGCACTTGTCCCTGGAGCCTTGGGAGTTCCCAACCGTTTCTTGAGCACCAGCCACATTCCGCAGGTCAAGTGTGTCTCAGGAAGCAGACATCAGACACACAGGTAATGTGGATCAAGGAGACGAGAAACTGGGGATGCAGGGGCGCAGCGAGATGGAGCTGGGCCGCGGAGGGCAGGGAGGGCAGGCTGCGAACAGGCAGCCCCCACAGTGACACCCAAACCGAGTACAAACGAGCGCCGTCAGAGCCCAAAGCACATGGCACCTGATGGCGGCTAGGCCGCTGAGGCTGACCAAAGCAGAGCGAGCACAGTAAGGAAAGAAAGTGTGAACGCGTGACGCCCAGGTTCACTCGGGAGCCATTCAGGATGCGGGCCAAACAGCCTGGGATGCCTCCCCTCCCAGCCCACGCTCAGCAGACCTCCCTACAGGCTCTGCTTCTGCGCTCGCTGGGGCAGGACCAGCCAGCAGCAGGCAGTGAGCAGGCTTGGTGACGGGCGACGCCCTCTTCCTCCAACAGGTCATCTGCCTTATCAGAAAGTTTGCTTTTCACACCCAGCACGTACCATTTACCCGACTCAGATTCATTGCTTCACATCTTCCCTGCACATTGCTCCCCAGGGGTGGGTGACGGGAAACAGGCCACAGGTACTTGGGGAAATGGAGGAAGTCAAAATGTTCAGAACCGGGTGGCCGCATGCCTGACCAGTGTCAGAGCCAGTGTTCGGGACAAGCAGTGGGCCTTGACGCTGCGTGCTTCTGAAGGGTGGAGGCCCTAAGGAGAGTCAAACGACACGGGGGCCAGACACCAGCGCAGGCCAGAAGCTGAACGTCTCCCTAAGACGAACTGTTGAGATGTCGAGGTGAGTCCCCTCTGAGGCAGCCAGCACCCTATCCTGTGCCCGATTCCTAAATGTAACTACCCACGCATTCTGCGATGGGCATCTCCCCGGCGCTCCTCCCTAATGGTTTAAGGCAACAGCTGGGTTCCCAGGAAAACAGCAAAGCGAGGTCAGGATAACTCTTCTGTGGGGATCACCCTGCAGTGGGTGGGGTTGGACCCCCACTCTGGTCCTGGTGCCGGCAGGGGAGGGGCTGGGGGGCCTGCGTCAACACTGGGTGGTAGGAACTTGGGGAACTGGAGACAGGAAGATACCTGCTGAGAAAGCCGGACAAGTCCAAACTCTGATGACTCAGGGCCACCCCCAGATCTCTGACCAGTGGTGTGGGAGGCCTGCAGGCCTTCTGAGCGTGGAGGTGACCGGAACCTTCCGTCCAGGAGCAGCCCAGCCCGGGTGACTGGAGCAGGCGCGCAGCCTCCCCAGATGCCTGGGAGAGGGCCTGGGCCGGGCCGTCAGAGGGTCTGGTAGTGCTGCCGCAATCGGGCCTGCAGAGACTCGTAGGTCAGGTTGTGTCGGGTGATGATCCCAACGATCTAGGACAAGGAGAGCCAGGTCACTGCCGAGTGGAGCGCACCAGCAGAGCGCCGCAAGCGCACGGGGTCTACCCGGAAGCGGCCGGGACTGCGGGAGCAGAGGGGACGTCATCGGGATAATCCTTTCAAGGGCTACGAGGCTCGTGAACAGAGTCCACTGGACTAACTTAGGCCCCCAGAAGGGTTGGGGAGGCCAGCCGCAGTCTCAACCTGAAGGCTTTCTAACCAGGGCGCAGGCCAGCTCCTTCACGTCCCGGCCGGCCATACACAGCGCCCTTCAGAAGTGCCCGCGTCGGGGCGACACCTGACTCACTGTAACAAGTGTTCATCTCAATTCCTGCCGCCACATTCTTAAAAGAGGGTTCGTAGAAGAAATGGAAAACTCGACAGTAATCATTACCAGGTGTAGCTTTTAAAACTCTTCAAGTATTTGGCTGAAATCCTTTCATTTATTTCCCATTTAACTTCCTTTCATGACAACTTTGAGTAATGGGCCCCATCTGGAGGGCGAGGAGGCGGGTTTCAGAAGGGAGGCCCACAGCAAGGCAGGGCCAGCGAGACGCTGGTGACACCTGCTGGCCGAGCGGCGCACAGCGTACGAGACAGGGCGGAGGGCAGGCAGGATTTCACAGCTTGGTCAATGGCCCCCACACCCTGTCCTCGCTCTGGAAGGGGGTGGGGAGAGGCTGGGAGGGAGAACACCCGGAGCCTGAGGCCCACACCAGCGCCAGCTCACCTCTCCCACCGCGTTCACCACCGGCAAGTGCCGCAGCCCCATCGTCCTGAACAGGTGAAACACCTGGGAGACATGGCTGTTCGGAGAAACGGTGAAGGGCGAAGGGTTCATGTACGGGGTGACGTCCTATGAGGAGACACAGCGGTTACCTGCAGCCAGCGCCGTCCTGAGCGGGATGCAGGACATGGCACAGGTGAGCGGGTCAGTGGGGAATGCCGGGCGAAGCGAGCAGCCCTCTCACCACAATCATCCGCGGGTTCAGCAGGGTCAGGTCCAAGTCGTGGATGTCAGGGAAGCGTGGGTACTCCTCGGCCATCTCGGCGTAGGAAAGGCGCGGCTGGCTGGCGCTCTGCAATCGCAGCAAAGACACTGAGCAAGCAGCTGTCAGGGCCACATTTCAGCTCCCCTGGGGACAAACCACCCCACTGAGTCAGGGCACAGAGCAGGGGTCCCAAGAGGGCTCCAGCTGATGCCTCGTGGTCCAAAGCCAGTGCTCAGCCCATTCCTGGCTGTGCCACCCTGGGCAAGTCTCCTAACCTCTCTCAACTTCCCTTTCTTCATCTGTAAGATGGGTTACTTTGAAGTTTAAAAGAGAAAAGTGCTAAGAGCTGCTATGTGGGCTTACCTGTCCCTGAAAAACCAATATCAAAATCCTCCCTCCTGGGACCTGTAAGGCGCCCTCACAGGAAAAAGGTTTTTGCAGACGCAAAAGGTCATATTGGATGAGGGTAATAAGTCCAAATGACAAGTGTTCTCGCAGAAAGAGAGGACACATGATGTGTCCTGGTGGCTTAGTGGGTAAGCCCGCCGCCTCCAGCTGGTACAGTCACATACACCTCAAGGATCCAGGTTTGCGGCCCAGGACCAGGGTGAACAACCAAGATGAACAACTGAAAAAAACAAAGCTTATTCCTTCTTCTCTTCCTGCCCACCTCTGCTCACCTGCATTCCTGTTTGCACATTTCCTTCAAAAAAGGAAAAGGATACACAGGGAGGCCACGTGAGGACAAAGGCAGAAACTGGATGGTGAGTCTGCAGCTGAGGAATGCCACGTCAGGAGGGGGCAGGAAGGCTCTCAGTGACACCCAAATTTGGTAGTTTGGCCTGGAGAGCTACGGTAGAGTAAGTTTCTGCTGCGTTAAGTCACCCTGTGGGAACTGGATGCGCAGCCCCAGGCAAGGCCTCTGGGAGCTTTGATACTGCCCCTCCCTCTTGCAGCTCCCTCAGCGCTCACCGCCGATGACCAGTCAAGGGGTTCAAGACAGATCACCCTGAGACTCTGCAGAGCACCTGCTCTGGCATGTGATTACTTTGAGCTGAAAGAAATGGCCACCTTGGAGACGAAGCATCTCCTGCCTTTCTCCAAACCCTTCTGGCCCTCCCCTTGATCAAAGAAGCCACTTCTCCCCAAGCCTCCCCGTCCACCTCCTCAAGAGTGGTCAGTGTTCCCGTGCCCCAAGAGTATGTAGGCTGGGAAGGTCTTAATCAGAAAGAAAACCCCCTATCTCTGGAGTAGAAGTGAATCGTCTCTCCTTGACACATGAAGACCCGTTTCCGCCCCCACACCCCAGGCCCGCTTTGCAGTCCTCAGCGCGGCATACAAACCATGGGTCTGCCTGAGCTCCCTCAGAATTCACTGCCATGGAAATCCTCCATACCTACATTATTAAATGTGGGCTTTTCACTTCTTAATCCTGCCTAATATGAATTTGCTCAGCCTGTGAAGAATGTCAGAGGGGTGGGGGACTTTTCCTTCACCCGAAACCATCATGGGGCTCCTGCCCCGAACTTCTTCCCTAGTTCGCTCTGCGCATACTTTCTCTGCCCACCTCTGGCCAAGTGTCACAGCCCCCAGCGTTTAACTGGCCAGCTCTATCTGGTCTCTAGCAGCAGGCAAAGCCTCCACAATCTTCACACTTCTGCCCTCTCACATCCTGTCCCCATGTTCCATGTATCAACTTTTCTTTTACAGAGAAGAAAGAAGGGTGTGGATGGGGCAAGAAGGAGGGAAGGAGGAGAGAAAAGAAAGACTTTTATTTATTAGTTTGTTGAGTCTGGTGGTTCCCCCCAGTCCCACGTAGCAAGCCTGGGTGCTTGGGTTTTACATGGTCCACGCCCCGGCCGCTGGTCCAGTGCCTGAGTCACCAGCGCGCACTTCCACACAGCACCTTCCACCCCCGACTCCAGCCAGGCTGGGCCTCCCACAGACATACTCCAAGCCTGGCCACGCCACCGGGGCTCTTCCTGTCGGCCCAGGTGAGCTGCTGTCCTGCTGGTCAGTCAGACCCAATTGGACCACACTGGCCCCATGAGCAGAACTGCAACTGGGAAAGAGTGTGGCGACTCAGTCCCGGGCAACTCCCTCAGCCTCTCTTTTCAGCCTCGTCTACAGGGCTGAAGTGGGGTCAGGTTGCTATAGGACCATTTTGAACAACCACCTCACCTACCCTGGTCGTCGCTTCCAAAAAAAAAAAAAAAAAACACAGAAAGAAAAAAAACTACGAGGGAAGAATGGCATGTCTTCTGGTAACATCTCTAAGAAAGCTCTTGCACACCAGAAGTTAAAATGCAGAAATTGCGTTAAAAGGCTGCAGGCCAACAGGAGGACGCTGGAGTCTAAGTGGAGCCCCCAGAGGGAAACTCGTGCCCTGTCACCTGGGACTCTGCCTGTGGCCAAGGGGCCGCTGGGGCCGCGCATGTCGCCCGACAGCAGCCATAGACACGTGGACTGGCGTGGACGAGCAGAGACTCACCGACTGATTTTCCGAGTAACACACTCCTCGGACCAGCAGGGTGACAAGCTGTGACCGGAGGACCAGGCCGTGGAAGGTCAGAGGGCGGAAGCGTTCCTCCATGGTCCAGTCCTCGCTCGGTGACTGGTCGGGGTACAGGTTGGGGTAGGGAGTGTATCTGTTACATGAAAACCAGACGCTGCCGGGTACACCCTCGGCAGGATGCTGCCCGTCCGCCTGCGCCCCCAGCAGCTCCCGAGCCACCCAGCACCGCGACGCCTCTCCCGCCCGCGGGCACACGGCGTGCTCACCTGCGCTCCAGCATCTGCTGTAGGAGGTCCTCCTTCTCAGCCGGCTCTTCAGAGGTGACGTGCTCGTCACACATGTTCCGCAGCTCGCTGGACGGGTAGGACTTCATCGACTGGCTCCGTCGGCGCTGCTCGCCGGCCCGGGTGAGGATGCTGGACTTCTGCACATGGGGAGGGGGCGACAAGGACACAGGCATCTACCAGGGAGGCCGTGGATCCTCCAGCTGAAGGATGTGGGTGACAGAGAGGGCCAAAGGCACGTGCCGGTAGAAGATGCTGGAAATCCTGGTGGTAGCTCAGGCTCTCAGAGCCCAGGACTAGTGGGCCCTGTGGTTCGTGCTGGCCCAACATCCCTGCCTCTTTTATCAGGAACAGCACCTCAGTTCCTGAGGGGGACACGACCTGTTTCCAGGGTCACACAACAGCATGTCCAACAGGAAAGCCACTTAGGACTGCCGCCCGTGTGCCCCCGCCCCCAGAGCCAAGGGAAGCACAAGTCCCAGAGGAGGCAATGGGATCCTCCCTCCGCTTAAGTTGGCAACCCAAGGACAGAATGGCCACCCTGACTCTGCCTGGTCCCCAAGTGTCTGAGCCACTGCAGGCCCAGAGCACACACTCTAGCTCTTCAGTGCCCTGGCCTGTCTTACGGCTCCTGACTGAGCCTGTGTTCCTGAGCAGGACAAGGCCCATTTCTGTTGATGGCAGCTCTGGCATCTCTGAGAGTCTGCACAGACTACCCAAGGCTACTACTGCATTTATTTTAAAGAGAAGAAAGAAGGGAAGGAGAAAGAAGCGTTTTAAGGAAGGGAAAAAGGGAGAGAGGGAAGCACTTTTGTTTATCACTTGGTTTTGGTTGTTCCTTCTGGCCTGTGAATCCGGGTCCCTAGGCTTTAAAAAATCCACACTGCAGCTGCTGACTTCGTGCCTGAACCACCAGGGTGTACCAGAGGCTGCTAGTTTATAAAAATCTATCCCCGCTAGATGTCTGCACCCCCATGTTTACTGCGGCCCTATTCACAACAGCTAAGGACTGGAAATTACCTGAGTGCCCAATGTCAGATGAATGGATAAAGAGGATGTGGTGCATATACACAATGAACACTACACAGCCCTGAGAAGAGATGAAACCCTGTAATTTGAATCAACATGGATGGATGATTCTAAGTGAAACACGTCAAAAGAAGAAATAGAGACACCAGATGACTCACTCACAGGTGGAATGTGAACAGACAAAACAAAGGAACAGAGGAAACAAAACCAACCCTGGAACATTTGCAACAGAACTGAGGTGAGCAACAGGGAATGGGGCGGGGGCACATGGTGGTGTTCCCACTGGACAATGAGGAAGAACACCTGGTGACGTGGTGGAGGGCAGGGTGTGCTGACATGATCTAAGAAATGAGGAACAGTATACATAGGAAATTATTTTAATGTATAATTACTGCGATAGAAAAAGAAAAGGAATTATCTATCCCTGCTTCCTAGAGCGGGGATGAATCACGTCCCAACGGAGTCCTGACACGCCTAGTAGAGCCCTTACTCGCCGCCAGCTCTGCGCTCACGCGCTGGAACCTGAAACGTGCCGACGTCCCCGCGAGGCTGGGGCGGCGCGCCCGGCGGACATGGCGCGTGCTCGAGCAGCGCCGGCAACAGGAGCCCTGGGCGCCCCGTGTCTCTTTACCTTGAACCTGATGTTGTTGCTGATGAGCTGGTTGCCTTTCATGAATTCCTTCTCGTTGGCCCGGTTCTCCGTGACCACGGGGAAGGCGTGGTGGACCGTGGTGCGCAGGATGCTCACCAGGGACTGGATGCGGGTATGCGGGTAGACGTAGGTCAGGTTGGGCTCCATGATGTCACTGGCTCTCAGCCTGGGGGGAGAGGGGCACTGTGCAAACTCGTGGTGGGGCCCACACTGTGCAGGTCACCCGGACTGTCTCTCGGGGTCTCTGGACACACGATCCTTTGTCCTTCCGGCCCCGCTGCCCCGGCTGTTCCCCACGCCTTGCAATGCCCTTCCCTGCACTGCCAAACTCCTCCCTCAGTTCGCAGTGCAAATGGCCCCTCTCCACAAACCCCACATGCTGCAGACAGCTGGGCTAGAAATGTTTAAATGTTTGGAAACCACCTTAGACCAGGGATGGCGCTGTGGCCACGGGTCAGCTCTGGCCACACCTGCACACACGCTGTCAGTGGTGCTGCTGTGACAGAGACTTCACACAGCTGAGGTGCTGACTGCCGACTCTACCGTAGACTCTAAGGCCCGTGGACACCTGGTAGGGGAGGCCCAAGTACTGGGGCGAATGGGCGACGTGCGGGCTGTGGCAGACACTGGCTGCTGGCCCACCGCAGTGGGTGGACACAGGAGCAGCTGGTTCTCACACAGGCTTCCTTTAGCATTCACGACAGAATTCACCCAGACCTCCCTCCCCTCCCGTTTAACCAGAACGCTACAGGAGCTGAACCAAGCAGGAAGCGACCCTCCCACCACAGTCCTCGTCCTGCCCAGGTCCCCGCCCTGCCCAGGGCTCTCAGCCACACAGAGCTGTGAAACCTTCTCATATCTGCCGGGAACAAACACGTTTGCTCTTTGAAGATCCTTCCTGCCATTATTTACCATTTTGCCTTCTTCCAGCCCAAGACCCAGAACGACCGCTTCCTACCCTAGCACCAACATCCCTGGCCCTCCAGTGCACGAATTCTGACATGAGGGGAAAGAGAAGCCAGGGTCTCACTTGTCCATTTCCACCCCTGTCTCCCATTCCAGAAGCGGCACGCCTCGCAGGCCCACGTGCATGTCATAGATGCCCTTGTTGAAAAAGTCCCCCGTCCACTTGGCCACCTGGAACAAAAGCAAAGACTTGGAGACAGGCTACTGCGGTGACTTTGGCCCTGAGCCTGGGAGAGGCCTGGGGGGCGTGCTCACCATCAGGGTGATCATGATGGGAAGCCCATAAGTGATCTCGTTGGTAGATTCAATCAGGATGACCGTGAGGCTGATGGTCATACGGACGACCCCGCCCAGGAAAGCCGCGGCACCAATCAGGGCAAAAGTCCCCGAATAGATGTGGCCCAAGCCGATGTAGCTGGAGAAGAAAGTAACCTAGAATGTGGCTTAGAGTGGAACTGGGAGTGGAGTGGGCGGGGGCTGTGGTTTGCACACTTGCGCACGTGTACATGTGCGTGCAAGCACACATGCACGCGCACACACATGCACACAGTACCTTTTGAGGACATTGGCAACTAAACGCCCAAAAGCAGCTCCACACAGCAGAGCGGGCACAAAAAGGCCACTGGGAACAGAGGCGCCGTAAGTCCAGCACGCGAGCAGGAAATAGAGGATGAAGAACAAGGCCAAAGTGATGGGGCTGAAAGTACCTACAACACAAGAACCGACTGAGTCCCACTGCCGGAGACCTCGGCTGCTCCCAGCGTTCTGGACCCCAACCAATCCCCCTCCAGCACTGGAGGGGCTGGTGTCACGAAGTCCTGCTCTGTTGTCGTTGCTCAACCGTGTATTATTTATGCTTTTTTCCCCCCTGCTGGCCCCAGGTCTCGAACCTGGGTCCACAACTTTCACAGCCTGCGCCTCAGCCACCGGAACTAAGGGGACAAAAGCCCTGTTCTTGCTCAGAATGAAAAGCAAGCCCGGCTGGGCTGGAAGGGCCAACAGAAGGGGCAGGGGTGTCATTGTTGCTTTTTCTCGAGGGAACCCCAGTCCCCAGGAACGCAGTGCAGCAGACACTCACCATCCTGGTGGAAAAGCTGAAGGATGGCAGACTCCTGGGGGTTGAAGAAGAGTGTGGCCATGTCATTGTAGGTGTCATTGGGACAAAAAAAGGACTTGATACTCGAGTTCACATCTTCTGACGTGACCTGAGAAGCAGGAATCAACAACTCAGCACGATCACGTTGGAGTCTCCGAGAGGGGTGTCCTCAGCTAGGTGAAGACGCCTGCCTTGCAGGCTTTTCCCAAACGTTAAACAGGCAGTAGGAAGATCTACACCCTTGAGCAGAGCAGTCCAGCGTGACACCGTGAGGCCTGTGTCTGTCCACAATCCTCAGGGACAGACAACTAAGTTTCACCGCAGATTTGCCTCCATTTCTCATCTGTAAAATGGGGCTCAGGCTCTAGCCAACAAAGCACTGTTGAGGACTAACTGAGGGCGTGGACAGCAGGTGCGAGGTGAAGCGGGCGGCACTGAACAAACGCTTCGGACAGCAAAGCCCTTAGTGGGATGCTCAAGGTCTCAGAAGTCCTGTATCAAAGCAGCTTACTGAGTGCGGGTTAACCCAACCTGCCCATGGAATCCCTCCCACTGTTATATATATATATAATTTATTTATTTATTTATTTGGTCATATCTATCAATGCTCTTTAGAATGCATTTTAGAAAATCGTCGCCTTATAATGTGGTGACCTTGAGAATAATGAGGTCAGCAGAGGCTGCCTGTGGCGGGCCAGAGTCGATGTGTAGGCCCAGCAAGCCAGTCCATCAGAGCCCCCTCAGCTGCCAGGGGCCAGCCCTACTCCAACAGCCTGGGCGGCCATGGACTGTCCCGGGGACACTGAAGCAGCGGGCATCTCGACAAAGCCCCCCAGGGGCTCTGAGGAATTCGAATGGGCAGAGCCACACATCTGGAAACACGGAGTCGCAGTAAGACCACAGGGTGGCGTGGGCTCTGGTGTCCACTGACCTGCTCTCAGGGCAACACTCTGGAAAATACGACTCACTCCTGAGGAAGCAGGCGGAGTATGCAGGAAGGAGTGTCTGCCTGCAAACTGACCTAAACTCTGCAGGAGCGAAGATGCCAGCAAGAGCTGGGTCCTGTGCACCCCAAGACAGACACCTGTGCCTCCCATCTGGGAGACTCGCATCATAAGTGGGGAGCAGTGACGCCTTCGGGGGGTGGGGACAGAAGCGGAAATGGGCCTGGAGAAGCAGCGGACAGTCGGCTTCCTGCGCCTCTGTTGCTCCACGGAACGGGAGGGTCAGCCCCGCTCTCCGAGAGCAGGCGGCTCCCTACAGTGAGTCTGAGGACGCCTGTGCAGAACCTCTCTCCAGTGAAAAGACACCTCTGAATTCCTGTGCCTTAGCAGACTGACACGGTGTGCAACGGTAAACCAGCACGTGAGCGCTACACAGAGGCAAGCGGCACATTCCGGACTCCTCTCTGCAGGGTAGGACACAGGTAGCAGGCGCACTGGGGTTACCTGGAGCTGGAACGAGTCATTACCGATTTGACTCGAAGACGACATGGGCCGGCACTCTCCTAACACCACTGAGGCCGCAAACACCACCACGGTGGTTAGCAAGGACACCAAGAGGCTCTCTAGGACTCTAGGAAGCAAAGCGTGACCGTTACTACAAGACAAAGACACCCTGGTCTTGGGGACCCAAAAACACAAGCCTTCCTCGCCCAACCCCGTGCTCCCCGAGAGCTGGGCCCCTGGGCAGCAGCAGCTCCAGCACGGAGAGTGGGGTGCTGACACTCGGGCTGGCTGCGCCACGTCCTCTCAGTCCGGGGGACAGAGGGCAGTCTCAAGGAGCCTCCTGATGCCGTCGTGTGTGCCAGGGGCGAGCCAGGAGAGGCTGGAATAGCAGCAGCCCTGCTACACAGGAAGCCAGGACTCAGCCTGCCCCTAACAGTGGGGATTCACGCCGCTCGGCTCTAGACGTGGAGTCCTGCTGGGAGCTGGCCTTCCTCGGGAGAGATGGCCGCGCTACACCGGCTCAGGGAGCCGTGGCCAGCTGGGGGACTGCACAGGTACCTGACGAGCTTAGGTTTCGGATGCACGTTTCGCATACGGTACTTTGCAAGCCTCTTGTTCAGACAGTTGAATGTGGCTCCCAGGAGGCCCCCAATGACCCCCATCACGATGAAGAAACCCAAATCCATAGCTGTCCAGAGATGACATTTTTTATCAGAGTCAGAGCACTGAGAGAAGGGCAAGGGGGGAGAGAGAAAAACCAGAGTGCCTGTGAGACCAGGGAGGGACAGGGCAGAGAAGACAGAAGCGAGAGGCGCTGCCTGCTGTCAGGCAGAGCACCAGCAAGCGGGAGGCCGGGCCGGAGGTGCCCAGTGAGGCCACACCTACCCTCCCGACCACTGCCCTCCGGCATTTTACTTAAGCATCATTTTCATGGGTCAAGGAGGAAATTCTAGAGGAAAGGGCAAACATGCCTTAAACTCTCCGAAGTTCAGCAGTCCGGGCAGCTGGAAGGAACCCCAACTTCCAAACTGGATCCCAGAACGAAAGAAGTTGAGGGTGAAGGTGGCAGACATGGAACAAAAGAGCTAGGGGACAGGTAGTAAAAAACAGATCGTTCGATCATGACAAATCCTGGTTCTCACTGACACATCCCCATAAAACCTCCCGGTCCGCACAGAATCTGTGAACTCCGGCCTGCATCACGGATCTTGTAGCCACTGAAACACACCGCGAGTGGGGCAACTGCAGGTCAGGCTATCGGGGGGTTTTCAGTCAGCTGTCTAGTGTGGCACCCGGGTGGCCGACAGGATAAGGTCACTGGACACAAAGACCAGGGTTCGAGCCCCAGAGCTGGGGGAACAACTAAGATGAATAACTAAATAAAATAAATAAAATGCTTCTTCCTCCTCTCGTCCTGCCTGCCTGCTCGCCTTCACTCCTGCCGCCCCGTCCTTAAAACACCGAACCAGCCCATTGTGAGAGCCATTTAGACCCTCTGTGAGCCAGTAAACACAGGAGGAAGAACACGCTTTCCCCCAAGGAGCCTGGGGTTCAGGTCCAGCCTCTGCTGCCGCCTGGGACCACAGCCAGTATTACATCTGCCTGTCAGCTGGCTCACCGAAGAGCGGGGACAGCAGTTTAATTTGGGGTTACTTCTGCAGGGATGGGAGAACAGTAACAGGAAAGCTAGAGAGTTATACTTTGGAGGCTGTGGGTATCTAGAAGAAAGGAATTCTGAATAAATTTAATTAACCCTCCTGTCTCATCAAACAATGTAGGATCTCCAGCATAATTATTCAGGGGTGTGGCTAAGTTCCAAGGAAGCTTTCCCTGAGGCCCTGCTTACCACTTTCCATGTGAGCCCCTGGTTCCAGAAGGACGAGCCCTCCTCCAGGCTGAACAAGGTACCCCCAATGGGAGCCCCAAAAGCTGCAGCAACTCCGGCAGCTGCCCCTGCTGAGACAAAGTCCCGCTTGTCTCTGAGAAGAGAAGATGGTTTATTTCAGAAAGGGCCCGGGACGGCAGCAGGCAGCTCACTTCCTCACCCTCCAGCGCGACCTCTGAACAGCCAGGGCTTCCGGGCAGCAGATGCGCTTCAGCCCAGTGGAGCTCCCCAGGCGCAGGGGCTCCCTGACAGTGGTCTGCTCTGAACATGGAATCTCAGTGCCAGCTCAGGGAGCGGACAGAAGATTCCTGCTGAGCCACATCCTCACGGGATCCCCCTTCCAGAAACCACGGCATCCACGATGACGTCGAGGTGCTAGTGACAGGCTGTAGTCACTGGCAGGAAGACTAAGATGAAAAGGTGGGCGATTCTGAACTGAGGCCCCTGATCCCTAGGCCCTTGGCAGGGGCGCAGGTCGGTCACACACAGGAGTCCCACAAAGTTTCTCTATGGAGAAGGGCATCTTCCCACCCAGAAGGGCGGCTCACTGGGCAGATCAGTTTTGAACGTAAAGTACATTCTAGATAATATGTCAGCGACTTTCTTGGTTATGTTTTGGCTCTTGGATTGTCTTCTTTGTTGCCTGAGATGCCCCTAGGCCTTAGATCATCACAAAATAGAAATCATGAACCAGGAGGCCCTGGTGCTTATCTGCAGAGTAGTTCAAAGCCCACGTCCTCTAATAGCCAGGTGGGTCTCATAAGCAGCCCCACCTGGGATTGTGGGGAGGGACACCAAGCAAGGCTACAGGAGTATCAGACCAGCAAGTTAACGTTTTGTTTTGTTTTTTCAAATAACCTAATCTTTCCATACCTGTCACTTCGGAAATAGGGGAAGTTAAACTGGATCTTCCGTAAGGAGATGCTCTGAAACTAAAACAAGAGAAAAGGAAGTTAGAGGGCCCGTGAGGACCACAGCTGCAGGGCTCCCAGTGCCAAAGCGCGGGGGCAGACGGGCTTCAAGAAGGAAGAGTCCAGAACGCAATCTGGTAAAAAGCAGTTGCCATTGGAAGGAACTTCTTTTTCTGCCCCCATATTTCCAGGGTCTTCAGAAGTGGGTTTTGGTACACAGTCAACAAGCCAGAAAGGAGGAGGGGAAGCAGTGCGTGAACACGGGGAGGAACTGAAAGCTGTTAGTTCTGTCTGGGGATGTCAGCAGGAAGGGCCAAAGGCCTGCTCTACCATACAAACTGTGCCGCCGCGCCAGCCTGGTCGGCCCCTTCTCCCCACCTCGGCTCACCTCTGCAGGCAGTTAGGTGGAGGCTGTCAGCGAGGAGGAGGGCAGATGCTGGGCCCCTTCGTGCAACTCACAATCATGACAACCCTCCTCTCAGAGCAGGAGAGGGAGCCACTCCAGGTGACAGTTCTAACTTGATCTCCCAAACTTGCAGCCCGGAATTGGGCGTGGAACTGAATGGGAGCTCTGGGGTCCTGAGCTAGTTCCGAACCTCTCGAAGCCCCTTTCCTCATCTGAGTGAGGGTAATGATGAGAAACCCTAGAGGTGGCATTAAAGGAAGGACTTGGGTTTACTGGGGCACATCTGTCCAGGGTACAGTCTGGCCCAGATGGCACTTAATGAGCATCAGCTGTTGAATCCTGAGCTTCCTCAGATGGAACCAGCAAGGGCCTGTGCCTACAGCCAGTCTGTCAATGCTCTGAGGTGACGGCCAGGCCAGCGTCCCTAGACATGCTCAGTATGGGCATGGGGGGCACCGGGTGACTTTCCTTTGAACAGAATTTCTGCCTCTAGACTCAGCAGAGCCTTGCTAAGACTTCGAGGTGCCACGAGCCGTTCTGCTGGGGGCAGACCACTTTGTTCACACCAACCCAAGCGGGAGCTCCCATGGGAATTTTTCCCACTTCAACCACAGACCCGTCCCTGCCCGGGAAGGCACTCTAGAGGCCCTCTCACCTGTTCTTCCTTACCTGCGGGAGGCCGGCTCCCACCACCGCACCGCTATGGATCATGGGGCCTTCTTTCCCCACAAAGAGCCCTGGGAACAGGTGACGAAGGAGACATTAGTTAGCACAGAATGGTCTCTGGGTCAGAGGCCTTTGTCTTCACAACTGAAAGTAGAGATGATCATATGACTTCAGATGAGGAGAGTTACCCACATCGCCATCAAAAGAAGTCCGTTTCAAGTCCTGCTGGAGGGAAATGCAAGTCGGCGTCCCACAAGCCATAGGCTGTGACCTGTTCTGTACCGCCTGAGAACTAAGAAAGGTTTCACAGTCCCACATGACATATTTTAAAGGACTAAAGTCTTCACGTGATAGTATTCACATAATATCTTCCATTTTGCCTCTTGGCCCACAAAAACAAAAACATTATCTGGCCACTTAAGATAAAAAAAACTTGCTGAGTTTTCTAAAAGCCGACCTCACAAATCAACGAGATGGCTGTCCTACTTCAAAAGTGCATGGCGTGCGTGCCCCAGTGGAGTAGTGGTTAGCTGTCTCTGACTGAGTACAGTCCACATCCATTCCAAGGACCCAGGGTTCATATCCTGGGTCTGGGGTCTGGGGTGAACAACCAAGATGAACAACTAAATAAAATAAACGAAGTGCTTCTTCCTCCTCTCTCTTCCTGCCTGCCTGCACTTTCCTTTAAAAAAAAAGTGCATGGTGTGTTTGTCAGATAATCTGAATAGTAATTTATTAAGTGTCTGCATTTCAAGAATAGCCTATCCATACACCCAGAGGAAACAAAATCTCTAATCAGAAAACTTCTGCACCCCTATGTTCCTAGTAGCACAATTCACAGCAGCCAAGACATGGAAACAACCTATGAGCCCGTCCAGTGACGGCTGGATGAAGACGCTGTGGTCTAGATGCTCAGTGGAATTCCATGCGGCTACTAAAAAAATGGAATTTTTTCAACAATCTTTGCAACAATCTGGAAGGAATTGGAAGGGACCATGTAAACTGAAATAAGTCAGAAATAAAAAGAGAAATTCAGGATGGTTATTCAATGAAATGAAACAGATACCCCCCAGCAAAAGCTCCCGGACACAAGACGACGGCTGCCAGGGGGAGGAGAGGGGCCAAGGTGGTGGTCAAGGGCCCTGGAACTCTGGTGGAGGGTGCGGTGGGAAATACAGACTGAGATACAATGTTAACATTCGACAATGAATGTGGTGTTGTGAACCAAAGATAATAAATCTCAGTAATTAAGACAGGAAAAAAGGCCTAGCTCATCAACCAGAATGCAGAGATCTGCTTGAGGTGGGCCCTTTGATACAAATCTACTTACTTGACACGCATGACTGATGCGTCTCATCATCATCGCCTTTGCCCCCGGATGCCTGAAGGGTGCAGTCAGAGGGCCCTTACCTCCAGCCACGCCAAACAGCACTCCGAAGACTTTGCAGACCAGGGTCCGGAGACGGACGATGCCAGGGACCTTCACACCGTTAAGATAGCACTTGATCTCGGGGATCCCAGAGCCTGCTGCCACTGGCTGAGGGGAGCGGACACACCCATAAACTTAAAACCCCTGCTTCTGGGGCCTCCTGTCCACAGCCTCAGCAAAGCTGGGGACCTGTGACTCCGTGGGCGTCCGCCCCACCCGGGGTCCCTGACTCAGTTGGTCTGGGGGGACCCGGAGCAGATGCCTTTCTAACAAGTTCCAGGTGATGCGGCGTCACCAGGAGACATCTACCCACAGTCAATGCAGGCACCCAGTGCTGGGGCTTGAGTCGGCTCGTCTGAGCCAGGGTCCAGGGAGCAGCAGTTTTTCAAGTTCCCCAGGCTGCCGAGGGGGACAGCCACTCTCCGGGCCTGCATTTTTCCACTTTACTCTCAGCAGAGGTGGAAACCTTTACTTTCAGAAACCTCTCTAAGTAAGCAAGAGGCTCCTTTCTGCAGGGGATCTGTATTCCAAGACTAAGTCTGCTTCCTGCCCAGCCAGAGATGATGGAGAAAACCAAGGCAGGGATCCCCAGCCTTGCCAGCCACAAGGCGACACCCACACCGCCTCACCTCGACGAGGACGAGAAGGCTGGCCAGGAAGACAAAAGTCAAGTTGAAACCCAAGAGTTCAAGGAGAGACAGGGCCAGGCATCCTTTCTGGCTGCAGTCCTCCACGGCTGCAGAAGCGGCTAAGGAAACATGGTGGCCATTCGCTGGCAAGAGTGCGGCTCCCCTTCCAGAACGTGCTGCTGCTTAGAAAACATCCCTGTTCTCCACGCATAGTTTTTTTAAAAAACTGCTTGAGGGTGCACTCGTGTGGCTCCTGTGGCTGAGGTGCAGGCCATGTGAAAGCCTACAGACCAGAGTTCGAGGCCTGGGCCGGGGGTGAAAAAATAAAGTATCCATGAGAGAAAACTGGCCTGAGAGCTTCTGCATTAGAAACCGACTTCAAATGATGAACGACTACTGCGAATATTATAGAAAGCAACAGGCCAACCCCACAGCCCTAGCTTTAACAAACTCTCCACTATGCTAACAGCTAGACTTTTTTTTAAAATTGGATACCATTAAAAAAAGCAAACCAAACACCTTTTGTTTCCTTCCCTCCTTCCTCTGGGAGAAACCACACGGCTCTGAAATTATTGGGCCTCCTCTCTGTATATTCGCCTATGTATCTGGAGGGTTTTATGTGTCTAAAATTCAAGTACTGGGGTTGTACTTATGGGTTATGTTCAGCTTCCTGTGTCCACTCCCACCAATCGCGTTGCGAACCCGCGCCGTGTGGCTGCACAGCTGCGCTCACTCCTGACTGCTCCTGAAACCATGCATCAACACCCCACGTTTCTCCGTGCGCCCGTTCGATGTGATTTCAGCTTTCTGTAGTCACGCGGCTGCACGAACACTTCGCACACGTCTGAGGAGCAGCCTCTCGAGGAGGAAGAGGTCACGAGGCGCGGGAAGGTGCATCTTCTTGATTTCAATTGCATTCCCCTGGCGAGTGCAGAGGCGAGCCCTGTTCCACAGGCCTGCTTCTCTGCCGGCCACCCCACTTCCCTCTCCCCAGCACTGCCTGCGGACGCCCGGGGCTCACGATTCCTGGGCTGCACGTCTTCCCAGCCGGGACTCAGTGATTTGCCTCCTACACGTAGTGAAAACTCTCTCCTAGCTATGTGTGCACTTGTTTTGCTTTGATGATGATGCTTTATTGTGGTTTGTTGGGTAGTTGATTTTTGGGTAGTTTGTAGCAATACGGTCTTCACTTTGACGTAGTCGAGATTACTCACCCCTTCCCTGTCACTTGGTGCCTTCTGGAATTTGAAGAAATCGTGTCCTATCACGTAGTCTCTGAAAGTTGTTTTGCCTGTTTATATCTACCACCCATCTGGAATTAATTTAGAGTACAAAAACAGGAATCGAATTTTTGGTTTTTCATAGATACAACCAATGTCCCAGCACCTTTCATGAAACAGTCCTACCCCTCCTCACTCACTGGTAACGGGCACGCTGTCATTCCCCCACTTCCGCACACGTTAAGGGCCGGGGCCTGTCTCCGGTTCCCAGGAGTCTGTCGGGGCGGTCCTGCACCAGTCAGGCGCCGTTTCAGCTACTACCCCGTAACTCCTAAGCCTCCGTATCTTGTAAGACTGTCTTAATGACTTTTGGCCCTTTACTCCCCCGTATGAATTTTGGGAGACAATTTTCCAGCCCTATGACAAATTCTATCGGTGTTTTGAGCAGCACTACCTTGAATCTATAGGCTGACAGAGGAGACAGGCATCTTTGCAGTACTTGTATGTCACCCAGCGCACAAGTGTCTCCCTATTTATTAAAGCACTCTTCAATGATAATTAAAATCTTAAAGCTGCATGGCTGAAAAACAGCTCTTCAAAGATCACGTCTAGTGTCTAACTCATGGCTAGACAAGCGAGCAAAGTCAGCGACACTGATGTCGGGAAGACCGAGACCCGTGCAAAGGATACAGGTCTGCACCGCCGCAAGCTTGAGCTGGGTGAAGAGGCGCACGAAGAAGTCCACGAACAGACCCACCTGGAAGAGCAAGTCACTCAGCGCTCCCAGCTGTGTTCCAGGCACTTCCCTGCAGTGACTGGCACCCAGCACACAGCCTCCCCACCACCCGCAGGACTCCCCATATTGCACCAACCCCTCACCCTGCACTCACTCCTGTGCCCTGGTCACCAACGAGAAATGCGCCAATGGGCTTTCGTGAGTCACCTTGGCTCTCAGGAGATCCCTGCTTCTGCCTGGCCCCACTGGCCCCCAAACAAAGGAAGGGGACAGCAAAGTTGAGTGAAGGAGAATCAAGAGGGGAAAGGATGCAGAAAAAGATGAGACCAGGAAGGCCACCCCTGGTTCAAGAGCGGTAGGTAATACAGAGCTATGGGAGGCACCATGCAGCTCTTTCTGGAGGCTGGGAGCTGCCGGGACGGTCCCAGTTCAGCAACGTTGCTCTGGTGTCCTGCCCCGTTTGAATTCTGTCCTGGTTTCAATCACATTTTGTTAAAAGTTAAATTGGGCAAACACACAACTAACTAGCTCCAAACTGCCCAGCAGGGGTGCAGGTCTCCCCAGTGGAGTGTTTACCCCACACACGTCTCCACTGCTGCTCTTGGGGATACTCCAGATGGTTCCAGGTCTAAAAATTATGGTAGGACCTGTGACTGCGGAAGGCAGTTTCAAAAGAACTCAAAAGGTCTTCGGTGATGCTGAGCTGGATAAGCTTGGGATGTTACTTTGAAAGCTGACCATTCACTTAGGTCTATATGGCTTTGCATGTTTGTTAAGACTAGTTTACATTTTATAAGTTCATTATTTTGACTTCTAGAAAATGATTATTCTGGGAGACAAGAGAAAACCATTCCTGTTCCACTACTCTACTCTCATAAACCCCTGCCTGGAGCTTGAAGGAGAACTGGGAAGTCTTCTGATAGGTGTGTATTCATGAACAAAGGCTTCATTCCTGCAACACTGCAACATTCGCTCAAGCCAATGCTGAAGGCTTTTAAATGCTGAAGCAGTAAGAGGTAACGGCAAAGGATAGGTGAGCAGGAAGTGAGGGGAGCTGGCTGCTACATAATAAAGGTGGGTCTGCCTTCCTATAACAAGGGAGTCAGTAAGGTTGCCAGCATGAATGAATGAACATGACAATTCAAAGGAGTGGGTCAGGAAAGCAGCAGAAATGCAACCAGGCTAATGACATTGCTTCTTACAAGGAAATCTGCAACCAGAAAAATAAAGAGCAAAACAGACACTGTGAAATTTCAAAAAATGATGAAATCAATGCCCTCTCCCAAAAAAAGTCACCGAAGAGGTCTATGAATGCCATTAGTCTTAACTAGTCAGATGTTACTTGATCTCTGAATTTACTACATTAAGAATCTGATAAGTGCCATATAAATAAAGATTGTGGTTGGTTCTTGTGGCTATATAAAATGTTTATTGGCACGTCCTGGTGGAGTAGCGGTTGGGTCTGCTGCCTCTGGCCAAGCAGTCCATATACATCCCAAGGAACTGGGTTCACTTCCTGGGTAGGGGTAGGGGGACAATCAATGTGAACAACTAATTAAAAATAAAATGAAATGCTTCTTCCTCCTCTCCCTCTCCCCACCTGCTTGCCTCACTCACCTTCATTCCTGCCTGCACCTTTCCTTTAATAAATAAATAAGTGTTTACATTTCTTGGGTGTATCATATAAGTTAACTATATGACTTGTGGTCAATTCTAGATAAAAGTGATAAACAGGCTAATAGTTAAAAAATACGTATTTATTTCCTCTGTTATGAACTGAATGTTTGTATCCCCCAAGACTTGTATGGTGGCATTCTAACTCCTAATGAGCTGGTGTTCGGAGATGGGGCCTTGGGGAGCTGATAGGATAATGAGGGGGGAGCCCTTGCACACTGGATTAATGCCCTTGGAGACCCTAGAGCCTTCTTGCTCCTTCAGGCAGGTGAGGACAGAGTGAAAGCCCTGGTCTGTGAACCAGCAGCCGGGCCCTGACCAGCCAGCCAGTCTACTGGGTCCTTGATCATAGAGCTCCCAGCCTCCGGAGTGAGAAAAAAATGTTAAAGTTACCCAGTCCACAGGGCTTTTGTAATCGCAGCCCAAATGGATGAAGACAGCAACTATTCTACACGTACTGATGGAAATCAGACTTGACACATATCCGTCTGACTGCCTGCTGACTTTGTCAGCTTCTCTTCTCCAATTTAACTTTCATGAGTCAGCCATTAGGGTTCCAGGATTTTTGTCACTACAATTTTGGCAAGGTTTTATAACCTTGTGATTCACCTGTGAATGTGCTGGCCCCAGACCCACAGTAGCCAGCTCTACCTTCCAGGTAAAATGAGTAACGTGCTGGGAAGCACCTGGGACAGCTCAATCAGCTTCCAGATCGGTTCTGTCCATGGCCTGCTGTGCTAAAGGAGAGGACATGCTCCCATTTCCTTCCCACAACTTCGCTTTTGCCCTACGGGATGACCTCAACAACCACTCGGCAGTCTCCCCACTAGTTCATCTGCCTGAGAGGGCCACACTGCATCAGAGGGGAGAGACCCTGACCCAGGCTTTGAGCATTTTAAAGAGCTCCAGCGTTGCATGGCTCTTTCATTTCATAAAGGGCAAGAGAAGCAGGGAAAATGTCAGGATTTTTAAATTAAAGGGAAAAAAAAAAAGAAAAGGCAGTTCTTTTTTAGTGACATCTGACTTAGTCACCAGGCCAGACCTTGCCCTCTGACCCCCTCCCACCTCTGGGCCGGCCATCTCCTGCCTGCCCGCCTGCTCACCAGCCCAGTGCAGACTCCGATGGCAAACACCACCATCCACTTCACCGCCTCATACCGGCGACCTTTCTGTTTACACAGGAAAAGAAAGACAGTGGGTGTTATGTTAGAGGCAAAGAAGGAACCCATCTTGGCCAAGCAGTTTTAGCCTGACCCTGCAGGTGGACTGTAAGTGTGGTGAAAATAAAGTCAGTCAGGGATGCCTTTATGATGGAGGGTGATGGTAGGGGCACCCTGATGGGCAGGATGCAGGTTAATGAACAGATGCCGACAGCTCATAAAATGGGTTTAAAGGTCAAGGATTTCAGATATTTACCAAACGTTTAGAACAGAAAAAGAAGCTGTTTTAAGATCTACTCCATCCCAAGAGGTCAGTAAGGGTCTCACCTTATTATCCATGGTCTCCAAAACTTCCAGGTAAGGGTCGTTGATACAGCGATCATAATCCAAACTCTGAAAGAGGTGTGAGAATAAGAAAGTCACAACCAGACAGGATGAATTTCCAAAACCTGGAAGGGGATAAACTGCTCCCTGCGGGTGATGCGGAGAGCAGCGGTGCATGAGACATGTGGGGCACCACACAGCCCCTCAGTCCTGCGGCAGGTCAGGATCTGCGCTTTCTGTACAAGAATGTGCTGTCACACTGAGATTCGTGCTTCATGACATAGGAAATATGATATTACACAGTCCTTAAATGTCCTGTTTCTACAAAAGGTTAAAAGACCTCCAGCTGTCACTAGTGTTACCCAATTTACTCCACTCAGTGAGTAAAAGCTTCAATGAGCTAGAACCAAATACATTTAGAAAATCAATGAACGCTACGATTCTTCTTAGGTAGCGTCTAGGAAAAGGAAGTTAGTCATGAGATTAACATGGAGATTATTTTCAAGAGTAATTTCCAGCCTATGTCAAGAAGATTCCGATCGAGCCCAGTTTCTGGAACTTCTACATCAATGTCCCTTAAACTAACTTCATGGAGCACAGCCAGTCTGCAAACGACTTGCAGGTGGTGCCAGAAACATCGCGAGACACGGTTCAAGGAAATTATTTTTTCTACATCTTATAAGACAGTCAGCAGTCTGGCAACACGGGGAGAAGGCTGCCATGGGACCTTTGTGGAGCCTGCTCCCAGGGCACGTCTGTAAACAAACGACGCTGGCTGCGTGGCTACACTCTCAGGCCAGAGTTCCCAGTCGTCAAACACAGGTGTGACCTGTGACAATTTATTCCCTCCCTACTGCTAGTCAAAATCCAAATTCCCTTTTTAGAAAGGAACTGGAGTATCAGCAAGTGACTGATTAAATCAATCATCAGACACCCAAATATGGAATATTGTGTGCAAAAAAATCATCATGCTGGGTTCTTCAGAGGCCAATGTGGGAAACGTGCAAAAATTAACTAAAAAAGGCAGATGTAACATAAACAAATAACAGAGCCAGATACAGAGTAAAATGTATACTTTGGTCCCATTTTGATGGAACAAAATTGACAGTATTTGTAAGTCAGTGTACAAAGCAAAAACATCTGGAAAAACTGTGATTATCCCTGAGGTGGTGCTTTTTAGGAGCTGGTATTGTTTAGGTATTGTTTAACATTTGCACAGCAAACATGGTGTATTTTTTTTCTGATCACAAAAAACACCAGTTAGTAAAAAATACTTCTGCTGGGAAATTCGACTTATCCATGAGTGATTAAACCTATAAACACACATACACAACTTTTCTTTTTAGAGGAAAGATGCAGCACAAGCAAAGGCAAGTAGGCAGGCAGAAAGGAAGAGGAAGGAGGAAGCAGCATTTTATTTTATTTTTATTCAGTTGTTTACATTGGTGGTTCCCTCTGGATCCAGAATAATGAACCCAGGTCGGTCCTTGGGATGCATGTGGACCCCAACTTTCCAAAGGTGGCTCATCTGTTCCTCTACCAGGGCATGCCTGCACACATATTTTTAATCACTTAACTGACATCACAATCTAGGAACAAATGGAAAAAAATTCAATGTTGAAAAATAAGAATATCCTCAATACCAAATAAGTATAGCAATGTAGAAAGCACTGACCAATGAAGTGTTTGATAGTTTTGTCTAATAATGCTAAGACTCCATAAACAGTTTAAAAACTTGTAGGTGTCCAGAACAGGCAAACCTACAGAAAGGAGATTAGTGATTGCCTAAGGTTAAGGGCCAGGGAGATGGGCAGTGAGCGCCAGTGGGTCCAGGGTTTCTTTCTGGGGTGGTGGAATGTTCTACAATTGATTTGATGATGGTGGCACGACTCAGAATGTACTGGAGACACTGCACTGTGTGCTTGAAATGGGTAAACTGTGCAGTCTGTGAAAGCTGTTAAAAAGGGTGTTTAGAAACAACAGCAACACCAGAACATCAATCTTTTCCTTTTTTAATAGTAAGTTAGCTGAGTTTTGACACTTTATAAAAATGTACCAGCGGACCATATGGTCTATTATTAAAGTCAGATATTGTTACTTCTCCTGTGCTGTGACTCGCTATTTTCCTTTTATTTTTGCTGTATATTTGACAGCAGAAATATTGGGATGAACAATTTCTTTTTTCAATAAAATAGGTGTCCTGCAGGGTTGCTGCCCACAGTTATAAGAAAAGCAAAATGGCACCTGGCTGTGTGGGTACGTGGGGCTGAAAGGTAGCCCAGATTCAACCAGAAAGGTTACCCACTAGCGCTCACACAAAAAACACCTTCAAGGGGCCTTGAGCTAAGTTCCTGTAGCTAAGTCCAGAGCGGGAGGTCTTTCATTCTTAGTTCTCTATGCTGGGTGGGGGTGGAGGCTCCTCATTCTAACTCAAAAGAGCAATATAAGCTCTGTGACCTGCACCTACGTGATAACAATATGGTTTGGTAATGATTCCACACATACATAGGGAATTATTATAATTCAAACCACAGATAATCAATGTCAAAATGGGGATTCTAGCATCTTGAAAGACCCCCAGCTTATGCAAGAGTCAAGTATACACAATGAACTCTTACTAAGGCAAGAAGGAGCAAATTTTAGAAAGATTCTCAGCAGAAGGGTTTTCTAGTTGGCCCTCAATAAAACCTGAGCAAACTCTTCTGCTTAGGTGTCTAGCTAAATTTGCCCTACATAAAGCAAATGCTCTTAAGAAGCTCATATACAAAGAAGGTTGAGAAATATTAATGATTCACATGAAAGAACATTAACCCATACACTTTACATAAATATGCAGATCCACTGAAAGTAAATGCATTATATATGTAAGTGCTATTTAGTGGAAGGAGTGAAGAAGCCCTGGGAACAGGAGGATCACAGGAACAGGGAAGCTGGTGAGCTTCCTCATCCCACGCTAGGTTAAAGGCTGTAGTTTCAGGCATGGTAATATGGTCAGGATGATACACTGATACAGGTTCGATGAAGGAGAGCAAAGTGACCCAGCACAATATGAAGCATCTGATGCTAATTCTTGCAAACCTCTCAAATACTTCAGATGTTAATATTAGTTCCTCACATACTTAAAAAATGATAAAGAAATTGAGAAAATACAACAATGGATCCTGTGCTTTCTGATTCATTACAAACAGTCCCATCAGAGTCATTGCCCTAGATTATTATTTTTAAAGTCCACGACTTTTTTAAAAAAGGATTAAATATATGATTGATTCCATTTCTTAGACTTAATTCTGAGGAAGCAATTAAGGAGGAACAACAAAGGATGGTTACTACTATGTAGTTTATCATATGGAAAAGTTAGATTAAATAAGCTATGGCACAATAAAACACTATTCCCAACCATGGCTTGTTCTAGTCATTTCAAAAATCTTAAGAAATGTCATCATGAACTGATTCAATGATAAAAGTCATGCACGTTAAGTTTCATTCCAGCAGCACTGAATTTACTAAACACACACACACAAACACACACATTCTCTAAGAGTCCTACACTTGAAACCAGGATATACAATCAAGAACATTTCACAAAGATATTGCTTGGGCAGGAAACAATCACTTAAAAGCTAAGTTCTCTCAGAAGATGAGCAAAATCTCATTATGAGCACACACTTTCAGAGGGCTTACAAGTCATGAAAGCAATCATTTAATGGCAAAAACTCTATCCAGGTTAAGGGCCATAGATCTCTGAAAGCACGGAGACACCCAGGCCTTGTTTTGTGGTTGAGGTAAGAAAAGAACTTGTAAGGAGTTCCTTTTCCAGAGGGAAGTTGCCTCTTACCCACTTAATCCTTGAGACAGACAGTCAGAGGGCACCTCTGGTGGGAATTCTAATGTTCAGAAATGTCCAGATTGCTCACTGTTCTTGTTACCCCAAACAGAATCGAAGAATCTCACCCACCTCATAGTCTTTCCTTGGCAGAATCTCATCCTCCTCCTCCTGTGTTTCTCCGAGGATGGTCTAGAAAAAACAAAACCACAGAATAAAGTCCCTTTTAATAGTTAAAAGTGAAAAGAGGAAGGTGTTTACTGAAATCAGTTAGTAGTTTCTGAATCATATACAGCCACTATAATTAAATGGGAATGAGACTTTAAAAGAAACTCCGGGGATGGGGTGATGGTATGGGGTTTTACAGTCATTCAAGGGAGAACTTCATTTCTACTGATACAGTCTCTAAATAACCACTTATCTTCAGGACACCTCCTGCCTACTGACAGCTTAAAATAAATAAAAAACAATAAAAATTCGGGTTCCACCTGGCAGTGTGCTGAATCTGAAATCAGAGGAGACCTGTCAAGTCTGGGACACAGCAACTCCAGTTTTCCCAGGATGCTTTGCAGGGAAAAGCTGGATAGTCAGTGACCCAGAAAGGGTGAGGAATGGCGTGAGAGAGGCTGGAGAAACCACGCCAGAGAATGGTGAGCACAAAGTCCAGAGAAGGGGCTCATTTAGAAAACGTTTGTTTCATTCAAAACGCCGGTCAGGTGAGAATAAAAGAACAGGAGGGGATGAGCGGCAGCCTGCCTGGAGTCTCCCCGGGATTCGAGAGCGGTTTCAGGAGGGGAGCTGGGGCTCGGGCACGCAGACAGAGCAGACGTTCTGGGAGTCCGCACAGCGTCCGGGCCGCGGCCGCCGCCACCTGCCGCCACCTGCCGCCACCTGCCAGCCCAGGGCCGCTCGGCCCCACCCCCGGCGACGCCGCTCGCCGTCCCTTGGCAACTGCCCCTCGCCGCCCCGCGGGTCCGCTCCTCACCAGCTCCTCGGGCGTGCGGGTTTCACGGTCGCCGCAGCAGCAGCAGCAGCACAAGGACCCCCTACACCCCGCCATCTTTCTCCTTCACTGCCTCTCCGGACCCCTCTGCGAACCCCCCGCCCAGGATCCGCGCCTCACGTGACAGGCCCGAGGAGAGTCACGTGGCCCTCTGGAGCTGGGTGACGGAGACCGGGGGTGGCTGCGGGCGGGTGGGGCGAGGGCCCGCGTCACTTGACGGCAGAGGGGCGGCTTCCAACGCAGCCTCTGGGCGCGGCCATGTTGGGGCGGGGCTTCCGGCCGCCCGCCGTGTGGTTTCCGCCCGCGCCGCCAGCCCCGCCCCCTCCCCGCCCCCCGCGCCGCCCGTCCCTTAGCAACCGGACACCTGCGCCGCGCCCCGCCCCCTCCGCCTCGAGGTCCCTTGGCCGCGCAGCTGTGGCGGGCGGGCGGGCGCCGTGCTCCGAGTCACCTGGACGGGAGGGTGAGTGCTGGCGAGGCCTGTGCTGGCTGGGGACCACGCAGCGAGTGGTCCGGACTTGTTTGTGGGCGGGGGCGATGGAGACCGACCGGCCCTCTGGGGTTGGGGCTCCCATTCCGTCGGCGCGCGCCGTCCGCGGGACTTAGTATTCCCGAGTGGGTGTCATCCCCCGCGACCCCCAACCTTGAGCAGTCCCTTTTGATTTCCATCCTGGACAGAGGGACTCCGGGAGTGAGGCGGTCCTGAGAAGAGCGTAGCGACAGCCCCCGGGGACCCGGCCCGGGCTCGCGTCCCCGCCCCCCGCGACTCGGTGACTCCATTAGCGTTGGTGGAACCACGGAGGCGCCAGGAGGCGGCTTTTGCGCCCCAGTCTTTTGAACTTGCCTCCCCTGGGTACCTGGCGAAGAGCCTGGGCCGCAGGCGTGCGGGTCCCCCATGCCCACTGCGTCGGCCTCCCGGCCGGGAACCTTTCTGGGAGTGGTGAACTCCTATTCCCCCCACTGTTCGGTTCTTGGCACACATTAAGGACTCAGTAAATGGAAAAGGGGTGATTTAGAGAATGTAGTGACAGCCCCAATGCGTTGGCTGTTACTGCTGTGCCAGACACTGGGGATACCAAAGGCAGGATATTGGGTTCTGCTCTCAGAGAACTGGGCGGGGCGGGAGGGAAGGATGACAAACCCGTGAACCCAGAGTTACAATCCAGGGTGCTGTGGAGCCTGGCTTAAAATGGGTAAGTAGTGGCCAGTGAATGAAGGCGCGTGCCTGGCACTTAGTGGGGGGCAGTAAGTCTTTATTGAACAAATGAAAGAGCAGACAGTTTGTAGGTGGTTCCTCCTCCCTCTCTCGTTTTTTTTTTTGTTCCAGCAATTAACGAGGCCCTCTCTAGAATTCAGCAGCAAGGCCAGCAAGCTGATCTTGAGCCTGTTAGGCTAGAGGAGAATCCCCTAGCCCTCTAAGGTTCTTCGCAGGCTGGATGAACAAAGAAATTAACATCCTCTTGAAGTAATAGGAGAAAAGATCAAATTTAATGCCATACGTCTGAAGAATTCACATGGCTGAGGTATAGGAGACAGACCAAAGACATGCCTTTTGCTGAGGTTTGGGAAAGGATCTGAGACAACGCGTGAGGAGGGAGTCTGGTCTGCAGGTGACAAGGCGCGGTAACGATGAGTTTCTTGGAGAGGACTCATTTACAGATGAGTATTATGAGGGAAGGGAACCTCGCCCATCAATTAGGGAGTGGTAGGAGAAAGGCAGAAAGGACTCCTTCATTTCCCTCCGGTTGTCATTCTTTTCAATGAAAATAATCTCCACAGGTGGAGAGAGCCTTGGCAGGTGCATTCTGAGTTTGATCTTGACTTTGGATGCACACCGCGTGTTATGGCACCTGTGTTTGGGGGTTGAAAAGCAGTGGATTTCATGAGTTCTTCAAGAGTCTAGGACCCCAAAATTGTTAAAAACACTGGCCCAGCAGTGGCTGTTTCCTGAAAGGCCCGAACTTGGCCTGGTTGGTCCCCTAATGCTCCAAGTCACTGCACACTGGCTTTTTACAGCTGTGTGTCTGCCCATTGCTGTGCGAGAGTAGTGCCTTATTTGGCTTTTAAACATTTGTCTTAGTGCTCCTCCACCTACAAACTGCCAGATGGCACTGTGCCCTCTTGGCCTGCCTGTGGTGCCATGGTTCAGGGCTTCTTATGGGGTGGCTGTCTGTCACTATAATTAGCTAAGCTGAGAAGGGCCTGGAAGTCAGGACAGACGGAATTCATGCCCTTACTGAGCTTGGGTCTGGCTACTTTTGTGTTTTTAAAGGAAAGGTGCAGACATGAATGAAGGTGAGTAGGCAGGCAGGCAGAAGAGAGAGGTGGAAGAAGAACTATATTTAGTTGTTTCTCTTGCTTGTTTTTCCCGGCCCTGGGTCTCAAACCCAGGTCCTTGGGATGTATGTGAGCTATATCCGATGGCCTTATCTGCTAGGCCACCAGGGCATGCTAGGTCTGGCCACTTTTGGAACCCAGTCAATGTCAAGTTCTAACTCAGGGTGTGCCCTGGTGGAGTAGTGGTTAGGTCAACCGCATCCAAAGGAGTGCAGGTCACATACCCCTAGTCTCTGAGTCCAGGGAGGAAAACAACCAGTGTGAACTAAATAAAAATGAAATGCTTCCTCTTCTTTCTTCCTGTGTGCCTGCCTACTCACCTTCATTCCCGCCTGCACCTTTCCTCTAAAAAAAAAAGGCCGGGGGGGGGGGGGGGGCGGGGAACACACGACTATGACATGGTCTTTTTGGAGTAGCATGGACTGCAGGGAATCTGGCTGCTTTGTTTAGCTCTCACCCCATGCATCCTGCATGTAAACTATTCCAAGTAACAGGAGATGTTCCAGGCAGGGCCAAGCCAGGCTACTCTGGAGAGTGATCAGTGACCCTGAGTGTCTACTGGCCACATCTCCACCACCTCTGCAATCTCAGCAGTCTTCCTCTCTGTCCCTCCCTCTGCCAGGAAGCCTTGCCCCCGCCCCCTGCTTGGCCCAGCCTTTGCTCTTCCTTTGTCACTGCTCCGCCCCTCCTTACACCCGCTGGGGAAGTTTCCTCTGTTTCCTCCCCACTGACTCGGCTAAGCTGACGGAGATGGACCATCCGAAACCCAAGGTCCTGCCTGCCGGGCTCTGCTGCCCCTCCCTAGGAATGTGGGCCTTGGAGGCTGGCAGCGTGAGCCTCTCTGTGCCACGCTCCATCAGGTAGCTGTCACCAAGGACCCGTGGGCTCAGGGAGTATGTTTCTGTGCCGGAGCGGGCTGTCTCACTTGGAGCCAGGCAGCGGCTGAAGGCAAAGCTGTGTGAGCCCAGCCAACGCTCTTGGAGCCCCTGGGTGGGGGCATGGTCACCCCCGCTGGCTTCCATCCTGCGTGGAATACAGCGCCTCTCACCTGACCACCCTGGGGTTTGGCTGCTCGTCCTGTGACACCCTGTGCTCCCACTCTGTGCAGCAGCAGGAACTCAGCCATGGTGAACGAATCCAGAGGGAACGGCAGCCCCAGTGCCCGCTCGGAGGGTGGCAGCAGCAGTGGCAGCGAGAGCCCCAAGGATAGTTCAAGATGTTCCACACCTGGGCTGGACCCCGAGCGGCACGAGAGACTCAAGGAAAAGATGAGGCGGAGGATGGAGTCCGGTGACAAGTGGTTCTCCCTAGAATTCTTCCCTCCTCGGACAGCTCAGGGAGCTGTCAATCTCATCTCCAGGTGAGTTGCTGTGAGGTCGAGGAGGAGTAGGGTCAGGTTGGAGGGGGTGGGGAGTGAGGTGGGGGAGAAGGAGCCACCAGTCTTCAGCCTTCCCCAAGGCTGCACTTTGACTCCGCAGAAAAAGGCATCTGGAGCAGGTGGAAGAGCAGAGGCAGAGGTGGGTGGTCATTTGATCTGCTGCCTCTCTCACGCCTGGAACTTTTAGACACTCTTCAGCAGGTTAAAAATGTAAAGCCCATGGACCTGGGAGGGGGGGCGGAGGCGGGGGCAGGGCAGCAACCAAAAATAAAGAAACAAATAAATAAAAATGCTTACCCCTCTTCCTTACAAAAAGCTTTTTCCTCCTCTCTAAACAAGATGGATTTGTTGCTTCTGTCAGACTGAATTTTTTGTTGGAATTTGGGACTGGGTAAGATTAGGAAGTCACAAAGCAGCGGATTGGAGAACATTTCCAGCAAGTTAGGAATGTGGAGTATGCCTCTTGAAATCTAGAGGCGCCAGCTGAATTCTGCTATCACTGTTGGAACTGCAGCTTTGGAAACTTTATGCCTTTTACCATTCATGCTTCTCCTGTGTTGCTCCTGGGTTTTTAAAGTTCAAAGGCACAGAACGTTTAAATACACCCCCACAGTACAGCTGGTCACACAAACGCGCGTGCACACCGTGGCTCCTGGGTCACGTTCACGAGCAGTGACTTGACTCTGCAGGACTGTGGCTGCCGCCGGACCCGGGCAGCATAGAAGAAATGCGTGTCTGCTGGCCCTCCTTTTTCCTGTTCCTAGAAGGAGCCTCTGCTTGCCTCTCTGGAGCCCCTGCACCAAAACCACTAAAGTGTCTTAACTGACCCGGGAGCTTCCACGGGCACGCACTCTCAGAAGTCTGAAGTGCTTGTCTCATGCGGGACGTGTGCGTTCTTACCTGCTCTCGCCACGGTAACAGTAAATAATAGTAGCAGCAGTAATAACAGCGTGTACTGTGGGACAGGCGTGGTTCTAAGTGCTGGGGAGCCCCCTAGCCTGATAGTCTCACAGTGTTACTATCAAGCCCTGTACTCTGCCTCATTGTAGAGATGAAGAAACCGACTCAGCGATTAAGTAATGGTTCCAAATCACACAGTAGAAAGTAGCAAAGCCAGGACAGGCATGCAGATGGACCTGACTCCAGCCTGCCTGGGATGCTTCTGTCTTCCTGGCCCCCAGGGGAAGGTCCTAAAAGGTGAGGACCCCAGGAAGTCCCTCCTTCAGAAGGAAATTCCCTACAGGTTTGACCGGATGGGGGCAGGCGGCCCTCTCTTCATAGATGTGACCTGGCACCCTGCAGGGGACCCTGGCTCAGACAAGGAGACATCCTCCATGGCGATCGCCAGCACCGCTGTGAACTACTGCGGCCTGGAGACCATCCTGCACATGACCTGCTGCTGCCAGCGCCGGGAGGACATCACAGCCTATCTGCACAAGGCCAAACGGCTGGGCCTGAAGAACATCTTGGCGCTGAGGGGAGGTGGGGCACCATACCCCCTGCTCTCGGGTGGGGCTTTCCAGGCTTCTGCTCCTGCAAGGGTCCTTTACCTTCTCTGGGCACCGCACTGAGCACACAGAACGTACCCTCCCTGCCAGGAGCATTAACAGGCACCATGTGTCAGGAGCGCTGTGGACAGCACACAGCCACCTCCTGACCCAACCCAGGAGTTCAGTGGGGAATGCGGCCGAGTCTGATAACCTTTGCCCTGGCTAGCAAGGCTCCATCGATCACTGGCTGTACCCAGCTGTTGGCCCAGCCAAGGAGGGCAGCCCTGGTGTTTTTCCCAGGGGTGAAAAGAGTTCCTTAGGCTTCTGGCGTCTGCTGCGTCTGCTGCCGTCCGGCCTCCCGCTGTGGGAAGAGTGAGCCTGATGAGTGGGGTCTTGAGGCCTCTCACCTGAGATAGGGCAAGAGAGGGAGCAGCGGGCTGGGGAAGGGCATTGGACGCAGGAGGTTGAGTGGGAGAGATCTCAGGTGCCCTAGGCACGGTGCCCGCAGAGTTGGAGCTCCAGAAGCACTGCCCCTTCCCTCCCAGTTTCCCAAGGCTCTGCTAGAAAGAGGACCCCAAATACACTGGAGGCTTGACCCTCCAGCTGCTCTCAGTCCTGGGTGTCGGGTGGAGAAGGAACTGACTACCTGGCGGTCTGCGAGCCCCTGTAACTGTGGCCCCCACCACCCCTGCAGACCCAGTCGGTGACCAGTGGAAAGAGGAGGAAGGAGGCTTCAACTACGCTGTGGACTTGGTGAAGCACATCCGAAGCGAGTTCGGCGACTACTTTGATATCTGCGTGGCAGGTGAGTGGCTGGAGCGTCCCAGTGGGTGGGGACGGAGAGGGGAAGGGATGAGCCATCTGTGGAGCACAGAGCACCTGCTCGTGTTCTGTTCAAGCTCCTGGAACCAGCCCCATGGATAAAGGAGGGCAGATGTGAAGCGACACTCTCCTGCCCTCTGCGGCCCCCAGGCCTGCCGCCTCCCCTTAGGTCTTTGTGCCTCTGCCTTTTCACGCTGTTAGCCTGCTTCCCAGGCCTTTTCTTTAGTCAGTCAGAAGCCGAGGCCTCCCTCACTCTCTCTGGGGCCACGGAGTCTCCCCTCTCTGCCTCCTGCTACACATCAGCTTACGTTCAGCCCGTAGATCTGATGTGTCCACTTTTCCGCGCATGATGGGCAGCCTGCTCCAGGGTGAACCTGGTCACTTCCAGCCAGGAGCCCAGACTTATTGACAGGTCTCAGTGTGTCACCTCCAGCGATAGCAGCAGCAGCAGCAGCCAGGAGACAATATTTACCTGCTAGAAACTGATGGGGTGGCCTTCCCTCTGACCCCCCCAGGAGGACAGGCCCTTCAGGTTCTCAGGTGAGGCAGCGTGACCCAGTGATGCGAGGAGTCTGGGGATTGAGCTGGCACATCATCTTGGCATGACAATTTTTCTCACATATTTTGGGGAAAATCATATCATTTTTATATGAAGACTATCATGGTGGCAAGATGGAGTGGCCTGTGGAAGTGATCTGAATTTTATAAAATAAGCCACGTGGCTTCAAGGAAGAGACTTGTTGCAGGGGACTTGGGATGTGGTCTCCTTTTCTCTGTCATCAGTATGTTTAAGTGGTTGATTCTGGGGGGCCCCGGTGAGGCATTTCCATCTGTCCAGCTGTACACGGCTGGCTCTGGCCATGACGGGGTTAGCGGGGGAATGTGCGCGCGTGTGCAGGGGGCGTTAGGGGGTCCTTAGAGTTGTGAGTGATTTGAGTGAGACAGGATCATTGGATTAGAAAGCATCTCGCTACCCATGGTAGAAAGAGAATATACTAAATAGCAAAGTTAAAATGTAAGCCAGTATTAAGATTCGTTGGATGCTATTGAGGTTTCTGGGTTTTGTTTTTTTTAAAGAGAGGAAGGAAGGCAGTGAAGGAAGGAGAGGAGGGGAAGAGAGGAGGAAAGTATTTATTTAGTTGTTCACTTTTTACCCCTTTCCTGGGTCTCAGGCCCAGATCCGCGGGCTGTAGGGACTCTGCACTTCCTTGTCTCAGCTGCCTGCTGCTGAGGTTCTATATCCATAGAATTTCAACTATTAAAACCTCTGTTTCTGAGGTTCCTGCTGGAAAAATAGCCTTGCTATTGAAAGTGAAATTCTTGTGCTGAATCCTCCCACCCTCTCACCCCCAAGACAACAGTTTCATATCTAGTTTTGATGACTCAGGATTTCCTAAGAACAAAACTGCCTTATTGCGGCCAAGCAGAGTGGCCTTCGACAGCCTGGGTCTCGGGTCTGCTTCCTCCCTGGGCTCGGACTGAGGAGCCAGAGTTCCGCCTAAAGTTCTCTGAGGCCTCCTGTCTCCTGGGCATCCGCAGCAAGTGCAGGGGTCTGGGGAAGAGGCACAGAGTTCGGGGCGGAAACCTGGGCCATTCCGGGCTCCCATCATCCTCAGCCCGTGACATCCCTGCCCCGTGTCCTCACTGGCCTGGACCCCCTGTCTTTGGGGACTGCTTCTGCTGTCAGCTCTGAAACAGATCCTGGTTCTGCCATCAAAGCAGCACAGGACATACCGGGGAGGAGCACAGCGCTCTCGGCCCCACCTGTGCGTGCACACCTGCGCGCAGTGTACACCTGCGCGCAGTGTACTGACGCACCGGTAGGGAACTCAGGCTATTCCTTCTTCCTGTGTCAGACCTTTGGTATTTAGAAGTAGCTACCATATTTCCCTGTTCTTTTTTCCCCCGAGCAAAACATGTCCGCTTTCTTCAGTTCTCCTCCTGTAGTGGGGTGCACCTTTTCTCTCTCTTGCCTCCTGGGTTGTCTGGACACTAAATTAAAAACAGTTTCAATCCAGTTTCCCCAGAGTCAAGCCCAGTACCCCCAGATGGCTGGCATTTCTCTTCTGCATGCTCACAGCAGTGCAGCCTGGCTGCTTGTAAGGGACAAGAGGCAGCATGGCGTGAGGATTTTGGGACAGTCCGCACGCACTCTTGGAGGGTGGCTCTAAGCCACAGGGGGCATCCGCAGGGCGAGGGACGGCCGCCTGTCTGCTCCATGGTTTGGGGAGCTGGGTCCCAGGAACTCTCTGTTCCTGGCTCTGGTTTCCTGGTCACCCACCGTGAGCAGGTGCAGCCAGCCTCTCCCTGCTGTCCTCCCTACTGGCAGGCTACCCCAAAGGCCACCCTGACGTGGAGAGCGTTGAGGCCGACCTGCAGTACCTGAAGGAGAAGGTGTCCGCAGGAGCCGACTTCATCATCACCCAGCTTTTCTTTGAGGCCGACACATTCTTCCACTTTGTTCAGGCCTGCACCAACATCGGCATCACCTGCCCCATCCTCCCTGGAATCTTTCCTATCCAGGTAAGGGTCGCAGGAGGGTGGGTGGGCTTCCTCTTTCCGGTCCCAGCTGAGGCCTGGCCCGGGTGAAGCGCTGGGCTCACAGGTCCTTCTTTGAGGCTTTTTAGAGCAGACGCTGCAGTCCTGCCACCCCGTCCTAGTTGGCTCTAACCACCTCCCAAAAAAGAAACAAGCCGGCAACACTCTCCGTTGGGGGGTTTGCTGTACTTTTGTTTACATTTTGGTTACATCAGTGTTTCCTGAACTCGACTTTCATCAAATGAGTACGTGAGCTTTTTCGAGATGCCATCTCTAGAAGTTCTGGTTCAGTATAGACCAGAGGGGGACCTGAAACCTGCTGGCTGCTTCTTCAGTTCTGCAGGTGACCCAGCGATCAGCTGGGGAACCGCGGGGCTAGATGCGCGCCACGTCAAGAAACGCTGGGCGAAGGGCCGACCCAGGCAGGAGTGCCGCAGGCAGCCGCTGGTCTCTGAGGCGGTAGCAGCTGGACAGGACAAGGGTTGTGCGGCGTGGGCTGTCTTCCTGGGTAGCTCAGGGTCACGTTAGTTGGCAGGAGGCCAGGGCGCGGGGCGGGGAGGAAGGCGAGAGCCGGCTGGGAGGGCGCAGCCCCTCGTGTGCTGGCCAGGGCTACCACTCCCTCCGGCAGCTGGCGAAGCTGTCCAAGCTAGAGGTGCCGCAGCGGGTCAAGGACATCATTGAGCCCATCAAGGACAACGATGCTGCCATCCGCAACTACGGCATCGAGCAGGCTGTGAGCCTGTGCCAGGAGCTTCTGGCAAGCGGCTTGGTGCCGGGCCTGCACTTCTACACCCTCAACCGGGAAGTGGCCACCGTGGAGGTGCTGAAGCGCCTGGGCTTGTGGAGCGAGGACCCCAGGTGAGGCCGGCAGGAGCCACGGAGGGCAGCCGGCATCACGGGCCCCCGCCCCCCTGCCGGCCCCCATCCCTGTATCCTCGCACCCAGGCGACCCCTGCCCTGGGCGGTCAGCGCCCACCCCAAGCGCCGGGAGGAAGATGTCCGCCCCATCTTCTGGGCCTCCAGACCCAAGAGTTACATTTACCGCACCCAGGAGTGGGACGAGTTCCCCAACGGCCGCTGGTGAGCGCCCGACCACCTGCTGCTCGCGGGAGGAGGGCAGGGAGGGCAGGGCTGGCCTGCCCCTGCTTGAGCCCTCGCCTGGTGGTGGGACGGGACTGACCGGTCGCAGGGGCGCCCCTGACCCGGCCCCTCCCCAGGGGCAACTCCTCCTCCCCAGCCTTCGGGGAGCTGAGGGACTACTACCTATTCTACCTGAAGAGCAAGTCCCCCCGGGAAGAGCTGCTGCAGATGTGGGGGCAGGAGCTGACCAGCGAAGAAAGCGTCTTTGAGGTCTTCGCCTGCTACCTCTCCGGAGAGCCAAACCAGAGGGGCCACAGAGTGAGCGGTGCCTGCCGGTCTCTGCGGGCCTGAGTCCCCACTTGCCTCCCATTTGCCCAGCTCTCACCTCAGCGAGGGGGATGAGGGCCTGGGAGGTCTGGCCCAGTTGCTTACCTGCCTGTCCCCCAACCCACGCCCCCTCCCAGGTGACCTGTCTGCCCTGGAACGATGAGCCCCTGGCAGCCGAGACCAGCCTGATGAAGGAGGAGCTGCTGCGGCTGAACCGGCAGGGCATCCTCACCATCAACTCCCAGCCCAACATCAATGGGAAGCCTTCCTCTGACCCTGTCGTGGGCTGGGGCCCCAGCGGGGGCTACGTCTTCCAGAAGGTATGGCGGGGCTGCCTCTCTGCTCTGGGGGCTCTTTTCCGAGCAGCAGAGAGTCAGAAGGTTCAGCATGCGGACTGTCAGACAGACCGGGGAGGCAGGTCCCTTGGTCCCCCTGGGCCTCAGCTTTCTCATCTGTTCAATGGGGATGTAGCCCGTCAGGTTTAAGGTGAAAGATACGAGGCCCATAACTACTTATTGGCACATGGGAAGAGCCTAGGAGACATTCGTTCACACGGGCTGTTAGTCTCCTGCTTTGACTCCTCCCCTAGAGCTGAGGGGTGAACTGGCAGTCACACTGGAGCCTTGGGTGTTGTAGTTAGAAGGACCAGGGTTTGAGTCCCCGGCTTGCTGTTTCCCTTCAGTGATGCCCAGCTTCCCCAATGTCGCCCCCTCCCCCGAGAAAGGGGCTGATGGCCCTCCTGCAGTATTTGAGTGCATGTGAGTGTAAATGAGCCGGCTCCACCCCCGTGGGTCTAGAGAAGCCTCCATGAGGGGTGGCTCCAGGCCCCCCATGCCTCAGCTTGCCAGACGGGGCCTCCAGTCCAGTAGAGCCTGGCTAATGGGAGGAGGCGTGGCAGGTGGCCCTCAGACCTGTCCTGTCTGTGAAGTTTCGTGCCTGCTCCCTCCCCTGTGCTCGTGTGTTTGCAGCCCCATCGTCCACGATTCCATCCACATTTGTGTGGCTGCCTCCCCGGGACGTCAGGAGAGCGGGCATCCGCCTGGCAGAGCAGGGCACTCAGCAGGGTCGGAGAAAGACTGGGGTTGGCAGCGTGACCACTGTCCTCTCTAACGCAGGCCTACTTAGAGTTCTTCACCTCCCGAGAGACGGCGGAGGCGCTTCTGCGCGTGCTGAAGAAATACGAGCTCCGGGTGAACTACCACATCGTGGACGTGAAGGTGGCTGCTCCCCAGCCCCGCAGCAGGGCCAGCCGGGCTGAGGGACCCCCAGGGCTTGAGGGGGTACAGAGCCAGGCCCCGGCTCGGGGCTCCCAGCCTCACGAGGGAGGCCAGTCAGCACGTGATTAGACGCGGTGTGAGCAGTGACCCTTTCTAACAGCAGCTCCTAAGAGGGCGCTGGGATCGGGAGGGGAGTCCAGCCTGGCCGCCGGGAGGCCTCTGGACAGGGCTTGTGTGGCCTGACTAAGGACAGGAGAAGGGTGTCCAGGGAAGGGCGGGGACAAGGGCATCTGTGGGCTGCGGGGACTCTGCCCCGGGAGTTGGTGAGGCTGCAGGGTCTAGCAGGGGCCAACTGCTCTGCTTGGAATTAGGTTTTCCCTCTACAGGCAAGAGGGACAGAGTGGCTTGGCAGGCCACAGTGGGCAGCTGTGCGATCAGAGTGGTGGAGACTAGAGTCAAGGCCCTGGTGGCGGTTGGAGCAGCACCAGTGCCGGGCCTTTGGGGCAGGTGGGTGGGAGGCTGTGCTGGCTAGCACGGCCACTGGAGAGTGAAGCCACGGGGCATCAGAGCGAGGGGCCGTGGAGGGTCCAGAGCAGACCCTCTGGCAGGAGCAGGTGTCGGTGCCAGGTCAGCTCTTACCCCTCGTCTCCACTCCCCTCAGGGCGAAAACATCACCAATTCCCCCGAGCTACAGCCCAACGCGGTCACATGGGGCATCTTCCCTGGACGAGAGATCATCCAGCCCACAGTGGTAGACCCTGTCAGCTTCATGTTCTGGAAGGTGAGGGCCCCGTCTACCTGGCAGACTGGCTGGGCAGCTTCCCTGGGCCCGTGTGCGACTGGAGGCCTCGGCCTCCTGGTGTTTATTTCTGGGCGGGGGGCAGGGCACTGGCAGTGGACCTTATTCTATTCCTGGAAATGTCCCGTTGGCAGGAGCAGAGGCTCTTGAGGCCCTGCACGTGGAGTCTGACCCAAGGGCAGCCCTGTCAACCTTGCTGTCTGTGTGTGTCTGTGTGTCTGTCTGTGTCTGTGTATCTGCAGGATGAGGCCTTTGCCCTGTGGACTGAGCAGTGGGGCAAACTGTACGAGGAGGGGTCCCCATCCCGCATGACCATCCAGTTCATCCACGACAACTACTTCCTCGTCAACCTGGTGGACAATGAGTTTCCTCTGGACAACTGCCTCTGGCAGGTGGTGGAAGACACATTTGAGCTTCTCAACAGGCCCACCCGGAGTGCGAGGGAGACAGAGGCTCCGTGACCTGAATGCTGACATCCTCAACTTGAGGCCTCTGTGCCCCACCGTCTTCCTCCCCGGTCCTGGTTCTCCCGGGACGCCTGTCTCCTCCCGTGTCTCCCAGCCTGACCTCTCTCCCCCACCCAACAACGCAGCTAGACTGGTGTGGGCTCAGGGATCTGGCTGGACCTGAGTTGGCCCAGCAGGGGGGTCTGTGCTTGTTCCTGCAGCCACCCCCATCCTGCTGAGGGCCGTGGAGGCCCGGAGGGAGTGAGGGAGGGACTGGTTGTTGACTGAGCCCTCACACAAGGCAGCTCCTGGGAGCTGGCCTAGAACTGACAGTGAACTTGTACTCAGAGCCTAAGAAGGATGGGCCAAGCGAACTTGGGGCATTTTTAAGATGAGCCGATGTGACAGGGCTTCCCCCTTCCACGTCTAGGACATTGGCAGCTGGACTGAAGGGCAGACCACTGCCCTGCCTACCTGCTTGACTGGCCAAGGCACCAGGCCCCTGGACGGGCCTTGGACTGAAACGGAATAATGCAAGTGTTTCTTGCCATGTTGAGTACCTGAGAGCTCACCTGGACTTTGTCTTTCTACAATGCTGCTTTTTAGAACAGCTGTCTATTCTGGTAGCTCATGAGAGAAGATTCCCGTCAGGGTTAAAGGTGTCTGGACCCTGTGCTTCTCGGAGCCCTTGGCCTGCCCTTTTCCCCTGCTTGCAGAGGAGAAGCCTGACCGTCCAGGGCGACGGTGAGGTTCGCCTGAGCAGGGCTTCTTTCTGCTCTCCCAGCCTGCCTCCCAGAAGCTGCTTGCCTGGCACCGCTCCACTCCTGCGTGGTCAGGCAGCTGCTCCCTCCCTCCTGCTGGTCTGGCTGACTCCGCAAAGAGGTGGGGGAGGGGCCCAGAGCCGAGTCACTCCTTCCTCCCTGCCAGGCAGAGCGTCCCTTAGAGACTGAGCAACGGGCAGCTGGCGCCAAGGAAGGTGCTTTATTGTCCTGCAGATGAACACCCATGGTCCTGCCAGCCTGGCTTACCCAGTGGGTGGGGCACAGTCCTTTCCTGGGAAGGCTGGACTCAGGGCTGCTTTTCTCCCAGGGAACAATCGCAGCTGCAGCTGGGCCCCTGGCTCCGAGCTCCCCCACTGCCAGGCTCCTGTGCCATTTCGCAAAGGCCTAGAATCAGGAAGGGGAGAGGAAAGGATAGTGGGCCTGTGCTAACAACACCTGCTGTGCCCCGCTCCTTTCCCCCCCAGAGGCTAGGGGGCCCCCTTCCCCACCAGGCTCTGAAGACCTGACATGTGATGGGGCTGTGCTCAGAGTGGAGCAAGGAAAGGAGGGAGCACAGGACCCACACTCTAGGGTCCAGCACGAGGTCAGCTGTGCCATGGCCAGTTGGGCAGCAGAAGGGAGCTCTTTTCTCTAAGTGAATGGACCCTAAATGAAGGGGCCCCGCGTGGCAAGCAGAGAGGGCTCCCAGCTCAGAAGTGCTGGCCGGGTGTGGCACTGGCCTTGGAGGGTCTGCTGGGAGGCGGGTCCACCCCACCAGTACCTGGGAAAGGACCCTGCTGTCCTGTTGCTGTAACCGCCAAGCCACCTGCAGCTGCAGTGTCCGCTGCTGCCATGCGCGCCAGGCCCATCGCAGCCACCACTGCCTGAGCTGGGGACAGCACCCACCTGCATGGGCAGCCCAGTCCCTGTGCTGTCCACCCCGTCACTCCTGCCTGCAGTCTGACTCCAGGATGAAGGGGGTGTCAGCTGAGGTATGTGAATCAGCTTCCTGGGCCTCCCCAAGGCTCCAGACTTCGTCTGAAGGCCATTCATGGACTTTGTAGGGTTAAGGGATGAGAAGGGGTGTCTGTGGGCTGGGGAGGAGCTGCCCTGCTTACCAGTGTCCGGGACAGCTGCTCCGCATCTACCCAGGGCTGCCATGCTGCTGCCAGGCGCCTGGCCCGCTGGGAACCCTGGAGAAGGCGAAGCAGCGCCTCAAGGTGCCAGAGCCGCAGGAACTTCCCCCTGGGGACACGCCACAGCAACATGGTCCCTTCCTGACCACAACAAAGGGCAGCGCCTGCGCCCCAGGCCCTCCAGCAGTGAGCACCGGCTGGGCGACCCAGCCCTCCTGCGCCTGGCATCTGCTCGTACCCCAGCCTCTCTACACCAGGCCCGCCTTTGCCTTTGAGGGCGCAGGGCTCAGCGCTGTGGTCCCCACCTGCTCCTGTGGGCGCCCAGCCCTGCACCCTGGGGCCACCTACAGGCCACTGCAGCCAAAGCGGGAAGACGTGCCAGTGAGGAGGCGCTCTGCCACCTGGAAAGGGGTGTTGGTCAGAAGGCAACACATTCGTTCAGTCACCCCAAGAGGCTGTGGGCAACGAAGAGGGACAGACAGCAAGAGGTGTCATGCGTCGTGGCCCTTGCCTCCACATCTGCCCCAGTCTCCAGCCCCTGGGCTGCTACCCAGAGAGAAACAACAGGCGAGGCAGGAGGAAAGTGAAATTGTTTCTCAGGCTGGCAGAAATATTCTGGCACCAGATGGGGAAACATCAGCCGATGGGCCGAGGAGCTCACAGCTGATCTCCAGGCCCCTGCACTTCAGATCCCAGGCCAGGGTCTCCTTACTGTGAGCCCAGCTCGCTTCTCTCCGCGCCCTCTGTCTGCTGAGGCTGTGGCGCTGGGCTGGGCCGGGCAGCATGGGCCCCGTGGGCTGTGGCCTGCAGCTGCAGGGCTGAGGGAACCACCAGACAACGTGAGCCGTGGATTCCCATCCTGCCCACCCCACCCTGGTTGTCGGGGGCCTCGTGTGTGCACAGGCATTTCCTCCGCTCCCTGAGGCTCCTGGAAGAGGCGGGAAGGTCACCAGGAGTACGGCCACCAGCATGTGCCACTGCACCCTCCCCGCCCTCACGTGTGGCTACAGACTCATGCAGAAGTGGGGGCACTAACAGCTACTGCTCATGAGCGCCTGCCTGTGCCAGGTACAGCCTGGGCGCACGCTACTCGCCCCACGACGTTACAGCACTTGTCTGAGGCTGGGCCCTGGGTGTGGCCCAAGGCCCAGCTGCCAGCTGCTCCCTGCAGACCGGGGCTGCTGCCTACGGGGCTCGGCGTCAAGACACCTAATACCCGGTGCTTCAGGGGCTGCTGGAGGCGCTGTCCTTGTGGCCGAGGAGGGGCCTGGCCTTGAGCGCCCGCATGAATATCCCCAGCATTTACTTTTAGCTTCTGTGAGCCTCGGTTTCTCCGTCAGCAAATGTCCCTGCCGGCCTCTGCCTTCAGGAGTGGGGTGACCTTGGAGCACCGTAAAATGGCCGTCCCTCACAGTAAAACGTCCCCCGACAGATCTAGAAATAAAATAGCCTGAGGCTCCAGAATCCAGAACTGTCACAGCCCCGCAAGCGTGAACCTGTGGATTCTGCAGATACCAAAGCGCGTCCCTTTCAGTTCCACTGAAAATGTCACTTTGATCCTTTTCCTCAGACTCTTACTAGAATGTGTGTTTCCTGGCTTTCACAAACGGTTCCTAATGATGTCCAAACATCTTTAGAACTCTAGGTGGCCTGCTGGCAACAGGGCTGTGTGTCCCGCAGTGACACAACCTACACTGCCGTGCAGGCCCACTGCCACGCCCGCCTTTCTCCGGCCGCCTCCCGCCTCCCTCTGCCAGCCATCAGGTGCTTGTGAGCCTGCGCTGGCATCAGAACCAACTCCCCCTCGACAGAGGGACTAGCAGTAATTTGGGAGTAGATAACAAAAGAAAGTCCTTTTCACTTATGTTTTCTGACTTTTATATGATGAATATGTTTCACTTTTCAAATAAAATAAAAAAGCTTGACAAAACCTGCTGCTGTTCCTGGGCCGCACCATGACAGACAGTGTCTCCCTCGTGCACGGTGGCCCCGCCTGTGTCCCTGCAGCAGCCTCGTGCTGGCCAGGCACTTGCCTGGTCCTCAGCACACGTGACCCTGGAGTCAGCCGTCTTCTAGAGCCAGGAGGCTGTCTGAGGAGGGAGGGAGAGAGAGAGAGAGAGAGAGAGAGAGAGAGAGTGTGTGTGTGTGTGTGTGTGTGTGTGTGTGTATACGCGCACAGGCCACGAGAAACATGTCAGCCATCATGGGCTGAACCAAGCTTACTCTAAGGCCAGTGTTCCATGGGTCATTTTTGGGCCCCTCTTCCCCCACTGGCCATTGGTGGACACTGCTCCCACCCTGCTCATTGACCTCACCTGCTCCCATGGGCCCGGGGTGTCCATCAGCACCAGGAGGCATCCTCTGCTGGCCAGCTTGGGCCAGTGTCCACAGTTGGCTGTGAGTGTGAGGTGGGCCGAACTGGCCGCCTGGGTCTCTGGCTGCAGCCACACTCTGAGCAGTGTGGTCCACCACTGTGCCCAGTGGGCCACAGAAGGCGCCTGGGCGCAGCCTGCTGGAACTGGGTGAGGGCGGCTCGCAGGGCCCGGCCCTGGGCTGCTGACTGGGCCCAGGCCTCGAGGACCCTGGGGGAGAGAGAGGAGCCCACCCCCAGACCATCAGGCCCTGAGCTCTATGACAGTCCCCGCCTCCCAGGGGAACTCCAGGGGAAGCCCCAGGCCTGTTCTCCCTCCATCTCTCTTCAAAAGAAATCAGGTTAAAATGGGCCTGGAGAGCAGCGAAATATCACACAACAGGGACGAGCACCCTGCTTAGGGGCCAGGAGAGGGCAGCCCCGCCAGCTTCACTTCTGCACAAGCAGAGCACCGCTGCGTGCGCTGGCAGCACCACCGCTCAACCTCAGGGAGCCTCCGATCTTCCTTTGACCTTTAGAGACTTGCCTCAAGATGGGTCACAAGCCAGAAGGTGCCAAAGCTGGGAACTGACCCCAGAGCTAGCAGCAGTAACCAGGACTGCCTAGCCCTGTCACCCCCAGCCTCCTGAGACCCGGCACCAAGCCACCAGCCACCCTCCACCCGCCCCAGGGAAGCTCAGAGCCTGAACCGGAAGCACACAGGCTTCCCCAGGCCGTGGGCGCCCACCTGGCACTCAGCCTCCGGGCAGCATGGGCTCCGCCGACCTGCTGTAGGTGGGACTCACGCACCACCCACAGTGTCCAGCACAGGGCCACCCGGGGCTGGGCCCGAGCGCTCTCTTCTGCCTGCCGGCGGGCCTCACAGCACCGGCCCGCCGCCCCTCGCCATGCTGCGAAGGTCTGCAGGGCCCGGGGCCTTCTCCACTGCCTATCTGCCTGGCCCTGCTGAACATGGCTTCTCCAGCGGGCACTGGCGGCCCAGGCCCTGTGCCGCGCCCACGCCCGGGCTGCGGCCACTCGAGCTTCCTGCCACGTGGCAAACGCCCCCAGTGCCCTTCTCCTCCGGCCCTCCTGGGAGGCTCGACGCCTAGCCTGCAGCATCTCAGTGGCCCTCATGACCCCACACCAGGCCTGGAAGTGGTTGCAAAACAGGAGCAAAGAAGTGGCCCAGCTGGTTCCCAGAGTTCAAGTCACATTTATTCAAAATTGTACCCTAGACACGCCCCCAAATGCCATAGCTTGTCTGGATTTCACACACAGAGCCCCATGCGTTGAAAGTTTTGGACCAGAAGAAAGCACTGGCCTCAGATGCTGGCCCAGCAAGGCGGGGCAGATGGCCTGGGGAACGTGTGGAGACACGGCCCAGCTCTACGGGAAGCAGCCCCAGCACCCCTCACAGCTCCCCGAGGGGCTCAGGAAACACCTGCGTTGTCTTATGCAGAAGCACAGACATCAGCACTGTGGTCAATGGTTCTCTGTTCCTGAGGGCACACTGGGAATATTTGTAAATCTGTAACTAAACAAGAGGAGAAGGCATCCTCTGGCCCTCAGCTTTCCTTTTTTTGTTTTAGCATTTTCACTTTTTAAAATTTTAGTTGTGCCTCTTGTTTGCTCCCCCACAAGTCCCCACCTCACCCCGCCATGAACCTGGTCCTCGGGATGTCCATGGACTGTGCTTGACCAGAGGCAGCAGATGCAACCCCTGCTGCACCAGGGCCTGCCTCTGCTTTTAAATATTCATTCGTGAGCTATATCCACGCTTCACTAGAACATCCGTCTGTTTAAATTAACATGTCTCTTCCAGAAGCTGTAGAATGTCCCTGAGCTAGGCCTCCTCAAACAAGGCAAGTTACCAGAACCCGTGTCATGACGGATGTTTGAATCCCCATCTTAACTGTTTCCTCTGAAGCCAAAGGGCTGCCCTGCCCAGGAGGTGGAGACCTGGGGCTTATCAGGCACGGGGCAGGGTTTCAGCTCATGACCCCAACCTCCCCAGTAAAGCTCGGTGGTCAGGTCACCATGCCTCCAGGCTGGATCTCCTGTCATGCCCTGTTTCCCAGGTCCCAGACCTGCAGACAAATCCCAGCCTCCCATCCCCTGGGCTCTCTCCCCCAGCTCTGCCCAGGGTGGGGATGGTCCTCCCCCTCCACCCTCACAGGCCCACCTACCTCTGCAGCAGGTGTCTCGCTGGCCCGGCCACCATGTGTCTCCGATGAGCTGCCGCCTGCTGCCAGCCTTGGAGCCCGGCTCTCCGCAGGCCCTGCAGGTGGGCCTGCTCCCAGCTCTGGTACCTCTCACGCAGGAGCAGCTGCCCTGATTCCAGAGAGATGCTGAGGGGCCACTGGGCGCTGACGCAGCTTCCCCTAGGGCTCAGGGAACTGTGGCCCCTCCTTAGCCAGACTTACCCTCCACCCAAGTGGGGACAGACAGGCCACCCAAACTGCCTGGGTAAAATGCTTCCGTTACAGATATTCTACTGGTGACAAGGCCAGTTGGGTTTTATTGTTGTTTTTTCATTTTTAAAAAATTTTAATAACTTACTTTACACATTCAAATAAAATACTATGTATGCGTATTATATGTATAGGTGCCCCAGATATGCAGCTTTTCCATTCCTCAGATATCAGCTGGATTTAAAAAAAAAGGTTTTAATGATGTTTAGGAATCAAGAGAATTCATGCAAAAATCCATATAACCAGCTTTTCTTTAAAAATCAGCAAGTCACGGCACACCCTGGTGGCCTAGAGGACAGGCCTGCTGCCTCCAGCCCAGCGCAGTTCCACACACAGCCCAGGGGCCTTGGTTTCAATCTATGGCCACAGGGAACAGCTGAAAACAAGCCACTACATCAGTAACATGCTTTTTCTCCCTACTCTTCCCTCCTGCCTGCTCTACCTGCCCTCCTCATTCCTGCCTGCCTGCCTGCCTTCCTCTTAAAACTAGAAAGTCTGGCAACCCTGGATCAGCCTTCCTGGGCAAAGGATTAACAACTGGACTGGAGAAACAGCTGTCCCCAGCGGATGAACTGGAACTTTCCAGAACAGCCAGTCCCTAAGCACCAGCCCATTGATACGATGCATCAGTATAGTGGGGAGCTTCTAAAATGGACCTCATGATCCCACCTCCTGGTGAGTATGAGCTGCATCTTTAAAAAAAAAAAATGAAAACAAAGGCACAGGCAGCAATGAAGGTGAGTAGACAGGCAGGAAGAGAAGAGGAAGAAGCACTTTATTTAGTTATTCAGTTTAGTTGTTTCCCCGCCCCAGGACCTGAACCCGGGTCCTTAGGATGTATGTGGACTGTACTGGCCAAAGGCAGCAGATCTAATCGCTAAACTACCAGAGCACGTCAGGTTGGTTCTTTTATTGACTTATCATAAACAGAATTAGGCAGAAGGAATGGGATGAACCTTCTGAGACTTGATTATAAAAAGACTATGGCTTCCAGCTCAGGATACTCTCTCCCATTCCTCTTGGATGGCTCACCACGGGGCAGTCCAGCTGTCGTGTCCTGAGGCAGACTCGTGCAAGGCCACGTGGCGAGGTGGCCAATAACCACATGAGTGACCTTGGAGGTAAATGCCTTCCCCACATACACACTAACACCCCACTGAGCTTTCAAATGAGGCTGCAGCCGGGGTCCCATGAGAAGCCTCAAGACAAAAGCACCCCAGCTAAGCCACCCCTGTGTATAAACCACATCCTGAACAACTGTGATTTGAGACTAGGAAAATCCTGAGTAACGTGCACTGCAGCGGTAGGTAACACACACACACTGCTCGTAGGGGCCCCCTCAAGTCATGACCCTGATTAGCTGGCTGCAAAATGAGGTGCAAAGAAAACAGCGCGTTCTTCCTGGGGTGTCCGGGAAGCAGGGACCATGCCCCTCTGGTAGAAGATGGAGCAGGGTCTCTCGCCTGGACTTGTTCACGACAGGGGTGAGGATGGGGCCCAACCAAAGCCTGCCCAACCTCTGCTGGACCTTCCTGGGCCCACAGGACTGCACACGCCTCCAGAAGTTCCCAGTTCCATCACCTCCCATCACAGGAATCCACACATTGAATTGCAGAAGGTGTGTAGGGGACACTGTTTGCTGGGGAGGGAGGAACAGGAGCCCCCCTGGGCCGGTCACTCACTCACCAGTCTTCTGCCGCCAGAAGAGGAACAGCTGGGTCACCTTCACCCCATCCCAGGCCTGGAGATGCTTCATCCGCACCCACTGTTGCAGGCACATCCTCAGGGTCCGCACCTGGTGGTTGGCCAGGTGGTGCTGGAATCGGGCCCTTCTTTGGACAAAGCACTGCCAGGCCCCCAAACACCTGAACAGCCGAGAGAAAGTGCTAATGAGAGTCCAAGACAGCAGCTCCAGCCGCCTGCCTGCATCACACACGGTCGCTGAGTCTTGGGCTGGCCCAGGCGGCTGTCCCACCTCAGCTTCCATCTCTGTAGAATGGAGCTGTAGTCGGCTCCACACATTGCCTCTGTGTGTCAAAGGGGCCTCAGCACCCACTCCTGAACACCCCCGGTCAGCTTTGGGTGATTTATATATAAAGGAAAGGTACAAGCAGGAAGAAAGAGGAGGAAGGAGAATTTAATTTATATTTAATTTTAATTGTTCATCATGGTTGTTGCCTCTGGCCCCAGGATGTGAACCTGCGTCCTTGGGATGTGTGTGGACCATGTCCAGGGTGTGCTAGGCCACCAGGATGCGCCTGTGGAATGATTATTAAATTTCAAATTGAATCATCTTACTCTCCTGGTAAAATCTTCTAGTGGCAGCCCCCTGGCTCTTGTGATACACCCGAGAAGGCCCTGTGTGCCCTGGTGCCCACATACCTTTCCAACTTCATCTCAAACCACCCTGAAGCCCTACTCTGTCTCCAAATAGGCAGCTTTGAGTTTTCCATTCAAAGCTGGTTTCCGCTCCCCTGCCACAGACCTTTGCAAGTGCTGTTCCCTCTGCCCGGCAATCTCTTGTCCTCGCCCCACCCACTACAGACAACCTAATCTCAGTCAGCTCCCTTTCTTAAAAGCTCTCAAAGAAAATGATACCAGAGGAGGTCATCAGCCAGGTGCAGGCTGGGGAAACTGCCCACAAGCCACCTGGTTTCTTTAGCAGATAAAATGCAAGGAAAATCGTGCAAACTGGTGCAGTCCTATGGAAAACAGTTTGGAGATTCCTCAAAAAACTGAAGATGGAAATCCCATATGATGCCATCATTCCACTTCTGGGCATCTACCCCCAAAATACAAAAGCACCCATCTGCAAAGATGTCTGCACCCCCATGTTTACTGCAGCCCTATTCACAATAGCTAAGAACTGGAAACTCCCTAAGTGCCCAACATCGGATGAATGGATCGAGAAGATGTGTTTTTTTTTATACACACACACACACACACACAATGGGGTACTACACAGCCCTTAGAAGAGATGAAATCCTGTCATTTGAATCAACATGGATGGATCTAGAGGGGATGATGCTAGTGAAACAAGTTGAAAGAAGAAAGACAGAGACCAGATGACCTCACTCACAGGTGGAATGTGAACAGACAAAACAAAGGAGCAGATGAAACAAAACCGACCCTTGGATACTTGCAATAGAACTGAGGTGACCAATAGGGAATGGACAGTGGGTTGGGGGTGCCAAATGGTGGTGTCCCCACTGGACAGTGGGGAAGATCACTTGGTGATGTGGTGGAGGGCAGGGTGTGTTGATATATATCTAAGGAGTGAGGAACCTATACACAGGAAGTTATTTTAATGTGCAGAATAATTACTGTAATGAAAACAAATGAAAAAAATGCAAGGAAAACAAATGGGGTGGGGTACATGGCAGAGATCAAAAAGACCTGAAAGGTTGCACCCTTGTGGCTCAGCGCTAAGCCGTGGCTGTGCTGTGAACCACGTAAAGTCCAAAACCCAGGTTCTCAACTTCAGGTGGGGCTAGAGGGGTCAACAGAAATGAACAAATAAATCAAACGCATTTCCTCCTGTCTTCCTGCCTGTCTGATTTGGTTTCTGCCTGCCTTCCCCTTCCTCTTTAAAAAAAGGCCTGAGTGACTTCTCGACCAATTGAAATAACAGGTGGGCCTTTTTTAGACCCTGATTCAAACAAACCCTAAGAAAATGTCTATTTGTAAACCAACTGAAATTTGAGCACTGACCAAATATTCATTGGCATTTGGGTGTGATCATGGACATACTGTGGAGGTATTGTTCTTGATTAGCATCTTTTAGCGATGCTACAAAATGCTTACGGATAAAATGGCATGATGGGCAAGATTTATTTCAAAATGATGTAGTGGGGCACAACCTGGTGGCGTACGGGTTGGGTGCAGTCCACACACATCCCAAGATCCCAAGTTCTCATCCTAGGGCCAGTGGAAACGACCAGGATGAACAACTAAATGAAATAAAATGCTGCTTCCGCCTCTCGCTTCCAGCCTGCTCACCTTCATTTCTGCCTGCACCTTTCCTTTAAGAAAATAATCATGATGTAGGGGGTGAGGAATTGGGATATAGATAAAACAGGTTTTCTCAGGTGATTTTTCTGGAGGCTCGGTTATGGGGACACCAGTTTATTATCTGATTCTCTCCACTTTTGTTTAAGAGTAAAATGTCTGGGCTCACCCTGGTGGCCTAGGGGTCTAAAACACCCTGGGAGCCGTTCACACACATCCCAAGGTCCTGGGTCGGAGACCCAGGTCTGAGGAAACCACCAATGCAAACTGAGAAACAAAAGAAATAAAGCTATTTCTTCCTCCTCTCTCTTCCTGCCTGCTTGCTTACTCACTTTAATTCCTGCCTGTACCTTGCCTTAAAAAAAAAAATAAGTTAACAAGGGGAAAACCTGCATAGACCTGTGTTCCTTCTCCACTTAACGCAAGTGGTATTCACACAGCCGTTGTGACAGCTCATCCCAGCGCCTGTCCCCACCCAATCCGGGAGGGGTGATCCCTGAGGGCATGTGGGGATGGGGTAGCTTCACTCTTTGCTGATCACCAAGTACCTGGCCCCCGGGTGAGGCTAGTACATCTTAGCATCTCTGTAAATAGCAGCTGTTTGCATGTCTTATTCTCAGCATTTTCTCTCCATGGAAGGGTAGCTCCAGCAGTGTTCTGCCCTCTGCCTCCCTCACGTCCACTTCTACCTGCAGAGCCAGGCCCTCTGGTGCTGGATATCCAGGGGCGCCCCCCAGTTCACGTCTGCAGCATCAGAGTGCCCAGTCTGGGGGGGCCTGCCCATCCTCAGAGTCCTCAGGGTGACCTGGGAGGCCTCTCCCGGGCCCCCTCTTGGCTGCCTGGCCCATTCCTTCTGATGGCACCACAGGAGGAAGACTGTAATGGGGTGGGGATGGGGAGAGAAAGAGAGAGTGAGGCGGGGTTCAGAAGGGGCTACTGACACCTGCAAATGCCAGGCTGTGCTGCTTCCTGTCCCTGGGCCTCAGTCTTCCCAAGATCGAGTGGTGTCTCTGACACTCCACTTCCAACGCTTGAGCTTGTGCTGTGTCACATCGGCATTGCTGGCACACAGTTCAAGGTGGGAGTCCTGCAGCTGGCCACTGCACGGCTTGTGTCTCTGCCCCATCAGTAAATGAGCGCTGTGCCTTTCGGAGGTCCCCTGGGAGACTGGGGTGAGATGGTCCCTGGGAAGCTGCCATAATAGATGTCCCATAGACGCTTGTTCACTCAGGACCCCCTGCTCTGCCCAGTGCGGGGGCTTGGCCCTGCCCTGTCTGACTGCATCTCCCCACCCTTCCCAGCACCCACAGCTCACCAGCCAGTCCTCGCAGAGCCTGCAGGATCTGGGATCTCTCGGCGCTGGCGTCTGGCCTCAGCCCGGGGCCTGATGGCACTGGCCAGGCTCCTGCCTCCTCCCTCAGACTCCCTGCACTGAGAGAGAAGTTACCCAGAGAGAAAAGGACACCTCGGTCAACAGGGAGGGTATGCGGTCCCAGCCTGTCCCCCCGGCTGTCGCCCACCAGCAGGAGCAAAGGCGTGCCTCTGAGCCACCTGCTCTTCTATTCCAGACAGTTCATTCCATCCCTGATTATCAGAGTGATTTGCTTTATTCTCTTCCACACTATCTGGGTCTTCCACCACAAATACCGATTCAAAACAATCATTACTTAAAGAATTATTAACATTTGTTTAAAAATGAGAAAGAAAACAATAAATCACTGTAGTGAAAGATGGACTAAATGACAGAGAAAAGTCATTGATTAACCCTACTGCTCTAGAGATAAGCATTCTGAATTTTAGCTTTTGGGGGGATGAAATATTTATTTTGGGGTATTATAATTCTTTTAAATTGTGGTAAAATTCATATAACGTGAAAGCTACCATCTTAACCATTGTTAAGTGAACTGTTTAATGTGAAGTAATTCCTTTGATTATGTGATATTGTAGTATTTTTCTTGCTGGCCTTTTTCTATGCACAGGAAAAGCAGCTATAAATTTTTATCCTCTTTCTCCTTTTTTTCATTTAACATTGTCATAACCATTTTTCCCTGACATTAAAAACTACACAGGCCCGCCCTGGAGGAGCAGTGGTTGGGTCAATCCCCTCCAAAGAGCTCAGGCCACATACCCCTGGGTTCCAGCCCTTGGCCCAGGAAGAACAACCAATGTGAACTGAATAAAAATAAATAAGGTGCTTCTTCCTTCTCTCTCTTCCTGCCTGCCTGCTACTCACCTTTTTCCTGCCTGCACCTTTCCTTTAAAGATAAAAAATCCACAAAATATCCATAAAAACACTTCCAGGAAGGAGGATACATGAGGAAGGAAATGAAACTTTCAAACATTCAAGTTCATCAGTGTATGGTAGCTATTTTGAATGCTAGATTAAATCTAGTATGTATGACTGTTACAATTAGAAACAAAAAAAAATTAAAATACTGAAATGAAAAAGAAAGAAAGAAATCACACATACATCCCAAGGCCCCGGGTTCACATCCCAGGACAGGGGGAAACCAAGATGAACAACTTAAAATAAAGTGTTTCTTCCTCCTCTCTCTGCCTGCCTGCCTGCTCACCTTCCTTCCTCCTGCACCTGTCCTTTGAAAAGGGGAAAAAAAGAGGGTGGGCAGGAGTCTTCGTAAACATTCTCTTGAACAGGCTGCCAAGCATTCAGCTCGTGGTTAAACCAAACTGTTCTCATTCTCTGTCAGACACCTAGGCTGTTTCAAAGCCTTTGCAAGTATAAAAAAAAAAAAGCCATGACAGACATCTTTTTGCACAAATCTCTGTCCACATCTGCTATTTCCTCGTCATTCTCTTGACGGGGAGGGGACACGAGGGACCGGACCGGGAGTGAGTAACAGCAGCGCTTCTCAGGCCACACTGACCAACATGGGGTGTCCCAGCCTACCTGCTTCTCTGGACAAGGTCCAGCACGCCTTCCCCAGGGCCTCCCCCCGAGAGGGGAGGTCGCGGCCCCGTCTGGAGATGGTTCTGTCTTCGTTTCTGCTGCAGAGTCAGGTTTTGCCACTGAGTCGGGAGAGAAGGGGAAGGGAGTGGTCGGCTGCAGCCTTGAAAGCACTCCCAAAGGGACACAGGACCAACGACAGCAGTTGCGCCCGGCCAGACTCAGTGCCTGCGCCCCTCACCACCAGACTCCGCCGCCTCGCAGGGAATGGATGCTCCAACACGTGGAGCCCACAGCAGGGCTTTCCTGGGGAGACAAGATCTGGAGCCCGTGGTGCGCCCTACTGTTGGGGGCAGAGAGTAGAGCAAGGTCGGGGTGGGAGTGGGCGGAACATCAAGGACACCAGGCCCGGAGCATGGGGTGAAGGCCACTGTGGGAAAGCACTGGGACAGTGTCTGTGACTGTTCACTCCCCAAAGCAAGAGAGAGCTAGTTGTATAGTTAGAAAGCAAAGGGCTGCATAAGCGAATCCAGTGTAACCACAAACTTGCTTGCAGAGCTGCTTGAAGCAATGCTTGTATGAACCCAATAAACAGATGGAGGGCAGCATGGTCTGGGCCTTCAGTCCAAGAGAGAGAGACTGCTGGCCCCCTGATCCCCACCTTTTCCTCTCACTCTCTCTTGAGTTTCTCATTCTCCTGCAGCACTCCCTTCCTCAGGCCCTGTTCCCGGGAGGATCGATCCCGGTACCCTGTGGAACAGCAGTTGGATCAGTTGCCTCCAAAGGAGCACAGGCCACATAACCCTGTGTTCAGGTCCCGGGTCCAGGGTGGGGGCGGTGAGGCGAGGGTGGGAATCCAACAGTGTGTACAACTAAAGAGAAAAAAAAAGAGCTGCTTCCTCCTCTCTCCTCCTGCCTGCCTGCCTACTCACCTTCATTCTTGTCTGCACCTTTCCTTAAAAAAAACAAAACTGAGAACCAGAGCACCTCTTTCCCAAAGAGCAAAGAACACAGATGTGAGTTCCCAGTCCTGGTTAGCAACCTAGTGGCTAAAAAGAATAATCACGTATATAACAGAGAGCTTGCTGTGTGCTAGGCAGGGTCCCTTATGTCGATTAATTTGATCTCCAAACAGCCCTGAGAAGCAGGTACCCTTATTATTCCATTTTCACGCTGAAGACATTAAGACATAGAGAGGTGCATTAAATTGCCCACAGTCACACAGCCGGTAAGTGAGAAGAGAAGAAAATGGCAGAGGCATGATCTGAGCTCTGGCACAGCTGGTCCCAGTGTCTGGGGCTGACCCCTCTCCCCTGTGGATCCAGTGGAGGTACAACTTTTGTCCCCTGGGGCCTCTGCCCCAGAAAGCCAGCATTTCATCACCTCCCGCTGGCCCAACCTCGAGCCCTCTGACCTTTCGGAAGCTCTGGGCAAGCAGAGATTTCGTGTGTCGTGCCCACGCCGCCTCCCGCTGGGCCTCCCAGAGCCACAGGGCCCACTGCAGCGCCCGCAGTCCCTTGCGCAAGAGCTGCCGGCGGCCCCGCGCCAATACCGCAGCCACGGCCTGCTGCCTCTGCACCAGGCGCCACCAGGCTCTGAAACATCTGGACAGCAGCTGCCAGCTGGGGGAGAACCAGGGCTGATCAGCCCCTCCACCCCAGGTGCAGCTGCAGGCTCGGCACCACCCTCGTCGCCTCCAGCACTGTCCAGGGCGAGGTCCCTGCTGCAGCAGGAAGGACAGGCTGCAGACTGAGAATGCCCCTCTCCTGGCCTTGGGAATCCCACAAAGAAAGACCTGAGGCAGGAGCATGCCCACGTGACCGCCAAGAGTGCAGAGCGGCCTGGGAAGCTGAGGATTCCCAAGTCCCTGCCCTGGACCTAGGAGGCCCCTTGAGTTCCCGAACAGGGACAGGTACAGAGAGCCTGAAGGCCTCTCCGCAGAGACTTAGCATCAGGGCCTCACCGCTAAGGGACCCTAGTCTCCCTTTGCCCAGGCAGAGACTAGCTGCCCCGAAAATGCGGCCCCCCCCTCCCCCCCCAAAGCCATGGCCTCACCGGGCGGTCCCGGGCTCCAGACTCACAGCGCTCTGGGCTTTGTTCTTGGACAGCAAAGGGACAAGACAGGGTGCTCAGGTCGGGGAGCAAGCAGGACCGGACTCTGCTGCCACGCCTGCCCACCCCAGGCCTCCCTCTCTGGGGGACAGGCGTGTGACCGGGGAGTAAAAACTCTTAGCAGGAGGACCGCCCTCCACCCTCGGAGCCCAGCTCCCACCCCAGACTCCTCTGGTCTCTTACCTGCTGGACTCTCCTCGCGGGAACCACCTCTGGTGGGCAGGAAAGCGGCTTCTCTTTCTCCCCGCCGCCCTGCGCCCTCGGGTCTCCATCCCCTCCTTCCCGCTCAGGTGGGGCCCTGGTTGTACTGGTGAAGGCTGAGGAGCAGACACTGGCCTTCCTGCTGCCCGCTGCTCGGGGGAGCTGAGGGCCACCACTCTGCCCACTGCAGTCTACAGGCCCTGGGGAGCAGCTCTCCCCACACCTCCTGGGATGGGCGGGAAGGAGCTTCTGCTCAGGGTTAAGGATATCCCGACTTAGCACCCCCAACATGGGCTGGGGGGGTGCGGGCTGGCTGCCTGGCTCAGAGTCTGAGACCAGCCCCACCCCCTGGCATCCCAGGCTGGCTGGGCAGTGGGCAGGCAGGGGGTGCCTGGTCATAACTGACCCAGGGGTCCTGCTTTACAGGGCCTGGGCGCTTCTGGGATTCCCGACACCCAAGACGGGCCACCTCATGCTCCAGGCGACGCACGGAAGCCAAGAGCTTGTCCATGACAGCTTGGGACGGGCCCCAAGCCCAGCTCCAAGCTGGGACAGCCAGAGCCTCCAGGGTGAGAGCTTCCTCCATGAGCCCGGGAGTCCAGCTGTCCACGTCACACCGGGATCTGGGCACTGGTTGTGTGGGCCCATCGAGAGGAGCAAAGCCTGCAGGGGGCCTGAGGTCTGGGCAGGGGGCATCTGAGGCCAGCATTCGGGATGGCCTCAGGGTGGACGATGGATGAGCCAGAGGCCCTGGGAGGGGGTGCCGTCTGGGGGACACAGTGTGTGACCGGACACTTCCAGGAGGCTCCAACCAGACGTGGGGGCTGGAGCGGCTCTGGCACTCAGCCAAGCAGGTCTCCCTGGTACTCAGATTACTCTGCTGGGCACTGAACTCTCGGATTTTGCCCTGGGGCCTCCCAGCAGGGGGCTGCAGATTATTCTGCTGCCAGGAGCCTGAGTTGGTCAACCGGCCTGTCAAGTCCGGCAGGGTGAGACCTGGGCCCCGTCAGGGGCTGGCCAGGTTGGGGGGGCTGGCCAGGTTGGTCTGGACTCTGTGGGGCTCCTGGCAGAGCGATGCCCCTGGCGAGGGTGTGGCGGCAGGCCCTCCCCTTTCCACCGGGTATGCGGACACCCGGCGGCCATGTCCACGGGCCGGGCCGACATCCAGGCTCTTCAGGAGCCTCCTTTGCCCTAAGAGGGGAGAGACAGTCATGCCTTGGGAGAGGATGTGGGGGTCAGTGTCAGTTGGGCAGGCAGGAGGGAGCCAGGATTTGAGGGTGTCTGTGTTCACGTTAGCCTTCTCCCCCTGCCCGCTCCTGGGCAGAGCAGGGATGTGGCCTGGGTGGGTAGAGACTTGGCTGCATGGAGCAGGGGCAGGGGCAGGGCAGGGGCAGGGCAGGGGCAGGGGTGACAGGGAGGGTGGACAGAAGGAGACAGGTTTGGTTCTGCTGTGGAGGCTGAGAGGGCCGAGGAGTGAGAAGTCAGGTCTGACTCCCTGGTTTCTGACCTGAGAGCGGTGACAGGGGCACAGGGCGGCAGCCAGGGCGGGAGCAAGGCCTGCTGCCTCAGACAGCTAAGAGTGAGATGATGTGGGGAAGGTGGCGCAGGCCTCACAGCGAGAGCCCAGGGACCAGCACGTGAACTGGAGGGAGAATGGGTTTGACCTTGGGCAGTGCCCCTCTGGACAGGCTTCGGCCTTGGTCACAGCTGGGGGTGGTGGTGGTAGAGCAAAGAGGTTCCCAATCCACTGTCTGAGGCACAAACCATCTTCTCAACAAGCGTCCCCAGCCAGGCCCCCTGTTAGTGCTACTTACCCCTCCCCCTCCCTGTGCTCTGGGCCTTATTTCTGGACTTCTTGACCCACCATTAGGCAGAGGCCCCCTCAGGACAATCTTCTGATTTTGTCCTGGCCTAGCCAGCCCTGTGCAGGAAGTCTCTGGAATAATGCAGACTCCGGGTTGCCCTGATGGGAAAGGGGTTCTGGGCCGATACCCAGGAGGAGACGCAGACCCACTAAGCTTCTTGCTTGGCCTGGGGGGCACATTCTCCTTCTGGCTGGCAGGCCTCAGGTCCATGGGCTCCGGCCAGAGTCAGGGCACAGCGTCCTTAGTCTACACACAGATAGCCATCTGGCCTGTGGGATCAGAGGGGTTTCGTCAGCACCCCATCTATGGGCCCCCTGGATTTTTCCATCCTAGATAACTGCACCCTTCCGCAGTTTCTGGTTCAGAGCCCACCCGTCCTCCAGGTCACTCCCTCTAGGGCCCCAACTCCAACACTCTTTCCCCGCGAGACCCTGCCCCTCCGACCCACCGCTCTCTGACTGTTCCTTGCGCCTCAATGTCTCTCCCCTCCTGAAGCTGAACGGTCTGGTCCAGCATTAGAAACAACCCCGTTGCAGTCCCAGCTGGCTCAGCAAACCCAGCGCTGATTGCAGCAGCGAAAGAAATCCGCACAGCTGCACGTTGGCCTGGCTCCAAAATGACACCCTCAATCTCCCTGGCCCAAAGGCTTCACCCGTCACCCTCTCTTCCCTCCAGTCCCCACCACCCCATTGCTCCTCTGTCTTGTGTAAAACAGTGACAAAAGCAGAGTCATTTTAAGCTGGAGCCAGAGTAGCTATCCCAGGGGAACTGCTTGGTCACCCCGAACCCTCAGACTAGACTGGAAAACTTCTGGACGGGACCAAAGAGCCGTTGTTGCACAGATATCGCTTGAGAAGTCACCTTGATCATAAGGACTGGGGCGGATGGACTGTCATCAAAATCAGTTGCCAATTGTGTTCAGCAGTGAAGAGCTTAAACTAGGCAGCAGCACCAGGATCTTTTTTGCTTTCACTTCAATGTCATTCTACCTTGTCTCATAAAAGAACTCTGGCTTTTCCCCCATAACCGGGACAGTTTCAGGTTTCTATCAGAATCTGTGTACCCCAAAGAGCAATTCTATCATTGACAAATAAAGACTGGGTTTGCCTACTACCCTTCTCTTAGGTTTGCACCTCCGCCATCTCTCCTGCCATCATCCCCCAGCAGACCTCATGTGTGTTCTGTTTCGCTCACAAAACAGGGCCATCAGAAGAGAACTGCCGGGAGCCCCCACACCCCACCGGCCTCATGCCCAGAACCTCCACTGCTCTCTGCCCATCCCGTGAGGCCCCACTCCCAGCCGACCCTTCCTGTGCTCTGGGAACATGTCGTCTCAGGAAAGCACCCACAGCCTCCATGGCCCCACATTTCTCAGCCCTGCCCCAGGGCTCAGAGCTTGAGGAATAGGACCCGGGCTTTGACGTGTCCCTGCCCCCAAACTCCCTTCCCCCAGGGAAAAATCCTGAAACCACCTGACTCTTCTCCCTCACCCCAGCTGCAACCCATCAGCGGACACCCTCGACTCGACCTTCCAAAGACACTCAGAAGCTGACTGTGCTCACTGCTGCCACCGCCACCTCTCCCGGTCAGCAGAATATCACCTCTGCCTCCTAAACGGTCTCCCCGCTTCCACCCTTGTCCCCGCATCTGACAGTCTACTCCCACGGTGGCACACGGAAATCAGAGCATGTCCTCACAACTCACACACCCCCAAAGACTCCCAACCCATGCAGTCCTCAACTGAAGACCTTCCAGGGAGCCTGCTGTATATATAAAGTGACACTGGAACCCAGCCATATCTGTGTGTCTAGTGTGCCTCTCTACAATGCAGTGAGGAGTTGCAACAGATACCGTGCAGTCCCAAAGCCTAGAACACTGACTCTGGCCTACAAGTGAGCTTGTTGACCCTCCCTACCTCATCTGGCCCCGTTACCTTAGTGCTCTCACAACCTACTCTTCTCCCTTTGCTCACTCTGCTCTAAACATATTAGTGTCCTCCCTGTTCTTAATGTCAGGCATGTTCCCACCTCAGGGCCTTCGCACATGCTGTCGCCGCTGTGCTCCCACCTCAGGGCCTTCGCACATGCTGTCGCCGCTGTGCTCCCACCTCAGGGCCTTCGCACATGCTGTCGCCGCTGTGCTCCCACCTCAGGGCCTTCGCACATGCTGTCGCCACTGTCCCGAACTCTCCTTCCCTCTCTCCTCACTCCTTCGAGGCCTGCCTCTTCAAACATGACAGACAGCGGCCCATCTGGACCTCTCTCTCCAAGTACAGCTCTCCCCACTCCTGCCTCTCTTTACCCTTTAGGACTTTCCTCCGGGACTCGCCACCTAACAGAATGAAGAGGTGGTCGGTTTTCCCCATTTGCGGGCGGTGGAAGACTACCTGTCTGCATCAGAGGCGTGTAGACGGTGTCAGATGAACGAAGAGACCACACAGAGCATCTTGAATCCCGACACTTAATTTGCAGTGAAGCCCTGGAATGAGGTACCTTGCTTTAGAGATGCGGAAACCTGAGCTTAAAGGGGCTACCGACCGGGACCCTATGGTGGGCTAGTGACAGCAGAGGGGAGGGGGGCCCCCCAGGACTGACAGCTCATGCTCCTTACTAGACCCACCTCGTCCCCCACCTCTTTCCAAAAGGAAGTCGAAACAGCTGAATGCAAGGTATCCAGTCCTACCCCCAACTCCCCTCCCCCACCCGACGCCTGGCTCCTCCCTCCCTCTGTCTGCTCGCCATCCCCATCTGCCTGCCCCCACGCCCTCTCCGTCCAGGTAAGGACATGGGAGCCTCCCTCCTCTTCCCACCAAAAGAACCTGTGTCCGTTTTCTGCCCTCCAGTGCCTGTCTTCCTCAGGTATTTGAACCCCGAGGGCTAACGACGCAGCCGGGTGGGGGTGGGGGGAACATCAGAATGCACGCCCACCCGACCCCTAGAGGGCGCGCGGGGCGCCCAACGGCCTGCGAGGCGAGCGTGGGAGGAGTCTGAGCGCTCGGGGGCGGGGCCTCAGAGCCAAGGCCCGCCCCGCAGAAGTTAGAATCTGACAGTCCTCTCCGCGCTGCGCTGCGCCCGGTCATGCTTCGCTCTCGGCATTTCCTACCTGTCACACCTTAGCCCAAGTATCCCCATCGCGTCCTGTCCTTTCCTTCCTCTGTCCAGATCGTCTGTCTACTCTGTCCTGTCCTAAACCCCAGCCGGAAAGCACCCCCAACCGAGTCAGAAGACCTGCGACCAAGAGCGGTTCCACTGCTGTGTGACCTTCCGCAGGTTCCTAGCTTCTCTGACCCTCAGGCTCCTCACCTGTAAAAGGTGGTGGTAACGTCTACTCTGCTCCCTGCCATTTGATATGAGAGCACGTTTGGCGGGCAAGAATGCATTAGCCCCCAATGTGACACCTGGTGGAATGTCAGGGTCGTTTGAGGAAAGAGCAGAAGCAGGAAGGTGGCTCTGACCACTGTGCCCCCATTCTTCTTAAAACAGGTAATAAAACCTGCAAAAGCTATCCTGTGTGTAGCAGCACACACACACACACACACATTTTTATCACCAGAGATGGAATTGAAGGGCAAAAATTTTGCATAAATAAACCTTGTTATGCTAACTTCCTAGTTACTTTTTTCAAAAGGGATAGTGCCGGCTGGAATGAAGGCAGGTGGGCAGGAAGGCAGAAAAAGGAGGCAGAAATACTTTTATTTTCAATTAGTTCTACATCTTGGTTGTTACCCCCAGGCCCTGGGACGTGAGCCAGGGTCCTTGGGACGTAAGTGGACTGTGCTCTGGCTGGAGGTGGTGGACCTAACCACCACTCCACCAAGGCATACCCCTAGTTACTTCTTCACTGTTTAATACCGATATCCCAAAAACTTTTGTCTTGTCAGCTCTTCACAAATTTGTCCGTCTAAAAGCTATAAACAATTCTGGTCACTTCTTCGGGCCTGTATTCTCTTGTGCAGGTTCCCACATACATGTAAAAATTCATTGATGTGTATACATTTTTCTCTTATTCATCTTTGTCAGTTTAATTTTCAGACCCAGCCAGGGACCCTAAGAGGGTTGAAGGAAACTTTTTTCTCCCCTCCACTGGTCACCTCCTCCCACTCTCTCTGAATCATTAACCTGGTAGCACAGATAATGAGATCTAACATTTATTAAACAAAATATGAATTTTCAGTCCTAACTCCCGAGTCAGGCACTACTATTTCCTCCATTAGGAAAAAAAAAAAAAAATATATATATATATATATATAAAACTTTTAAAGGAAAGGTGTAGGCAGGAATGACGTTAAGCAGGCAGGCAGTCAGGAGGAAGCAACCTATTTATTTTTGCTTAATGGTACCTCCTGTTTTTCTCCCCAGCCTGGGACATGAACGTGGGTCCTTGGTATGTGTGTACTACACTTGGCCAGAGACAGCTGATCAAACTATTACTCCATCCGGTGTGCCGACTCCATTTTTCGGATGAGGAAACTGAGACACAGTAAGGTTGAGACTGGCGGGTCTCAGGTGTGACTCGGGGTTTGAACCAAGGCTTCACGGCCTCCACAGCTGGCGTGAGGCCTCTTCTGGTTTCAGGCCATTTTGGAGACTCCGAGGTTGGGCCTGAGGCAGGGCCTCTGCAGACACGAGCTCCCATCCAGTTTGCATCAATAGGAAACGACAGGGACTTCTCTGCCTTCCTGCTCTGGAAGTTCAGCTTTGTGAAAACAAGATCTAGAAGGCTGGCAAGTGACACAGGTGGCTTCTGAGCTCTGCAGCCGGAGATCAAAGGCAAGAGGAACCGATTTCCTGGGGCTGAAGGGCTCTAGAACATAGACATTATAGGCTTAAATGTTTTCGAGTCCTGGCCAGAAAAGGCCCTTTGAAAAGGAACACTACGGTGGAAAACTGCTCAGCCAGCTGCATTACTTCGTGTGGCCCGCCCGAGCCCGAGCTGCCTTCCTGCCACTCGTTCTCCCTCTTCTCAGTGGCAACACCAATCTCCAGCTGCCCAGGCCCTTGTAAGCCTTGTCATCTTGGACTCCTGTCTTCCTCCTCCATCCTGTCCCTCAGTCAGTCCTGCTGCTCTGCCTTCAAAGCAAATCCAAGAGACTCCGCGCTGGGAAAGGTAACTCGTAAGCCGCCTCTCGATCCCACTTGGCCGCGTGGCACAGCCTTGGCCCCAGAGCATTGCTTGCAAGTGTGTGCTGAGCCATCATCTTGCATGGGAATAGCTTGTCCTGTGTCAGGTCCAGGGGAGCTTTGTTCTCCTGAAGGCTGTGTGGCACGTGACACCTGGACAGCCCCGTCGCTGATCTGTCCTCGGGAGGGGTGCACCCTTCCACGGCGGCACACGAGGGTGTGAGCAAATCCTGCCCAGAGACACCCACTGGCCACCAGGACCAATGCCAACAATGGAAGCATCTTGTTGTGTCTTCTCAGTGTGAGAAGATGTCATGCAATCACTGCTTTCCGTGGCACCTCCATGACCAAGATGCGGCGGGCAGAAGTCTCCCCTGAGACTGATAGCTGGGTGCACGGTGTTCTGTTTGACGTGACCACTTACCACCACCCCCAGCTCTTCCTCCTAGTCCAAGTCACCACTGTGTTCTTTCAGAACATAAGTCAGACCATGTCCCACTTTGCACAGGCCTCCAGGGGCACCCATCTCACTCAGTAAAATGAACCACTAACCGGTGCCATCTGGACCCTGCTGCCTTCCTGACCTCATCTTCTCCCTTCCCCCCAACTTAGGCTCCAGACACAGTGGCCCCCTGACCATCCCCCAAACAGGCTGGGAAGGTCTTCCTATGGGCTGTTTCTAGAAACTCTGATGCAAAATGGAATCTCTCAAGTAGTCTTTCTTAAGCGCCGTCTGGTATCCCCGAATGACTGCAAGAGGCTCCCACCGGCACACCCTGGTGGCCTAGCGACAAGTCTACCACCTCCTGGTGCAATCCACACACATCCCAAGGACCCAGGTTTGCGACCCGGGCTGGGGGGAAACAACCAAGATGAACTAATCGATAAAATAAAGTGCTGCTTCTTCCTCTTTCTTCTTGCCTGCCTGTCTACTCGCCTTCATTCCTGCTGCACTTTTCCTTAAAAAAAGAAATTGCACTAATGTTCTCCTACTGCACACAAAGAAACAGGTCTGAGTTATTCATTTGAACTGCTGAACAGAATTCCATAGAATGAAGGTACCATGGCTTGACGGTGAGGCTGTTTCAAGGTTCCCACAGACATAGCCGCTCAGGGTCCTTTGGTCCCAGGAGTCCCACGTTCCCTCCTCTGGGTGCTGACCTCCTGACTGATGACTCAATGTCTGTCCCCCGAGAGCAGGCAAGGGACCTCACTGCTGCAGCCCCAGGCTTGCCCGGTGGTGTTGGGTACTCAGCCTCCTCGGACAGATGGAGAGAGGGTGGTGGGGGCTGCAAGCTAAGCCTCTACCTCTGTGCAGGGGACAAGCCAGGATGGCCTGGGCCTGTCCAGGCACTGAGGGCCCAGGCATCACTGCTCAGCCGTGTTGAAGGGGTAGGACCCTGGCAGCGACGCTCTCCTCCCACTATCTCGGCTCAAACACTCCACTAACAACTTTGCTATCTTTCAGAGAGCCCAGGTACCCTAAATTTGCATCATCACCATCTGGGCAGCCGTTATCCCTTTTTGAGAAGGTACTGAGTTTAGAGAAAGTTAAGTTGACAAGGGCAGATGCACACAGCAGGATGCAAACCAAACCCAGTCATCTGATTCAGAGAAAGGAGGACTATGTGCCAAACAAGCAGTGGCCTCGTGGGGCCTTGGCTAGGCCAGAGCTGTTTGCAGGAAGGCCCAGTTGGCCACCAGTCCCTGCTTCCTCCTGTCCCACCAGAGCAGCAGCTAAGCCCATGCTCCCTGCGGATTCCAAGAGCTATCTCCCCAGGGATGTCAGGTCTAGGACCACCGCGGCAGGGATGAATCACAGCTCCAAACCAGCCCTGCTCCAGAACCCCAGACTTTAATCATGACTCTCAGGAGGCTGTGACACCTCCTCTGTCCCTGCCTCCCTCCCGGGGTCTCCGGGGACCGTATGACAAGGCTATGAGAAGCGCAGGGACCTAACTCCCACACAGGTCTCCTCCCAGGGCTGAGCATGACCTCTGCGGGCGAGTCCAGGAGTGGGGGCTCACAGGCCCTGAGGGGCCTCACTCTGCCAGGCTCAGGCATGGCTTGGTCAGGTCCGCACAGAGCAGTTAGGGGACGGAGGTCAGAAAAGGGATGCTGATTCCCAGGCTGAGCCCAGTGGGATGCCTGGAAGGGAGGGGAGGCCTCAGGGAGTGCAGGCTAGCTGTGGGCACAGGGCTTGATTCAGGCAATCCCCATGATGGGGAAGGGGGGGACACATTCCAGGTTAGGTCCCAGAATGGGGGGGCCAAGAGCCTCCCCAGAATGACGTCCAAGGCACAAGGAAGGCGATGTGGCCTGGGCTTCCTCCATGGTGGTCAGATTGGCTCCTGGGGGAGCCAGGAGAAACAGGGCAGGCTCAGTACCCTTGGGAGGTGTGACCTTTGCCGTCCGGGCCTGCGAAGGGGTCTGCCGGGGCCTCTGGAGAATCGATCCTCTGGTAGGCACTGTGCTCCTGTGAGGGTCCCAGGAAAGCTGGGGTGGGGGAGGGAGGAAAGGAAAGTGAAGGGCGAGGACTCAGGCCGCTCTACGAGTGCAAACCGAGACCGCGCTCCCCGCGCAGCAAGGCAACGCACAGGCATCTGCACCCAGGACTGCGCGTCAGCGGCCCCCAGGCACCGGCTCAGCATGCACTGTCAACCCTCCTGCAGCCCCTGCAGCAGGTATTTCTACTGGCCCTACGTTACAGATGAGACTGAGGGTCCAAGAGATGAGCTGACTTCATGAGATTACACAGCTCGGCAGGGTCCCAAAGCCGAATGCTCTTAGCTACGTGAGCCCCGTGACGCCGTGCTGATCTGAGCGCCGTGAGCAGGACACCGGCCCTGGTTCACAGGGCTCACTTCAGCTCCTCTCCAGGCAGAGGCAACACCAGGGGGCTGCATCCGGAAAGCCCCAGAACTGAGCACAGTCACAGAGCCCAGAGGGCTGCGGCCAGGGGTGCAAGGGACCCACAGTCCTACCTTCCCATCCCACTTTGCACATGTGTCCTGGACAGGTGTGTCCAGATCCTGAACAAGTCCCAAGGGCTCAGGGCCTCAGGCTCCCCATCTGTCACCGGCCTGACCCTGGGGCTGGGTGGCCAGTGCTGGGGGAAGGGTGGCAGCCGCAGGCAGAGTGCTCCCCAGGGGGTCCCGGGCCACCTTCTCTGAGTAACAGGCAGAGACCACCCACCTCTCCCTACCTCAGAGGAAAGAAATGAGAGCAGGAAAACGGCTCGGCCACTGTGAGAAGGGCACACAGCACGGCTCACTGAAGCCGTGGAAGGGGACAGAGGGGCTGGACTACGGTGACAGGGGCAGATCAGGGCTGTCTTCAGCTGCGGCTCCCATGACTCACTCCAGCACCTCCTCCCCTCCGTCACTAAGCCCCCTCATGGCAGGACAGGGGTGGCGTGAGGGGCTCCAGAGATGGGCTGGCAGGAGCTGAGTGGAGGGGCGAACAGCCCAGAACCCCTGGAAAGCTAAATCACCTCCCCACCTGCACATTGTGCTTGGGCTAAGAGCGGGGACCTGGCTGTGGCCCCACTCTGCCTGCAGTCTGATGCCAAGGAAAGGTCACACCAGGTGGCGACAGGCAGGGACCCGCCGGGCTGCTGTGGCAGAGACCAGAGCCTACACGCTTTCTGGCCTGGCACTCAGGCCCACGCCCTGCCCCTCCCGGTGCCCCGGCCCTGGGAGGCAGAGGAGGGACGGGGCACAGCAGTAGGTCGCTGAGCGGCGGTGGCCTCACCCGTGTGGAGCAGGTGCTCACCCCCGCGCTCCCGGTACATGTGGTAGGTGAGGCAGCAGGACAGAGGCTTGAGCAGCAGGCTGAGGATGGCCATGCCCACGCTGAAGCGTCCCGTGTCTGAGAGGCCAGCCGTGGGGTAGAAGATGCTGATGTGGACGATGTCCAGGAAGATGGTAGTCGCCAGGCCACCCAGAAACTGCAAGACAGGCCGGGCCCAGGGGCGACCGACCGCATGTCATCGATGTTTGGGCACAATGACACCCATCACACCCCGTAGCTCCCCGACCACATCGATCAGCCTGGGAGCTGGGTTTGTGCCTGGCGTGCGCAGGGCTTTCTGGAAAACACACCAAGCAGGCCGGCAGAGCCCCGGGGTCAGTGCCTGCGGGGAGCGCTGGCCAGAGTAGGGACAGGGGCCGGGGCTGCCGGCTCCAACGGGCCCTCGGCCCCTCCTGCTGACTTGGGATAGCGACAGGGCATATGATTTGGTTTCAAAGTGTCTGAGATGGAAGGTTCCTTAGGGATCACTAATCTGGCTCCACCACTGAGGAAATCCCTGCCTCGTGTGAGCATGTGAGATGAAATCCCTTTCATCTCAGCTGGGAGCCTTGACTTGAAGTCGAGCTGAAGCGCTCAGGCGCCAGGGGCTTAGTGAGGCTCAGGATGAGGGCTCAGGACAGGTTCCTGGGTGCACACACCACTGCCCTCGGAGACGGGCAGTTGGGGCCCAGCAGGACCCCACCCGAGCCTTTCTTGGGAGACAGTGAGCAGATTCCAGGCTCTCTGAGTCAGAGAGGCAGGTCAGGCCAGAGAGGACACGTGGGCTGGTAGCTGGGTGGGCTTATTTGCAAGGCTTCAGACAATTTTACATGGGGGCACAAAGAAGAAAGGGAAGATCGAGATGGGTATTGGGGGAGACAGCAGGCCAGTTCCACTCACCGCCCCCGCCCGAGCTCACCATGCTGATGGCGTCGATGGAGTCCCGCTGAGCCACGGCCCACACTCCTAAGGCCAGTACGGTGTAGTTGGCCCAGGCATAGGAGCCCACGAACACGATGCAGCCCCTGTGGGAAGAGGCCCCTGAGTGGAGCCAGGCGGGGATGCCCACGGGTGTCCACTGCCCCTAACAGCTGTCCTGCATCAGGCTCCGGGTGAGAAGGGGCCAGTCTGCGAAGCTGGGGGCACTCACCCTCTCCATCAGGCTGTGCCCCAGGAAGGTCGGCTGATCCCACTGGCTCTGCCTCCCAAACAGATCCCGAATCTGGCTGTGACCCTCCAGGTCCGAACCACGATCCTCTCAGACCAGGATTTACCTCCTGCCAGGGCCTCACCCACGGGTCGCCTTCGTTCCACTCCTGCCCCCTGCAGGCCGTGCCCAGAATAGCGACCCGTACTGTAAAACAAGACGCTTGTCACTCCTCCAGGTTTTTCTGTCTCACTTGGAATAAAACGGACTTTTCACCATGGTCCAGCTGGTGACACAGCCCCACCTTTACCTCCAAGCTGTCCCCTCTACCCTCGGCCCCTTTTGTCATTTCAGTCTCAGCTCAAATGTTAACACCCAGATTCCTTCCCTGAGAACTTGATCTTAAGTCCCACCTCGTTACTAACACGATGGCCACTACCTTAATTTGTCAGGGTACGGCTACTAACCCACGTGTTTATGGATTTGCTTGTCAACCCAATGAAAAGCGGGGTTGGCACAGAGCCCTTATTAGTACCTGAAAGGTGTGGAGCGCTTTAAATAACTCATCTACGGGCGCGCTGGCCAAGCAGGTAATCTACTGGGTACAGTCCATACACAGCCCATGGACTGGTGTTTGAGACCTGGGGCCAGGGGGACCGCCAAGACGAGCAATTAAAATGAAATGAATGCTTCCTCCTGTCTTTTCCCGCCTGACTGCTTACTTGGCTTCATTCCTGTTTTTCCTTAAAAAAGAAAAAAACAAAACCAGCCACTCCAAACTCACTTATGTGTGTTTGCACTAACACTCTAGGAAGGAGGCACTAACACTGTTCCTTTCTAGAAGATGACACTGGGGCAGTAAGGGGTGAAGGAGCCACCCACGGTCACATGCTGCTAAGTGGTGCAGCTGGGGTTTGAACCCAGGCTCTGGCTGAAGACACCACGCTCTCACCTACCATATCCACGGCCGAACTGCCCCAGCACACAGGGCTGCTTCGCAAATGTACATGACACGCGCTGAAGTGCGCCAGAAAAAAAAAAACACGGGCAAAGCAGCTACGTAGAGTATAACTTGGCTCAATGGTCCGTGAAGAAATACCCTCATCATCTGACTTCAGAGCACGAGCGCTGAGGCCCCGGCCCAGGGCCGCCAACGCAGACTCCTGGGGAGTGTGCCTGGGGAGTCTGCATTTTGGCCCTGCTCCCCGAGTCAGTCGTCATGATCATCACTGCTCACATAGTCCCCACAGTTTGCATGCACGCTGCCCTTCAAAGTCTGCAAAATGCACGTGTGAGCGCCGTGGCTTCCAATGTCGGCTCGGCAGCTTAACGGATAAAACAGATGGCAACAGTGCGGATCAGTCCACAGTCCTCGAGCTGCCCGTAGGAGCAGACCTGGGCGGTGAGTCTCGTGCGTGATGCTGCACTTGCCCCTCACGCTCCTGCAGGCTGTGCTGGCCTCAGACCCGTTTCACAGGTGGAAACCAAGACCCCCCAGAGGCGGAGTCGCGTGCCTCAGGTGACCTGCCTAGAACATGGCAGTGCCAGGAGCTGAGCAGCCTCCATCTGAATCCTGAGTCGGCTGTCTCTGTGAGAGGCGTGGGAGAGAGGGGTGAGGGTGCACCCCGAAGCCAATGGCCGCACCCCTGTATCTCAGGTTCATGGTGTATCTACTTGCTGAGCTGAGTTTACCCACAGGAGACACTCAGTCCGGCAGCTGGCACCTCAGTAAATGTCAGTGGTATGACAGTTTCTGAAGTCATGCTTTCACCTTCTACTGACCTTATAAGGTAAGCAGGAGGGTCAGTAATGTTCCCAATTTATAGGTGAGGAAATGACTCGGGCCATTTAACTGACTCGTTTGGGTCCAGACACACAGGGCTGGTGTCCACCCCAAAGCTGCAGCACAGAAACTATGCGAGACGGGCCCCCTGCCTCAGCGTCCCGCCTCCCTGAAGCAAAGGTCCAGGAAGGTCAGGGCGGTGTCTGGAGGAGAAGCGGAGCTGTGGCACTGCCCAGGGCCGGCCACCTCCCTCGGAAGAGGGCTCAGAGCTCCTGGGAGGAATGATGACAAAGGCCTCCGGGCACTGCCTGCCCCCCGACATTCTTGGGATGGGGGCCGTTCCCCAAGCAAGGTGCTGAGTGGTCTCGGCAGTGGCTGGCAGACGTGGGTGCAGACCTAGGCGTGGACATGACCTCAGGAACAGGCAGACACAGAAGCCAACGCCCAGAATCACTCACCAGGTTGTTAGCAGCCAATGAACCAGGAGGATCGCCTGTGGCACAAGGAGAGAAGATGTGACTGTGACCACCATGCTTGGGAGTGGCGGGGCAGCAAGGTTTCGGAGCCGGAAAATGCAGCAGGCCCTGCCCGGCACCCAGGGAGCTTCAGTGCCTGCTGTCGCGGTGACAGGGAGCAGCCCGGGGCACAGGAAGGAGAACAGGCCAGGCCAGGGGAGCTGACACCCACACCCCCCTGCTTTAAAGGCAGGAGGCTCCTTTGGGGAAACTGGGACTGTGCCCTGGCATCCAAAGAGGCCTACATGGGAGATGACGTGGGGAGTGGGGCTCAAATGAGCCCCATTTCTGGGGACACCGGAGCCGGTGCTGTGTGGGGCAGAGGGGCTGCTGGAGTAACTAAGGAGAAAGCACCAGAGTGGGGGTGTCATCCACACCTAAGGCACCAAGGGAAGTGGCCAGGGGCGATTTCAGGTGAAGAAAAAAATTCTGGGCGCACCCTGGTGGCTCAGGCGTTAAGCCCACATTCCGGCGCAGTCCACAAAAAGTGCCCAAAGATTCGGGACTGGAAGGGGTGTTAACAACCAAAATGAACGACTAAATTAATAAGACACACTTCTTCCTTGGTAATGTGGTGGCGGGCAGGATGAGTTGGCATAGACCGGAGGGAGACACTGCACATATGGGGAACTGACACATAATTTACTTTAATGCCCAAAATCAAAGTTACTGCAATGAAAAAAGAGATGCTGCTTCCTCTTATCTCTTCCTTCCTGTCCGCTTCCTTTCCTCTAAAAGAAGAAAAGGCTTTTTAAAAAAGATACATCCTTAAAATAATAGTCTCTCAACTAGAGCGATTCCTGGTGACCCCAGAGCCCTGCGTGGAAAGCAGGTCAGGGTGCAGGGACAGCTGTCAACGACAGCACCCTCCTCAGAGGAACTTGGGAGAGAAGCTGAAGGAGAAGCAGGCCCAGGGAGGGGCAGTGGTGTCCAGGGCCACAAGCAGCCCGGAGCCCTGAGGCTGGGGTGGCAGTCAAGGGCAAGGGGCCCAGAAGAGTTTCCTCGGGGGATGGAGGGGTCAGGCTGGGAGAGGGAAGTGCCAGGAGCCTGGGTAGTGACACTTCTGTCAACCGGTGGGAGAAAGGCCCCTGCAACAAGGAGCTTGGGTCAGGGGGAGGCGTTTCTAGAGGTTACTCTTTCCTGCACACCTATGTGTGCCAGGCGTGTGCCAGGCACCGCATGCAGCCTTCTCAGGGCCTCACAGCAGCTGTGGAGCAGACACAGTGATCACGCCCCTTTACAGATGAGAAAACCAGGCTCAGACATAAATTCAGTAAGAAAACTCTGCTGATGGAAAATGGCAAAACTTGAATTAAATGACGAGTCTGACTCCAGATCTGGGCTTCCAGCCTTCACCCTGGAGGCACCGCATTCAGCTGATTTGGATAATGTGGGAACAGAGGAAATGGGGGCAGACAGCTAGGAAACTCTGTCTGCACCCCGCGTGCTCACAGCCAAAGGGACCCAAAAGGGTCACACAGCCCGAAAGAAATTCCTCTTCCAGCCACAGATGACTAGGAAAGTAATTCTGGGATGATAGATGCACCCAGCTTTACTGAGGTCCTGAAATGCTGAAAAGGCCAAGTGTGCATAACAGAAGGCCAGCTCTAGAAAGAATCGGCATGGTGATCCATCTGGGTTTATTGTTGGTGCTTCCCATGCACTCGGCACCATCCTAAGAAGGCTCTGTACACTGACACTGCATAACCCTGACAAGCCCTCAGGGTCACTATCCCCACTTTACAGTTGAGAAAACTGAGGCACAGAGGTAAGGAACTAACTGATAAGTCACACACTGGTCAGCTGCAGAGTCTGGATTCAAAACTGACCATTAGCCAGGGTTTGTACAACCATTAGGCCTCGTTGGGCCCAGGTGGGTGTATCCACCCCCTCTTTGTCAGATGGGGGTATGGAGGCCCAAGAGGCCTGGTCTTCTGTGGGTTTCTTTTCCCAGAGGCTTAGAAGTGGCCAAATGGTACAAATGTCATAAACATTTACAGTTTAATCAGCATTCACTAGGGAGACACTGGCTAATCAGATGATCAGCATGAGTGAGGAGTGTGAAGTCTAATCAGACCCCCAATCTAAGGGGAGTCAGAGAAAGGAAATGCAACCTCATGCTATGGTAAGCGGGGGTGGGGGGGGCGTGGCAGCAGGGTGGTTAGGAGGGTTCTTGGGGTAAGTGATGGAAGTGGTAAGCAGAGGCTTAACCCTTCAAGCCGGACCTGCAGAGGCTCAGTGACAGAAGAGAGCAGGGAACATTCTGGAAAAGGAAGGAGATAAGAGAGTGGGGGAGAGACAAGAAGCTGGTGGGGAACAAGGCTGAGCCTGGGGATTATGGGGATAAAGACCTCTCCTAGAGCCAGTGAGACCTGAACACGAAAGCACCTGGCCAAGATGCAAATCTAGGCCTTGTCTTTGGGGAAGAAAAGAGCATAGCCTGGAAATACTGCAGCTCCTCCAAAGAGATGCGGTCCCCTCTGCGTGACATCAGTTTTTGTTTATAAATATTTAAGAAACCTAGCATCATTTGCTCCTTTCTCCTAAGTCCCTGGGAAAAGAAACCCATAGGCACACCCTGGTGGAGCCGTGGTTTGGCCCCCACCTCCATCTGAGTGTGGTCCACATACCTCCCAAGGACCAGGGGTTCAAGTCTCAGATTCATGGGGGAATGCCAAGATGGGGCAACTAAATAAAAATAAACAAAAAGCTTCCTCCTCCTCTCTCTTCCTGTCTGCTTATCTGCTTGCCTTCATTCCTGCCTGCACCTTTCCTTGGAAGAAAGAAACCCACAGAATATGAAGCTTCGTTGGCCTTAGTCTCCCCGTCCTTGTAATGGGAGGGGTACACTCACCCAGGCTCAGAGAGGCCTACTGCCCAGGAAAGCTCCGAAAAAGAAACCAAGCCAAAATGGCCCTGCCCTGCCTTCCAGACACATTGACTCATCTCAGCCCGAGAGAACTGCCTGCAGGCTTGGGGCAGGTTTCTGGAAGCCCAAGGCACTGGGAGTCTCAGGTGTTGCTGGAAACTACCAACCGAGAGCGAAAAGGGGAGGGCCGGGCTGGGAGGGGGGCTGGTACTGGCAGCCGGCCTCACTGCAGGAAAGAAAGAATCCTCAGCTCACCAACTCTGGGTACATGCTTGGCCCAGAGCCAGCTCTTTCCCAGCTGGCACCATTGGCATCAGAAGCTGGAGGAAGAAGAGGGACAGTGGGCCAAGGCAGTAGGGGGTTGGAGGACACCCACCTTAGGGACAGGCATCCAAAGGGCCCCTGCGTGAGCCCACTTACTCCCCCTAGTGCCGGTGTGCTGTCCAACAGGCAACCTGTAGCAGGGTCAACAGCAGCTACTCGCCCACCCTTGAGGACCTCCTGCCAGGCGTCTACACTGCCCTGAGCACTCGGCCCTTGTCTTCCTGGCACTGTAGGGGTTAGAGCATGGGTCCTGCTTTAGATAAGGACAAAATGGACCGTAAGAGATGAGGTAAAAGGGCCCAAACCATGACGCTTATAAACGAGAGGCCCAATGCCAGTCTCACACTCAGGCGACCTGTTCTGAATTTTTATGCTAATAAAGATGTGATGTGACACCACCTCCTGGACCACTGGATTTTCATCTGATCACCCCCCCCCCCAACGGTGACTTTTATCCTCTCTTTATGGGAGGAAACTTGATAACTCGGCGTCACACAGCTGACGTGACAGCAAAGGCTGGCTTTGAACTCAGGCCTGTCTGGCCCGACGGCCTGGGCGCTCCGCTTTGTGCCGCCCTCGCAGGATGCGGAGAGCAAGGGAAGAGCGGATGGAAATGAGGTTTAACCTGAAGAAAGGAAGGCTAGGGGGCCATGTGGACTTGCATGCAGTTTGCTCCTAGAGGGCCCATGGCGGCGGGAGAACTTCCCAGGAAGATGGTCTTAAAGGTCAACACATAGGTCATACAGGATACATACAGGATATATTCCCAGCGGTGCGCTGCAAATACTCGGCAGCCTGTTCCGTGAGGTCGAGAGACCCAAGAGGGTGGCAGATCCCCAGCACACCAGTCAGGGCGGCCAAAAAAAGGGGAGGAAAAGTGGACTCTGACTGACTTTGAGGGCACAGGAGCCAAATACGTGGCTCTGATCCTGGCTCCATGACTTAGAAGCTGTGTGACCTTGGGTAAGTCACCTGCCTCTCGGAACTGCCACTGGCTCTTCTGTGAAGTGAGAACAGCGGCTGTTTCACAAGCTGTGGTGCCGCCCCAGTGGGACAGGGAGGCGGAGAGGTGCCTGCCGGGGGGTCAGTCCTTGAAACTCGGCCTCCTCATCACAACTCCTAGGACATGGGCTTCCTGAGTTCTTAGCCCCGACACTTTACCATCTCCTCCACCATCCTCCCAAGAACCTCTTCTCACATGGCCTCATGAACCCAGGGCTAGTCTCGTCTAAGCTCGTCATAGTCATCCCTCCCAGCTCAGGATTTTCCTCATAGCTGGAGTCCGTGGGCAACTGCACTGTGTGCAAAGGGCCTGGGGCAGCTGTTTCTCTCTCCCTCCCCTCTCATTTTTTATGTATTTTTATTTAGTTGTTCATCTTGGTTGTCCCCCCGCCCCGCTCCGCCCTGCCCCAGCCTTGGGCTGTGAACCCGAGTCTCTAGGTTGTAGATGGACTGTGTCTGCCAGAGGCGTCAGACTTAACCACTAAACCACCAGGGTGTGCCACGGCAGCTGTTTACCACCCCCTCCTGACACCACTGCCCACTCTGGCTCAGCAGGGCGCAAGCAGACATTCAGAGATTCCCTAAGGAATCTGTAACATGAGGGAGTGGGAAGGGAGCACATGGGAGCACACGCGTGTTTCCCAGCTCCACAGGGGCTCTGATTGACAACCATCCCAGTGAAGTGCTGGGGAGCAAGGAGTCAACAGCTACTCTCTGTAGGATGGTCAGAGCCAACAACACAAGTGCAAAGCGCCCAGTCAACGCTGAGCTTTCTGATCACGAATAACCTGCTGGTATGGCCAAAACACTGCCTGGGATATACTTATACCAAGACATGATTCCAAGTTAAACTGAAGTTCAAATTCAACTGGATGTGCTGAATGTTATCTGGCAATCCCAGCCTCTCGGCGCCTCCTACCACTTACATGTCTCTTAACCGATAGCAGCGAAGACCCAAAGACACTTGAGGCTTTTTTTTCCAAGTCAAGGGGAGGGCCAGAGGTTTCATTCTGGACCCAAAGCCAACACGACTCACACTGGTGACCTGTCGAGCTCATCAAGTTGCTCAAAAAGAGCCTCAGGAGACAGCCCTCCTGATGCACACAGACTGCCAGGGGAGATGTCAGCCCTCACTCACTGGTGGCCAGGAAAGGACCCGGTTTTGAAGTCTGATCCTGGTGGGTTCAGATTCTGACTCTGCCACTTAATCCCTGTGGGACCTTGGCAAGTTAACTGACGTGATCTGCACTGAAGTTTGCTCATCTGTAAAATGATGCCAATATCAGCTTTCTCAGAAGGTGGGTGTGAATAAATAAATGACCTGGCACCCTCATGACCCAAGAACAACACGCTCTCTCCAGTTTCACTTCCTGCAGTCCTCTCTCACCTGATTCCCTCTCTCTAATGATTTCACCAGCATCTCTGATCAGAGGAAAGGCCGCGGGCGTTCACTCTTCATGTCAATTTCTTCTAGACTAAATGTCCAACTCGCATCCACTGCTCCAGCCACCTCTGCCCCAGCTGTTGACTGGAAGTTTCCGGAAGGTTTGCTCAAACAAGTATGACTAAGGAAATAAGCCCCTGCAGGGTCATAGCACAAACCACGGCTACTACTCCAAACAGGGTTTATGTGTTGTTTAGGGCCCGCCACGAAATGCTTTATCGCTAGTGAGTAAACGGATACTGCTGGACACAGTCTCAAAGGGCTCTGCACAAGACCGCAAATGCCAGCTCTGGTGCAAGGATCACACCTTTCGGACCAGTCCCTCAGTCGCCAACAGCAGAGCAGCAGGAGGCGGGCGTGGGGGCGTGGAGAAAAAGAACCGCCGCCCGGGACCCGCCAAGGGCGGCTCAGGAAATGAAGACACCCCAGGAAGCCTGCCGAGTTTTCCTAAGCGCACGGACCTGGGGCTTTCTGCTCTTAAGTAACTTCTCTCGGAGTTCATGTTTCTTGGCAAACCAGGGAGCTGGATTTACAAACTTGGGGAGATCAAGTGTCTGGGGAGCTGCGACTTTCTGAACTTGACGTAGCAAATGCAGGAGGCACCCAGGACGGGGCCGGAGTCCAGGTGAGCCGCCGGGCGCGCTCCCGGAGGGAGGAGGCCTGCCCCGAAGCCCCCGGGCTCCCCGCGCCCGCGCCGTCCTCTTTCCGGGAAATTTTGGGCGCCTAGGCCGAGGCGATCCTCAGGCGCCAGAGGAGTCCGACTCCGGGAAGGGGCGGCCCTTGCCTCCCCCGACGCCTCCAGCTCCCCTCGGCCTTCCCGCTGGCCTCGTCCTGGGCCGCCCTCCCCGGAGGTCTGTGCCCGCCCGCTCCTTACGGGGGTCTGGACGCGCTCTTCCTCCGCACCAGCCCTCCTTCCCCAAACTCTCGGTCCTTTCTCCTCTGCACCCCGCTGGGGAAGGCGGACGCCGTCCACACCCCGCCCTCCGCGCCCGCCGCCCCGCCCGCCGCCACCTTCAAGTTCACGGTGGGCAGTTCCATCCCGAGCGAGGCGGAGGGCACCTGCGCCGCGCCAGCGAGGACTCCGGGGCGCTGAACTTGGGGAAGAAACGCGCCGGCCCGGCCCGGCGGTCAGCAGCGGCTCCCACCCCGGCTCCAACCCCTGCTCCGCGCCGGGCCACGTGAGCGGGTCACATGACCGAGACCTGGTTGCTAGGAGACGGCGTCGGGCGGCAAGCGCCGAGCTGCAGGCGCCCAGCTCCGCGGTTCCCGGGCGGCTGGGAAATATCCCGACCTCTGTGGCCCCAGCGCGGTGCAGCGGGTTAATAGCCTAGAGCGTGGGCTCGCGAGACCCCTTGCGGCCAGCAGCACCTGGGGGAGCGTCCAGGTGCAGACTGCAGGTGGGACAATAGCTGGTGCCTCCTGCCTTACTGCAGCCCCCTCTCCGCCCGTCTTCTCTGTGTTAAAGTGGAGACATTTACAATCCCTGCCTCCAAGGATCTTTGTGAGGATAAATGAACTCACCCATTGTTGTGAAAGAAACAAGTATTCTGACATTTGTTAAAAGGGTAAGGAAGGCATTACTGGAGACTATTGAAATAGCATCTCTGGGTAACAGTGAGGACAAGTGGGGATTTACAGGCAAGGAGCAGAGTGAGGGGTCAGTGCATGAAAAAGTACTGAGAGGAGACGTGACGGGTAGGAGGATTCTTGCTGAGGATCTAGCAGGAGTCTTGCTGAAGACAAGCCAAGGAGGGCATGAGGAAGAATAGATGGGGAGGATGGATGGCAGATTCCCAGGGATGAGGGATACTTGGTGAACTCATTTCACCAGGTTCTTGCTAAAAGTGGGCAATGCAGGACCATCAGGGGCAGGACAGACACAGAAGTTCAAGGTGAAGGCTGGTTGGTCAAGGATAATGTCTTTGTCACGGTAAAGTGTCCAGAACAGTGCCTGGCATTCAGGAAACAGGCAGTGCCCATAACATGTTCTTATCAATTGCAAGGGGCCAACTGAGAAAAAAATCTAGCAGGGGAACCTAGAGAAGACTCCTGTCTCTAGACGAAAGAAGATGCGGTGTGCTTCCCCCCCTCCCCCACCTGCTGAACAGAAGGAATTGAGGAAAGAAAGGGCTATCTCCCCTGCTTCTGTTGACCCTTCCCAAAGTTAGAAGCATTAATCTTCATTGTCTCCATCTCCCTCCCACCTCACCCATAACCAGAGAAAACTGAACTTTCACTTGTGCAACATGAGTTTTCTTTTAGAATTAGACACGAAGTTCCCCTTGGAGTCCGTCCAAGCGCTCCTTGTTTCCAGGAGGAGAAAAACCATGTGCCTGGGTGGGCCCTGAGACCAAATCATGACATACACTCTCACCGATACAGAGGACAGATTTTTCTGGCTGGGTGAGGGGTCTCTTCGCCCTCCAGCACAGGGGACAGAACAGCCCAATGTCTATAATGACAGCTCAGAGACCAGCCAATTCAGACATCTGGTCCGATTTTTCAGGATTTAGAGGAGAGTCGCTCTACACCAGAGCAACAGAAGTTTAAATATGGCTTCACATTTACTGATTAACCTGAGCAAGTCACTCTGCTTCTCTACTCCAGGCTTCTGACCTGTGGAATGAGGATAATAACCATGCCTTCCTTCAAAGCGTTGTTAGGATTTGTTAATAGACAAAAAATTATTTAGAACAGTGCTTGGCCTACAGTAAGCACTAAATCAGGATTGGTTTCTATTGTTAATATTATTTGGTCATTATTGTATTATGTAGAATACTCAGAAAAGAGGAATTCCTTCATGAGTAGTCAATATTATAACATTATTATGTTATCATTTATCAGTTTCCCTCTAAGATATATACCCTCCCCTCTCCCAGATCCTAGAGGGGTTTAATAGAATCTGTAGGTTTGGTAAATAAGGAGAAAATGCCAAGCAAACAGCTTCTGCGATTAGAGCTGACATGAGGTGCCTGACTTGTGGTAGGCAGTGTGAAATCGCTGGAGAGTAAATGCTAACAATTTCCCTGCGGGGAAGGTGGTCATCTTGGCCTTATTTAGTCAGGTGGTTGAACTTAAGAAAAGCTAAGAGGCACACTCTGGCAGAGCAGTCGATGGTCAGCTGCCTTTGGCCAAGAGCACAGGCCAAGGACCCAAATCCCAAGGTTCAAGACCTGTGGTCAGGGTGAAAACCAAGATGAACAGCTAAATAAAATAAAAAGTGCTTCTTCCTCCTCTCTCTACCTGCCTGCCTGTCTCTGCTTGACTTCATTCCTGTTTGCAACTTTCCTTTAAAAACAAACAAAAAAAAAGAAGTTAAGATGCTTAGTGAAAGGCACATCACTGGTTGGAACTAAAATTGGGCTGGGGGCCAAGGTGGTTCCAGGACCTTGAAATCCAGCTTCTCAGCACCACTGTCTCCAGGATGAGATGCAAAGGATGGAGGAGGAAAGAAGACAGATTGGAGCCCGACAAGTACAAGGCTGGGTCTGTGGAATGTCCCTGCATGACATACAGTGACTGGGCATTCACCAGCTGGGGCCAGAAGCCTGGGGGAGGAAGGGGGAGGGAGCGGGGAGTGGAACAAAGGAAAGTGAAACTCTCTGTATTCTCAGTGGAGCCAGAGTCCCTGCAGAGATCCAGTCTGACTGTGGAAGGACAAAGGAACCCCCTCAAAGCACACCCCACAGGCTTTGGAGTCATGTTGTCAGTGAGTACACTTTGGGAGCTCAGGTTTACATTTTTCATGTCACTCCCCAATCCTGTCTGTCTTGACCAAAGTTTTGTCTTTGTGTTTCAGCCAAGAAGCAGCCATGCAGAACTGACCTTAATTTAGGGAACAGTAACTGACCAGCTTGGGTCAATACTAGGAGTGTGATGACTGAATTGTGCAGTGGGTTTATATTTAACTTTTTGTGAAATTGCTAAACTCTTTTTCAAGATGTTTGTACTATTCTATTTTCTTTGCAGCTGATAGGACAAGGGCTCCCAGGAAGGCATAAGTAATGCCATTTCGTCATGAACCCCATCTAAAAACGTCATTGTGTAACATTTGAACAGGATTCTCAGCAAACCTTTGTCTCAGTCTTTCCTGCTAACACGTTTTTTGACCCTAGGCCCTTTGCTCGGTCTTTTCTGATAGGGACCCTCATGTTGTTTTGACTAATGTCTCGTAGCAACAATTTAATGGATTTCTTAACAGACCCTTTGTCTGGACAAGGTCTCAGGGACTCTGAGTAAATTGCAGCATCACCATGCCCTAAATCTTGTTGGCTCTGAGCAGCTGAAAGCCCACATTCTTTAAGTCCTGCAATCTCTACCCTGCAACCAGCAACAGAAGCCAATCTCCTAGGAAAAACCAGCAGCCCCGTCCTGGGCTGGTATATTCCTTTAGTGCATTAGCCCACTCTGAGCCTCCAATAAACCATTTCAGATACTCAGAGAGGCTTCTGGGTCATTCTTTTTAGGCTTTCTGGAAGAGGCCTCTCTGCTCAGACCTTCTGGGGACTCTAACAGCACTGATCAGTATCTGAGGTGATGACCTAATTGACCTACTCGTTTACTTATTCATTGTCTGAACCCCCGCGCCATCACCAACTAGACCACGGGCCCTAGGAGGGACTTGCAACCCCACATTTATCTCTGAGCTCAGGAAATAAACTGACCGACACCAACTGAAAAAATACATGTGCACCACTTCCTCCCATCACCAGGAAGGCGCAGAAAGACCTATGTCGCTCATAGTCTGGACTCTGTCCAAGAAGCCACTCAATGCTGGTTGTTATGCAAATGATTGATGAGATCCACAACATTTCTTTTTCCTGTGGGCACTTGTGTCCTTTAGGGACAAGTTCCTTTTGAACCCTGTCTTGCTCCCTCCTAGCAAGTGGTCTGGGGCACATCATGTGGCCAGGCTGAGCCTCAGGGTGATTTGAGGGTCATGTGTGCTCACAGCATGGCTGGCACACCCCTGGTACTTTATAAATGCTCAGTAAGCTAACAACTGCCCTGCTGCTCAGCACAGGGAATCTCTGAGGGTCCTGGCATCTCTGGGCCCACCATCAATGCCTGCTGAAAGGATGTGGCAGGAAAAGTTTCCTTTGATGGAAAGAAGACCCCCTTTCCTACTAGCCAAGCCTGGGAAAGGGCCCTCAGGGTTTCAGCATGCTGCGTGCTTCCCCAGCCTTGGCCCCTAGTGCTGTTGCTTTGCATCTATGTGACTTTGGGTTAGTCACTTCCTTTCGCTGGATGCTTTCTGTGACTAGAAAGGCAGATAGTGCTCATCAGTCCCGGGGCTGGGGGAGGCAGAGTAGGCACTGGGTGGGAAAGCATTCCGGAATGATCTCCAGTCGTCCTCGGATCCACACCTTGCTGATGTGGCCCAGCCACCTGCTGTCCAGAGTGGGTCGATCCAACCAAAAGAAACAGCGGAGACAATAGCTGTAAGGCTGCTCGAGGCACACGTGCTGAGAGGAAGCGGAGCCTCCACAAGAAACTTTCCAGAGACGGGCCTGGAAGGCTGCGGTTGGCACAGTAGTGGTCGCAGGGATTCCAGCTGGAGATCCCCACTCCCCGCTCCCTCACCCCCGGGCCAGGCCGTCTGTTCAGCTGTCACAGATGCGCAGGCTGTGCTGCTTTGTGTCCTTGGACGTGAGCTCTCTGGGAACCAGCTGCTGGGAGCAAGGACTTCAGGGAAGGAAAAGGGGCAGAGGCCCTCTGGAGCCCTGCAGGATTGGAATCAAGGTGACTTCAGACTCCGTCCTCCAACCTCCAGCAGCCGAGTGTCTGCTAGATGCCGAGATTCTGAGGATTTCAGACTGCGGTGTAAAACCGGCTGTGTCCACGGCACTAGCCCTCAAAGCCAGGAAGAGGTGGCGTCCTGGGGAGGCCGTGTCTGGGGGCTCCAGGCAGATGACTCCCTCTTCTTGGGTTTTCTGGAAGGGCCTGGGCATTGCTGAGAGGCGGGGGTACCCTCACTCCCCGGGGAGGAGACATTTGTTTTTGCAACCAGTCCAAGTGAAGGGGTCGACGCTAGATCTCTGTCCCAGAGGCACAGCTACAGCCTTCGGTCACTTTTCTGGGCCCCCTTCAGCCTCCTCCAACCTTTTTGAGCCTTAAAATACAGCACGTAATTCCTAATGCTTGACTGCTTTTTTTTTTTTTATGAAAATGATTGCTGAGGGCGCCCCGCTCCAAGAAGGCCTCCCCAAACGCTTAGTGATACTGCCTGTCCCTCCAGAGCCCCCTGCGCCCATGGCTGGCACCAGAGATCTCACTGGAACTCCCTAAGGGCCCCTGGTGAGCGTGAAAGGCAGGGCCCTGTGGGCTGCGTGAGACACCAGCCAGAAAGCGCTGAGAAAGGCCGGTGCCCCCAACACAAACCAGCCCCCCAGCAGTCTCCGAGGCTCAGTCTTGCAACATGTTTATTCCCCTTTTCCACACTCCCGCAGTCCTCTATCTCATTGTATGTGCGTGTGTGTATGTGTGTATGTGTGCGTGTCGCCCCCCCCGCCCCCAACCCTGCTCTGAGCTTGTTGGAAGTTGAACTCCATTCTCAGGAAGAGGTTTTCACTAAATGTGCTGAGCGCCCCTGCTCCCATGGCCTGTCCCCACTCTGTCCAGAATCCAGGCTGTCCTTCTGTCCCTTCCATATGGGTCTCCACATGGGTGAGGTTGGAATTTTGGCTCTGACTACGTCTTTAGCGATGCCCAGATACACGGTCAAGGCCAATGACAGCTCTGCAGCCCCGGGACACCTGTCTGCCGTGCGTTTATCGGCGTTGGCCCTCTGCCATGACTTCCCCACCTGGCTCTGGAGAGGAGATCTCACCTTCCTTGCAGGGGACCGTAAGGGAGCCATGAACTGCAGGAGGAGATAAGAGAAGAATGAGGAGGCAGGAGGGGCAGTCATGGGAGGACTCTCGGCCCCCATTGTCTAGGAGGTGGCCTGGAGGTGAGTGCACGACCTTTGTTCAGCAGCCCAAGTTTTAGGGGCCCCCACCTCGCCAGTCCTGCCAGCAGCCTTGGGGTCCCAGATGCGCTGCACAGCTCCTGTGAGCTGGGGAGTGGAGGGCAGGGTGCGACCAGGGGCTGACTCCTCGTGGGTCTCAGTGCACTGGAGGCCTCTGGGGCTCTGGGGACTTAATCAGGAGTCAGAGAGACTTGAGTGCCCCTGTCACTGCCACTAAGTAGCTGCACCGCTTAGGACAAGTGACCTTTATGACCTGACGCTTTGGTTTTCCTCCCCTGCAAAATGTAGCCTGTCTACGAGAGGCGTGAGCACCACACGCAGGGACCTCAGCTCTATCAACAGAAGCCAGGGCCAGGCGGGTGGCTCACATCCCCTCGCTAAACGTGCCAGGCATGACACGGGAGCAAGACTGGGGACACAGAGGGACACTTCGAGACCACAGTGCGGTGCTGAGATGTATCACCTGCCCTCCTGCACTGACCGGTCCCGGGCTATCCTGACCCAGTCTTCCAGGCACAAACCTGTGGCTCAGGGTAGAAGATGACAGAGGGGTGGTGACAGGAAAGGGGCACCTCTGCAAAATAATTTATAATCAAACCAGGTCCTGAAATAATGTTTCTTTCAAGGTAGGCTGGGATATGTTGATAAGGAAACAAGGTTGAACAAACATGTTTCTAGAAGCCAACACTGAACAAATAAAGAAGAAACGAATAAATACACAGATATTTAAAGATGTGTATATAGGTGCACCCCGGTGGTTTAGTGGTTAGGGCACTACCTCCGGTCCACACGCATCCCAAGGACCTGGGTTCATGACCTGAACTGGACAATTAAATAAAATCAATAAATGCTTCTTTTGCCTCTTTCTCCCTGTGTGCCTGTTTGCCTTCATTCGTGCCCGTACCTGTCCTTTAGGAAAATAGACATGGATATGAATATTCTGTTGGTCCTGTTTCCCTGGAGAACCCTGACTGCTGTCCCCACCCAGACACCTGATCCTGACGCAGGACTCAAGCCGCCAGCGCAGAGCCCAAACCTGTGGCCCTGAGGCGGACTGTCCTTGAGCCCTGTTCAGACTGCTCCGACCTGGGTGGGGAGAAATGGGTTTGGGAAGACATCCCGGGACAGCGGGGGTTTCTAGCAGCCCAGCCTTTCTGCCACCAGTAACTGGGGGGCAGCAGGATAGGTGCGGGTCAGTAAATGCAGCTGAGGACAGGTCCAACCAGATGTCCCTTTGTAAATGCTGTTCTTGGGGGGCCGCCAGGCCCATCCGCTTGCACGTTGCTGCGACTGCTGTGCTGTTCAGGCAGAAGCTGTGCGCTTGGGACAGAGGAGAAGAAATATTCACAATCGGTCTGAAGGGAACCCCCAGGCTTGGTTCCTGAGAATCAGCCCTTGGAAGGCCTGCTGGCTCCCTGGAGCCAGAACAGGGAGGAGAGTGAGTGAATTCTCATGTAGGTTTGGTGGGGGAGGCGGGACTTAGCAAATCTGCAGATCCCCAGCCCACCTTGCAGATTCTGAGTCAGGGGCCCACGTGGAGCTCAGAAAGTTGGCTTTGCTCCTTGGAGGAGACTGATGCTGGGAGTCCCAGGCCCAGCGTCAGGGAAAACTCTGGATTAGGGGTTCCCCTGTGCAGACTGCAGGAGCACCTCAGTGGCACCCAGGCAGGGAGAGCCCTCCAGGGTACCCCGTTAGCTACGGCACCCGTGTCTGTGGTGAGACAGCCCCCAGCATCTGGACCCGTCTTAGCTTTAGGAGGCAAAGCCAGTGGGAACTGTTTCAGGTCCAGCAGGGCCTGCTCGGCGGAGCTGGGCGGTGTGGGCTGGAGCTGCCTCTGAGAAAACAGACCTTCCTGGTGCCAAGCCAGGCTGATCCCTCTCCAGGTCACGCCCTTTCCCAAGATGGCATCTGAGCCTGCCCAGGCGCGGATGGCGCTTTGTACTTTCCCATCCTGGGAAGCTGGCGTCTGCTTATCTCTGCACTCAGCCACCCACACTGGGAATGAGGCAATTAAGTCGAGTCAGATGGCACCAGCCTTGTCATGTCCTTGGGACCTAAAATGGGGAGGGAGATCAGAGTGTGAAATTCCCACCCGAGACACTCTGGTGAAGGTCCAGGTGAGGCAGAATCCCTGTGGGCCTGGTTTACTGCTGACTTCAGTGCAAGTGCTCATCACAGGTGCGGAGTGAACACATGAGAACTGGCAGGGAAAATACCCAGCTTGGGGTGCCCTCCAAATGCCTCCCTCCTGCAGACAGACCACCACCCGGGGGTGGGGGAGCAGAAAGCCCACAAGTCAGTTTGTTAACCATCATCTTTATTTACAGCTCGAACACATGCAAGGTGCCATCCCAGGACGACAAGGGCATAGCACCCCTCCCGCGGCTGCTCCCTGCAATTTAAGAAGGAACCACCCCCCCAGGGAAGTCCCTAAGAGTCAGAAGCCCAGTGGCTGAGGACTCAGGCCCAGATGTCCCACTGGATTTCCTCTAAAAAAGAAGTCAACAAAAAGGCTAGTTCCAGCCGCAGAGCCTGAGTCTGTCATTGTCGGTTACTAACTAGGCAAACCGGACCACGCAGGGGGTCCGGGTGGGGCCCAGGAGCCCACGTTTCTACTGTGCTCCCAGTGGCGCCAAGGTCCTGGGCCACATCGTGTGTACGGAGGCGCCAGAAAGCCTCCTGTCCCTGGAAGAGGCTGTCAATCTTCCATCTCCACTGTGCGACTCGGGACTCAGAAAATAGACCCCCTGCAAGGTGCGCCTGATTCCATAAACTGCCAGTTTCTGCAGCCCCTCCCCATCACACACACACCCCTCACTCCCTCTCATGAAGATCACGGAGGTGAAGACACCCTTTCCAGCCCGTGACACGCAGCCAGAGTCTAAAATGCTTTGTTTTCCTGGCCCGTGCGCTCTCTGCCAGCACCCGTTTCCCCTTCCCGCCGGTCTATCCTATAATCGTGAGCTCAGGTCACTCGCGCACTCACTGTCTCTGCAAAGTGAGTCCCGATCCCGAGCTGTGTGTCCAGCATCTCAACGTTAGCTTTCCTGGGTGCCATGAAGACGGCGGGGAAGTTAAGGCTCTACCTGCCGCTCTCGGGCTGCAAGGACCCCTGTGGCTTTGGGGCTGGACTTGGGGCCCCGTCACTTTCCCCCACACGCTCTGACCCTCAGCCCATCCCCAGCAGGTTTGGGAGGCACGCTTGTTGTAACTAGACAAATTCCATGGAAGCGTGGGTCTCTCTGGGGACTCTGGGACATATGACATCGGCTGGAAGAAGTCGGGAGGGCACAGGTCACCGCCCAGGAGCTACTGGGCCGCTGCGGGCTACCTTGAGAAACACAGGAACCTGTGGTTACAATCACTGATGCCTCCAGCTCCGCCTCGGGGTCCGAGTCTGGATACTTTGTGCGACTGAGCGTGGGGCAGGCTTCCAAATCCCCTTCTCCACTGAGACCCACCCTTCTTTTCTAAAGGCACCTCATGCTCCAGGGGCTGAGGGCAAGGAGCCTGAATGGTGACTTCAGCATGATCTTCGCGGCTGTGATTGTCGAAGCACAGAACACAGGCTGAAATCCTTCCAGAAAAGGAATGAGCTACCAGAGGGGGGAAGGGGTGAGGAGCTGACCCTGTCCGAACCTGCTCTAAGCACATCATGAGGATTTTCCACTGACTTCTCACCACTTCCCTATGAAGGAATGGATTATTCCCATTTCACAGATGAAGAAACCAAGGCACAGAGACCTTAGGGAATCCTCCTGAGGTCAGAGGTCTGAGAGAGGCAGCTACCTCCCCGCCCACAGCCTGTGGGACTGAGCAGAGGTTTTCAGGCACATTCGTGTCACCCGCAGAGCTTTGACAACATACGGACACGGACACAATCCAGACACCCTCACGCAGAATCTTTGCAGGTGGCCCAGGCGTCAGTACCTCTGAAGGCTCCCCAGATCACTCTAATTTGCAGCCAGGGTGGAGGCCAGAGACTGGGGCTGAGATCTGCAAAGAATGACTTTCAGACCACATCCAACCACTGCAAGATATGGGAGGTGCTTGTTTTCAGAAATGCATTTTGGATGCACCCTGGTGGAGTAGCGGTTGGGCCAATCACTTTCAAGGGAGCACAGGCCACCTATGCCTGGGTTTGAGTCCTGGGCCTGGTGGGGAACAGTCAGTGTGAACAACTAGATAAAAAATACAGTCCTTCTTCTTCACTCTTTCTGCCTGCCTGCCTTAAAAAAGAAAAGAAGAAAGAAATGTATGCTGGGGGAAGCCTGGTGGAGTAGCAGTTGGGTCATCCGCCTCTGGCTGAGCACAGTCCACATACATCCCAAGGACCTGGATTTGCCTCTGGATTGTTCCAGAACAACCAGTGTGGACACTAAATAAAAATTTTAAAAAATGTTCCACCTCCTCTCTCTTCTGCCTGTCTCCCTACTTGCCTTCACGTCTGACTGCACCTTTCCTTTAAGAATATTTTTTTTTGGAAAATCTACAGAACCATATTGTGTAACGTGAAAATTCTAGGAAATTCAAATCTGCCTCTATAGTTGTCCTGGAACTCAGCCGCTCCCATCCACTGACACATTGTGGCTGCTTTGAGCTCTGGCAGTTGTGTGGCGACAGTGACAAGTTTTCTGAGCCCTGGATGACAGGAAATTGGCTGCCTCTAATGCCTTTCTGTACCAGCAAAAGAAATTAAGCAGAGATCTTGATTCACCATGAAGGAGGCTTTGGGGTCCTAACTCTGGAGTCAAGAGAATCCCCCCACCCCTCTTTGAAAATGCAAAAGGGAGGCAGTGCACGAAAAGAGGAACGCCCAGCAAGGGGCTATCTGGCCTTTGAGCTGCTGATTGAATCCCTTTCCAACTAGTTGTCTTTGATCACTTTCAGTTTTCTTAACCCCCTTGTCCCCCAAGAGTCCCGTGCCCGGCACAGTTGAATAAGGTGAGAAGAACAAGCATATTTGGTTTCTCCAAGATCTGCTGCTTTCCCTGGTGCCAGACCCCTGACCTGACTGATTTTCCCGGTGGAGTAAACAGCCCTGGCACGCTATGGGCGTGGTCCCCGCCCCACCCCCACTGCAGCTGTCCAGGCCAGCAAGGAAGGAATGTGGTTGGGGAGGGCTTTTGTCATTTGCAAGCTTGTTTGCCCTGAACCTAGAGGGTTGGGCAGAAGTGAGATGCCAGGAGGAATTTAGAGGGTTCTCCTGAGGTGGCCACTAGACCCAGATCTGCTTCAGGAGATGTTGGGGGTGGGCATCATGCCTGGGGGTGGGGGTGGGGGGGTCACAGTTAGCTTCAGACAGCACCTTGAGCTCAGAAATGCCCTGACTTCTCAGTAGGCCCTGCTGCAGAGGTGTGGGGTGGGGTCCTGGGTGGTCTCTGGGAGACCTAGGAACCACTGAGAGGTATGCAAAGTGGGTGCATGGGGGCATCGTGTAGTTCTTGAGGCTTCACTGGCATTAGCTCCCCAAAGGGCATGGACTGTGAAAGCTAAGGAACTGGGTGGAAGCTCTTGGGGCATCTCCGAATGCAGGCCCCAGAACTGGGTGAGCAGGACTGGAGACATAAAGAACAGGCGGCCCTGGTGGAGTGATGGTTAGGTCTGCCTCCTCTGGAGCAGCGCCGTCCACATACATCTCAAGCACCAGAGTTCACGTCCCAGGACCGGGGAATAATCGACACGTACAACTAAAATAAAAACAAATGAAAATGCTTCTTCCTCCTCCTCTGTCTTCCTGCCTACTCACCTTCATTCCTGCCTGCACCCACACCTTTCGTAGAAAAAGAAAGAAAAGAGATATAAAGGACAGCATTATAGGTTCCCCCAAACACATGTCACATCAGAACACCAACTCATGCCTTGCAAACATGCAGTTCTTCATACACATTTTGTTTCGGTTTTACAGATGCTCTGTCTTTGTCCAGGGAAGGAAAGGAACAGTTACGGCAGCCTCCACCACAGCGCACGGGGCTGCCATGGAGCATCTCTCTCACTGGGAGCAATGAAGAACCTCAAATAAGCCTTTAATCGTGACGAGTCAGAACTCAGTCCCGGGGCTTGGCAGCCTGGGCCCAGGTTCAGGTCCCAGCCCCACCACCAGGACCTGTGTGCTCTCTGCAGGGCGCCCCTGGGCCAGCCTCAGCGCACCCCGGGGCCTGTGAGAAGGGCAGACGCAGCTGAACAGGAATCCGCACTTTAGCCAGATCCCCAAGGCATCCTGGAGGAGCATTAATCCGCACCCTAGTCAAGTAACAGAACTCAACTATGCCAGAGTTTCCTCACTGCAAGATGGCGAGAATGCCTCTTTAAAAGATCATGGTACTAAGTAAAGTGGGATGGCGTATACCGCGCGTTTAGCAGAGTGCCTGGTGCTCAGAGAGCATTCCTTACTCATCTGCGCTTGGAGTTTCCATTTCTTGTCACTCAAAACCTCTGCGTTTTAAAAACTTGCAACTGCTGCAGTGCCGAGATCGGACAGTAGAGGGCACTCTCGACATTGTCATCGCGGATCCTGGTCGCCCAGCAAGCCCAGGGGGCGGGGGTCGCCGGAGGGGAGGGGGTGTGGATGCAGGTGCGCTGCTGCTGGGCTCTCGGGCAGGGACAGTTCTTCTGGATGCTCCAAGCCCCCCGGGGCTGCGTGCTCGGGGCCTGAGCCTGCATTCTCAGGCATCTGGTCCCCCATTCCATCTCCCAGTGCTAGTCACAATGTTTGCGGGTTTCTCCAAACCTTCCGCGTAGTCCCCAGGCCTGTGGGGAGGCACCTTACGCGGGCGGAAGCCACTACACGTTGATGAAGGATCCCTGGTCCCCGTTGGCCGTCTCCGGCTCCACACAGCGCCCCTTCCTCCGCGTGACCCTGCGGTTCCGGTGGAATTTGGCGTAGCAGCGCAGTCCTGAGCAAAGGGAAGCAAGGGGTCAGGGTGCCACGGCCCAGTCCCCCAACCCCACTCTGGCTGTCACCCCCACCTGCCCCATCAGCTTCTTTATTTGCCCTGCACGGTCTCTGCCCAGTAGTCTGAACGGACCTGAAAAAGAGAGACTCCCCAGGTGGAGAAGAGGATGGACAGGTGGGGTGCAGGCAGTATCTAGGACCATGCACTATTCTGTGGGATATGCTAATGCGGGATACATGACATCATGTACGAATGGCACCACCCGGGGGAGTAGTGGTTTGGTCAACTGCCTATGTACAAAGCGCTGGCCACATACATCCCAAGGAGCCAGGTTCGTGTCCCGGGTGGGGGTGGGGGAGATCAACCAAGACAGACAACTAAATAAAGTGCTTTTTCCTCTTCTCTCCTCCAGTCTGCCTGCCTGCTTGCCTTCATTCCTGCCTGCATTTTTCCTTTAAAAACAAAACAAAAACAGAATGGGCATGCCCTGGCGGAGTGGTGGTTGAGTATGCTGCCTCTGGCTGTGTGTAGTCCGCACACATCCCAAAGACCTGGGCTGGGGTTCCTGGGGCAGGAGGAAGCAACCAAGATGAACGAAGAACAAAAAAACCAAAACAGAATAAAAGAATGCTTCTTCCTCCTGTCTCTTCATGCCTGCTTGCCTACTCACCTTCATTCTTACCTGTACCTTTACTTAAAAAAAAAAACAAAACAAAACTGTACAGCAGGCAGAGAGAACCCTAATGCAAACCATGGGCTCTAGTTAGAGCAAGTCTATTTTTTTTTAAAAGGATCCAGATTGTGTCCTATAAAATGGTTGATGGCTCCCCACTATACTTATGAGGCAATCCAAAGTTCCTACCATGGCTTACAAGGCCCCTGGGAATTGGACCTTGCTCCCTGTCTGCTTTCTTCACCTCCCACCCTCCTCCTCCTTCTCTCTAACTCCAGACATACAGTTTTCTTGCTTTTCCTTCTGCCTCAGGGCCTTTGCACCAGCTGTTTTCTCAGCCAGAAATCCCTTCCTCCAAGATCTTTGCAAAACTGGCTCCTTCACTGCCTTTGGGTCTCCAAGAGACCTCCCTGACAAATTAAAGTAGGTCTGGCCCTCCTGGGTCACCAAACTATGGGGGGATGTTTCCCAACTGAAACTCTACCAGGGCATCCGCTAAGACACAGGATAGATGTGCTTTTCCTTCCAGGCCCCAGAAGGCCACATCCTCCTGATAGTGAGGGAAAAAGACACCAGTGTGGTCCGAGCAAGCCCTACATTTCCGCTTGGAAGTGACAGAGAAAGGACACCTCTACTTTAAGGTCCACCATGTCACTGTCAACAGAATGAAGGGACTGTGGTGAAGTCTGTGCTTAGGGCCTAGAATTTAAACCTGAGTCACTGGGCTTTCAGACTTGTGGTCACACAGGTGACACGGGAGGAACAAGGGACTCAGAAGCAGGAAAGGTTGATGGCCGTAGGAGTTCTTCCAGAACTCTCCAGAACCCAGGCGGGCCTCAGGCTGCTGGACGTCAGCCCTGGGTCCTCAATATCTCTGGGTATCTCAGGTCCTCGGGACTCCTGGTCCTCCTAAGGGTTCCTGGTATCCCCTATATCCCTCTGGTGTGGCATGTGGGCGACAACCTTCACCTGGGACCATGTTTGATGAGTGTCCTGAGCTGTCACTTTTTTCTGAAGCCTGTGTCTCCAGCGAGGAAGAGGTTGGGTGGGACCCACCAGCCGGGAGGGATCAGTGTTCAGAAGACAGCTCCCCCAACCCTGCGTCCGCGGCCCCTCACCTCAGGGCTGGCCCTTCCCACCTCTGCCCTCCACAGTCCTGTGGCTGCAGTGAGTTTTCCACTCACAATCGGATCGTGCCACTGCCCTGCTTAAAACCTGCTACCACTTCCAACGGCAAAACAAACAGGGCCCACAGGTTCCTCGTGAGCCTCCCGACAGCCTCCCACCAGCCCCCTTGACCAGTGTGCCGGCCCCTGAAACCCCCAGGCTTGTTCCTACCCACCCCAGGTCCTTGACTTTGCTTTGTCACTCGTCTGAAATTTTCTCACCCTTCCCCGCCCTCGGCAGTTGGATCCCCGTCCACCCCTGCCCACCCTTCCTAAAACAGCTCTCAGCTCCTTCTCAGCCTGCCTGGTATGTAGAGCCCTTATTCCTGTGGAAAGACCTGTTTATTCTCTATCTCTGCCCATCTCCCTAGAACGGAATCCATGGGTACAGCACTGGCCGGTTCTTCTTTGTCTTGTTGTAATTGTAGGTGCTTTTGTTTCTCTTAATTTTTTATTTAATTTAAATGTATTTTAATTGGAGCCAATCTCATTTAAGCTGCATTTCAGTCATGATTATGTATTGATTCAGTGTTCATTGCAGCAGAACGTGGTATCATTGGCTCGTTCTTTCGGCTGCTGAGCCCCCAGCGTCCAGGACAGTACCTCGCACATAGCAGGCAGCCCTGGATCTCAACTTCTCGGCCCACTGGCTGCAAGACGTCACATCCAAGCAGCTTTCTGGTTTTCACAACGGATGCTTTTTTTTTTTTTTTAATTTTTGGAGCATATTTTAATTGTAGTAATTACTCCACACATTAAAATAATTTCCTGTGTAGAGGGTCCCCATTCCTCACACACGTCAACACACCCTGCCCTGCCCTGCACCGCATCACCAGGTGTTCTTCCCCATGGCCCAGTGGGCTCCGCCACCATGTGCCCCTGGCCACCCCATTCCCTGTTGGTCACCTCAGTTCTGTACAATGGATGCTTTTTGAGAATAATGTGAGCAAACAGAGCAAGGATCTCAGGGCAGTGACTAGAAGGATGGAGAACAAGGCGCCTCACTCAGGAAATCTGAAGCCTGGGGTAGTGGCTAATATTGAGTAATTGTTGGTTATTTCTGGTGTCGTGTTGCTAAGAGAGGTAGACTGGAATCTTCGCAGAAGAAATGTCTGTGAACTCCTGGCATGGCTTCCACAACATATTGGAAGGGGAGGTGGGTGGGAAGAAAACACAGAGTGACTGTGAGCGGGTGATTATTAAAAACAGGGTGAGAGGAAATGGGGGGATCATTTTCTGATTCTGACTATTTTAGTGTATGTTGGACATTTTCCGAATACAGAAGTCACAATACTCCTCCCTCTTGCCAGTGGTGAGTTTGCCAAGTCACTTAACCGATCTGTGCCTCTGTTTGCTGCTGTGTAAATGGGGATCGGAGCTCCCTTCCAGGCATAGCTATGAGGGCTGCCGGACGTATGGGGAAAGCATCGACCCAGAGCCCGGCACACCGGCAGGCCTGGGCAGGAGGGCACCTACCCACCTCCAGGCGGGAGCTGGGAGGAGTTAAAAAGGTAGCCAGCCAAGGACATCCTTCCCTGGGGACCCCACCTGCCGCCTCCTTATCACACTTGGACTGCCTCCCTGGGACTAGAATTCTGGTGTGAAAGTGCCAGCCTTCTCAGATTTGATCTTATTTAAAGAGATCCGCTCCTCTCCCCTCCCTTATCCCACCCCCAGATTTGGGGAGATGACGCCAGCTTGAATTTCAAGAGGCGAGAAATGGAGAAATGCAAATCTGGGTGATCAGAATGGAGACTAGATGAGCTGACAGATTGGGAAGGCACCAAGCAAAGCTGTTCTGGCCCACGTCCTCAGCTCCCACGGGATTCTCTTGGCCCTCCTCTCCTGCCGGTCACCCTGTGCCCGGAAATCATGTCCCCACCCGGTGCAAACCTGCTTCCCAGAGAGGAGCCCAGACTCACCCTCCACACACATGCAGTCGTCAAAGCATTTGTTGTTCAGGCCTCGGTTGTGGGGTGTGCAGAGCCGCTCACGGAGGTCACAGCAGGTCCCTGCCAACACGGCAAGCACTCTGGGTCGGCCAAGCGAGCGGACACGGCCCGCTTCCCTGCCCCTGGTCCCACTGGACAGATCCATCATCCCTGTGGCAGGGCCGTGCCCTGGCAGGGTGGCCCATGTGGTGCGCAAGGCTCCGGGCCAGAGCTGCCGATAGGCGTCCTGCGGAGACCCGCTGCCCCAGCTGGGCGACGGATTGATGGTGGAGGAGGAAGGGGCTGTGAGCCCGCCTCCCGGAGAGCAGGTGGGGCAGCTGGGGGCTACCAGGTGTGGAGTCAGCTTGGAGCTGGGAGAGGCCTTGGATCAGTGTCACCAATGTCCAATTTTGACGGCTGGGGAAACGAAGCCACAGGGAGGCAGCGGGATGGCTCAAGGATGGCCTGAGCTCGCCCACCGCCGAGCCCACTCCCAGAGGCACCGTCCTGTGGACCCACATCCAGGCCTGTCCTTTCTGCTCAGGGTACAAACGATGGTTTAGAGAGGAACCGCCTATTGAGGACTGATGCGGGCGTGGCTGCTGATCTGTAGAATTTTCTAGAATTAACAAGTGAGTCTTCACAGGGGTATACCGCTCTATCTCCCCTCGGAAAGGCACTTGCTGACGGCCTCCAGCCATGAGCCCAATGTCACGCTGTCCCTGAGCAGACCAGACAATGACGGGAAGTGGGGTACCAGGGTCTGGCCATGTCTGCTCGACCTGGACCCGCTACGGACGGAATGCCCTGAGCGCCCCATCAGGCACGAGGCTATCTCCCAGTCCAAAGGCGTCCCCATCCGAGCCTGCCATTCCCACTTTATCGTTCACAGACCTGACCCCGACCCCACAGCTCCAGACGTCCAAGCCACCCCAGCAGTTTCGGACATTTGTCAAAAACCAGGGCCCTGATTCTAGACTGTTTTGATAGACACAGTTGCTAAATAGATAGGCTGATGTCACTGAAAAACTCCCCAGCAAGCCTGACGCCGTCGTGTGGGACAAGGACAGAGTTGAGTTCTGCCAGGTACCAGGAAGAGGAGATGGAGAGGGAGGGCATTTTGACCGAAGGCGGCGTGGTGGTGGACGTGGGTCAGAACCAGGCAGACTCAGGTGTGAGCCACTTCCTTGCTGTGTGAGAATGGCCGGGACACTTAGCCTCTCTTAGGCTCAAATTTCTTGCCTGAAAGTTTGGGGATGATGGTCTCTGTCTCTGGGTTGAGTGAGTGTTAAATAAAATATGTGACTGGCCCTGTGGAGTAGCAGTTAGGTCGGTCGCCTCTAGCTGAGAGCACAGTCCACATACATCCGAAGGACCTGGGTTCACATCCAGGGTCAGGGGAATAATCAAGAAGAACAACTAAATAAAAATAAATAAATGCTTCTTCCTCCTCTCTCTCTGCCTGCCTGCCTGCTCACCTTCATTCCTGCTGCAGCTTCCCTTTAAAAAAAATCCAAAATAAAATAATGCACGGCAGCAGCACACAGTGAAGTAAAGCGGGGTCAGTGCCTGCTTCTCCTCCCTACATGGCTGTGGGTAAACCCGCGGGCGCTGGGTGCTGGCAGTGTGCACCCCTCAGCCCCAGCCCAGGGCCTCGAGCAGGGACGTGGCTTGGTACCTGGCAGGCAATCCTGATGATGGTCGCATGGCTCCTCTTCAGCTGGGGACGTTTCGTTGCCGTCACTGGAGAGTTTACCCCGATGTTTCTCTGGGGACAAGATATCTGTCATCAGACGCTGGGGCCCAGCAGGGACAGACGACGGGGTCAGATCCTCAGTGTGGCTTGGACAAGGCATGACACACTTTCTGCCTCAGTCTTGTCAGCATGGCACCAACAGCAGCATGGCCCTAACAGGTCCTTTCTCCAGGGCCAAATGCGTAGATAGATGGAAAGCGTTTGGCACATAATAAGCTCTCAATAACAGCATTTCCCATGTGGAGTGTCACTTCCAATTTAGACTCCAGATCCCCCTCCAACAGATGGTGGGGGCAGGCAGGGAGCCAGGAGTGGGGCGGGTGGTGGTGGGACGTACCTTTCTTCTTTGCAGAGGGCCAGACATCGGGTTTTAAGTCTTCATAATCGGTCCAGTCGAACAATGCCATGTCCAGTGTGGGCATCACGTCCCCATCAGGCCTGGGCTGTGCCTGCAGATGGGGGTGGAAGGGAGGAAAGTGGCCCAAGACCAGAGGCCACAGGAAGGGTCCTCAGGGGCCAGCTCACCCGCTGCTGGGCAGTCTGGCATTCCGGCTGGAGACACCAGTCAGTCCCCTGAGGCTCCTACAGACAGGCAGTCAACAAGAGTCCTTGTCACTCACTCACCCAGCTCTCCTGGGGGAAGCGAGACAGGCCATGTGCCCACTCGGGGTTTCTGCACCCATGCAGCGGGCTGGAGGAAGTTCTGCTGTTCAGGTCCCTGCCCCTCTCCCCGCCACACCCTCACCCAGCAAAAACTATCGGCTCTTTGAGGTCCGGCTGAGACCACGGCCACAGCTCAGTTCCGCAAACAGCCGGCCAGTGGTCTCAGGCTGGACCTTGCACACAGACGGCGGGCAATGCAGCAGCCTTCAGGGCGGCCCCCAGGGGGATGGGCCTGGGGGACAGCGACCGACAGCTACGCAAGCCCTGGTGATGGGCTGTGCCTTTTATCCACGTCTCAGGGGGTACAAAGCCAAAGAAGTAGAAAGATCTACTGCTTAAAAAACGTTTAAATTCTTCTACATACATATTTTTCGATTATTTTAAGTGATTCTAATTTGAAAAAAATTCAAAAACACACAAATAAAAGAAAGAATGATGCAGTAACTCCCAAGTGCCCTTCATCTGGAATCACTGATGGTCACAGTATATTTGTTCCCTCTCTCTCTGTCTCTCTGTCTCTCTGTCTCTCTCTCTCTGTCTCTCTCTCTCTCTCTCTCTCTGTATGTTTTGTTTTTTTTTCTCTAAAGGAAAGGTGCAAGAATGAAAATGAGTAGCAGGCAGACAAGAAGAGAGAGAAGGAAAAGCATTTTATTTTATTTTCTTAATTGTTCACACTGGTTGTTTCCTCCCCCGGACTCAGGACTGGAACCCGGGGGTGCGTGGCCTGTGCTCCTTCAGAGGCGATTGACCTAATCGCTGCTCCCCCAGCACACCTGTATACATACGTTTTAAAGATCTGAAGCAGAGACGTGCCCTGGCGGCCCAGTGGACAAGGCCACCAGTGCAGACCACACACACCCCAAGGACCTGGTTCAAGACCCCAAGCCGGGAGGCGGGGAATGACCAAGACGAACAACTAAATAAAATCAGTGTTTCTTTCTGCCCCTGTTCAGAGTCTTCCTGACAGAGCCTTTCCTTAATTAAAAAAAACAAAACAATCGAAGCAGAGGTGAACCCTGGTGGAGTAGCAGTTAGGTCCACTGCCTGCAGCAAACGGTCTGGCCGGGCGCAGTCCACAGCCCCCGCAAGGACCCGGGTTCACATCCTGGAGTCAGAAGAACCGCCCAGAACAACTGCACAGACTGAATGTTAATGTGTTAGCTAATGCTCGTTGCTTCTGGATTATGGGCACATGTTTTTAAATGATTATTGCTATTCTCTGGTTCAGTTTGTAAAACATTCTTCCCTAAGGGCCCGGCTCCCTCGATGCAGGGGCCAGTGTGCTGAGCTGGCACTGGCTTCCTTGGCTGTCCCTCCATGGTGTCCCCAGGACCACTGCCAGGACAGGCCTGAGATCCCACTGGGAGGCAGCTGGACTGGACAGACATCAGGACCTGCCGTAGTCTCGCCTGGACTCCCTCCGGGCCCTGTGCCTAAAGTCACTAAGTGGGGGCTGTGCTCACCGGGGTCTCAAGGACCCTCTGGCTCTGAGTCTGTCCTGGCACCGCCTACCTGGGGCCACAGGGATGTGACAGGCAGGATGAAGGACTCTTCCGTGGCAGGCGCTGCGTCGAAGGTGGTTAGGTACAGTACGGTGGGGGCCAGGCTGGTGGAGGACTCCTCCAGGGTGGCGTCCCGGACCTGGTCCTCTGAGAGCTCTGCCTTCTTCATCAGGGAGCTGGGGCCTCGGACCGAGGCTCTGTCTGAGACACAGAGAGGGAAACACAGGGCCTTTATCTGCTCACCACCCCACATGGGCCTAACAGAACCCACATTTCCTGCTGCAAACAAAGGGCAGCGGCGACCATGTGGCAGACAAATGGTTGACTCAGCCAACATCCTGGCTGCCCACCCTCCTGGGGAGGTGGAAGCAGGGGGACTGGGGAGTATCTTGGATGAGCTCGCAGTATTGCTAGGGAGATGGTTGAAGAATTTGCCCTCTAAAGAAGCATTTCAGCAAGTCCAAATACGGGCTGCTTGTGTGTAGTCAGGCATGTAAGTGCAAAAAATAGGAACTAGTAGGGTTAATCATGGAAGGCTTCCTGGAGAAGGTGAGGTTTGAGGATGGGAGCAATGTGATGAGGCTGAGAAGCACGGAAGGTTGTGAAGGCTGGGAGGCAAGAGATGAAGCTTATCATACACAAGAGTGCTTCCTAAGTGATGATAATCATCACCCCATTTATTGAGCACCTACTGTGTGCAGGGCCCTCGTGAGCTGCTTTACAAGCACTTTTTCCTTTCTTTTTTAAAGTAAAAGTGCAAGTAGGAATGAAGGTGAGTAGGCAAACAGGCAGGAAGAGAGAGGAGAAAGAAGCATCTTTGTTTCATTTCTTCTATTTCACTTGTTCACACTGCTTGCTTCCCCTGGAACTAGGGACACAAACCCAAGGGTCTGTGGCCTGTGTTCCTTCAGAGGGGACTGACCTACTGCTGCTCCACCAGGGCACGCCTCAAGCATTATTGCAACTAACTCTCACGGTAGCTTGGGGAGGTAGGTAGGTACCCCTTCAGCCTAATTTACAGGGAAGGAAAGAGCACAGAGAGGTTAGGTCATTTGCCCAAGGGCACAGAGCTATTGACTAGCAGAGCCTGAAGCCAAGCCCAGCCCTTCTGAGTGCAAAGTCAATGCTTCAAACCACCAATGTAGCCTTCCACGAAGTGGGCGTGGTTGGGGGTGGGTGGGAGAGGGTGAATGTGAGGACAGAGTATGCAGGATGTGGGGGGATCAGGAGCAAAGGGACCTTGAGAGAAACTGAAAGGCCCAGACTCATCCAGGGCTCTTTTTCTCCAGCAGGATCTGACTTTAGGATTGTTAAGAGGGCATGCCCTGGTGGAGTAGCAGTTAGGTTTGTTGTCTCTGGCCCAGCGCAGTCCACATACATCCCAAGGACTGGGGTTAGCATCCTGGGGTGGGGCCAGGGCGGGGTAGAACAACAAAGACAAACAACTAAATAAAAATAAAATGAAATGCTTCTTCCTCCTCTCTCTTCCTGCCTGCCTAATAAGCTTCATTCCTGCCTGCGACCTTACTTAAAAAAGATTGTCAGGTGGGGTCACCCCACCTCCAGAAAAGAACCCCAGGTTGTAGAAAGGGGACTCAGGGACCATTGAATCGGCTCCATTCACTTTACAGACAAGGAAACAGGTTCAGAAGCAACTTCACAGTTGGTCGCAGGGCTAGACCCCAGACCTCACCCATCCTCCCCTCCCCGGCACATCAACTCAGGAGTGAGGCTGTGTCACATCCGCCTCTGGCTGCGACCCTGCGCCCCTCCAAGTCAGTGGCACACAGCTACCCCTAGAAGCAGCTGTCACACACTCAGGCCCTGAAGACAGCTGGGCCAGGTGGGACTGCGGGAGCCATGTGGGTAGAGCTGTCTGGGACAAATTTGTTCAGAGACTGGATGGATAAAAGGAGGGGAGGCGGGGCCAGTGGGTGGCTACAGGCTCACTGGGGATTTGGGGGTGTGGTGGGAAGTTGAGGAAAGGTAAAAAGGGTTGGGGGGATCCCACGAAATAAACAGAGCAGGTCGGAGGACAGATTTAGCATCAAGAGGCAGCTGAGAATTAACTAGTAACAGCTGCTCCCTGCTTGCCTGGCCCAGTTCTAAGCACTTTATAAATCAAGCTCTCTGAACTACACTGAGGGTTGTTGGGGCCATTCTGCAGAGGGAGAAACTGAGTCACAGAAAGGGGACCGTCCTAGGGTCGCATAGCTAGGGAGCGATGGAACCAGGATTGAACGTGGACAGATCTGACTTCAGAATGATTAGCTGATGTGCATGGAAGGCACTGAACTATTCCATCTGCACTCGGGATTTATAGCAGGACAGATTCCAGTCAGATACGAGGTAGAACTTCCGGGCTAGAGGCTCATCTATTGATCTGTCCAAGCTTTGATGGCCACATATCCCCTGCTCCCCTTACCAGACCCCTCTAAGTCTAGTGGGACCCACCCCCAGTGTTCACTGCTACCCCCTTTTGGGCCCCTGGAGTCCCCCTGGCCATTTAAGACTGACCCCTCTCCCTTTCCCTGCCCCCCCACCCCCAGGACCCGATCCCCTCCCAGACGCCCAGCTACCTCTGCGCAGTTTCAACCTCTCCCTGCGTCTCTTGTGCTCCCTGCCACGTTTCCTGGCCCTCTCCAACCCTGGAACCCGACTCTCCTTCCCAGGGTAAGGCAGTGCCAGCCCCAGGAGCAGGTCCTTATCCCTCAGCAAGCCAGCTGGACTCTGCCCAGGCAACAGGCCCCCAGTCCCTGGCAGCCTGGAGGCCTGCCTGGAGGTGGAGAGCACAGCCCCATTCTGGACCCGAGTGGGCATGCCTGGGCCCTGTTCCTTCTTGCCCAGGCCCCGCCTGCGGTGGTGACTGGCCTGCGGCATCCTCAGTGCTGGCCCCAGAGGGTCGATGCGATTCTCTGGGAGGTTCCGAGCAGGGGTTCTGGGTCCCAGGGAGCCCACCAGGCTCAGCGACAGGAGCACCAAGAGAGCGACAGGAAGCATGGGGGCAGCCGGGGCGGTGGGTCCAGCCATGGGCATCTCCTGCAAGAAAAGCAGCTCTGTGAGGGGCTAGTGCGACCTTCCCCGCTTCCTCACTCCAAAATCCCTCTCCTTTATTGTGACAGCCCGGTGTTTCTCAACAGGGATCGAGGGGGGCTTTGCTCACGGGGAACACTCGGTGACACCTGGAGACATTTCTGGTTGCTACTGGATGCTGCTGGCCCCTGGGGGCGGGGCCCATGCCGCTGACACCCGGGACGGCCCATGACAGGATCGCTGGCTCAGAAAGACCTCAGGGCCAAGGCGAGGGTCCCTGGTTTAAACGGTTTGAGCAGCATCCAGATTCCAGATGATGCTCCTTTCTTTCCCAGCCCCGTGCCAAGTCCCGGGGAGCGAGCTGAGCTGGAAACATGTCTCTCGGCCCCAGGACTTGACTGGAAGCGGTGATTAGAACCCCGAGACTAGCGGTGACTCGAACCCCGGGACTAGCGGTGACTCGAACCCCGGGACTAGCGGTGATTGGAACCCGGGACTAGCGGTGCAGAGCGCCTGCCGTGCACAGGACGCGTGTGCAGCGCTTTCTGCGCGTCACCATCGCTTCGCCCTTCCCACCGCTCTCTGAAGTGGCTCGGAGCATTTTCCCAAGTGGAAATTAAGGCTCGTGTTGCGGGGACAACATAGCTTGAAATCTACAGGGCAGTGTGCCCGAGGATAGTGGACTAACCGGCCAAACCTGAAGGAGACCCCGGTGGGGATCTCAGCTTAGCAGCCTGCATCTAGGACACACCCCTGGGAGCTTGAGCTTTTTTTTTTCTCTCCAGGTGACCTGGACACGCCCAAAGCCCCTAACCCTCACATACATACAGAATCTGTCTTGCCTCTGTGAGGGGCAGGCAGCTTAGGTCCTGCCCGCACACATGTGTGCGTTATCCTGACGTAACCTCACCTATTTATTCCTGCTTTTAACAAGCTCGCTGTGTGCTCCTGCCCAATGGTTCTCACCACGAATTCTTTCTGGACGTGCCAGCATCTCATCAGCCTGTCTCAGCTCCTTCCCACCTCATCAGCTCAGAGAGGTCAAGTCAGACCGGCAAGCGGCATTCTGAAACCCCATGGCTGTGCTGGGACATGGCTGTGCTGGGACTGTCCATGTTTCTGTCCGTGTCCTTGTCTTCCGAGGTCTGGGTTCCTCCAAAACTGTCCCTGCCGGTGGGTAAGCTGACCCTGACCTACCCCCAGGACATGACCAATTCCACATGGGGAGTGAGGCCTCGTTGGGGGACCCACTCTTCTCCCCTGACATCAGAGGAAGAAGGTGGGCACCTGGATGCTCTGAGGGTCTTGGAGCTAAGGCCCATGAGGCCTGTGGCTGGGGGTCAGGGATGATGGGGTATCTGCCACACTCTGGAGACCCCCCTAGCCCTCCCCCCCCACCAGTGCAGCCCCTCCTCCGGAGTCCCAGCATTGCCCCAAGGCTGACTGTGTGTCGACAAGGCCAGCACCAGGCTGGCCAGGCTGATTGAATTTTTATGGCCTCCCTGCCTGCCTGTGTATGTCACTGGCCTCGCAAAGGTGCTTACACTGCCATTTCCTTGTGATTTGTGGTCATGTAATTGTCCAGGGCTCTGGAAAGGCGGTGGGCCGGGAAAAATAATCGCACAGCTCCCTCCAGTCTGCTGGGGTTCTGCCAGTCCCACCTTGGCCAGCCTGCCCAGGTCCACCGTTAGCCAGGCCTGGGTGAGGGGCTGTGAAATGAGTGGGGAGGCAGGTGGCCCACGCCAAGGGGAGAAAGCAGCCCCTCCCGCGCTGCCTGGCCATCTGCACCCTCTAGCCTGCTCTCCTGGCCTCCCTGCCTCGTCCCCAGGAGGCCCTGGCCATCGCTGCCGTCTCTGCTCCTCCGAGAACCCCAGGCTGAGAGGAGGCTGTCCCTCACTTTTCAGCTTGTCTCTGCATATGGAGAATGAACCTTGGAGAGCTGTGCGGGACACCATTCCTGAGACTATAAACTGTGCAGTTCTGGCCCACTTTCCTGTCCACCTCAATGGCCATGAGGGGATTTTGCCCCTTCGGCCTCCCCCAAAAGCCTTTCCAGCCTAGGGGCTGTGGAGCCTGCGCCCCAAAGCAACCACAGGTTGGTCAGGCTTTGTTCACTCCCAGGGGCCTCTCTGCTGCCTCCAGACGCCCAGCAGAGGCCGGTTCTGCCCCAGGCTGGTGTGTCGTCAGCTGGCACCCTCCACTGTCCTGGCACCCGAGAAAAGCTCTGCTGGAGCCATCCTGACCCAGCCCTCCTGTCCCAAAGGCCACCAGCAGTCTGCGAGAGCCCAGAGCGATACCGCCAGCAAACTTTCAGACTTGCTCAATGAATGGAAGCCTCCTTGCCTCATCCTGGGAGTAGAGAGGAGTGAGGCAGGAACCTCCAAAATGCAGGCAAGAGACACACCTTGGTAGAGCAGTGGTTAGGCCCACCACCTCCAGCCAAGCACAGCCCACATGCATCCCAAGGACCTGAGTTTGCATCTCAGGGGCGGGAGAAACAACCAAGATGAACAACTGAATAAAGTAAGTAAAGTGCTTCCGCCTCTCTCTTCCTGCCTGCCTCCTCGCCGTCATTCCTGCTGCACCTTTCCTTTAATAAACAAACAAACAACAAACAGAATGCAGGCAAGAGACCGAGGTTTGGCAGAGGGGTGAGGGTTGGACACTCAGTGGCTGATCCCTGATTCTCAAGCAGCCCTTGAGCTCGGGGCCACCTGGGCAGTCTCAGGGGACAGCGCCTCCCCTGTGAGCCAGCAGATGAAGCCCCCACCGCCACACCCCTCACCCCACACTCCATGGTTCCACCCGGACTTGTCCTCTATTTGCCAGTGGCTGTGTCCATTCATTGTACCCAGGAGCTCCGATGTCGGTTGCCAGTGATCAGTGCTGTCTTTGTCCCCTCCTGCCCTTTGCAGCTTGGGCAGGAAAGGGGTTTCAGTGTGCCCGGCCAGTGCACCCATGGGAGACCACCCCTCTGCCCAGGTCTGATCAGCACCCTCCTGCCCCTGGGCCAGCTCACGCTGGCAGGTGACCCTGGTCACCTCGTCTGCTCAAGCAGCCCATGCCTCCCTCTGTCCTTCCGCTTTAAGCACAGACTCCTCCCTGGCACCTGAGACGTGGTGGCTGCAGCTTAGCTTTGTCTTAGCTTTGTCGTCTATCTCCTCCCCTTGACATCCAACAGAGCCCGTTCCATGGGGCCCAGACACCCCGCCTTTCCTGTCTCTCTGTTTTCAATTCAGCTGTTGCCTATGGCTGGAGTCAGCTCTCCCTCTGCTCTCCTTTCTCTCTGTCCAAGTCCTGCCCGGCCTTGCGATCCACCCAAATGCCGTCGCCCCCAGGAAGCCTTGCTCAGTCCCCTCAGTGCGCCCTCCAGGCGCCCATAGCGCTGGCCCAGCTCTTGACCTCGTGTACAATGTGCTGGGCTCTCCGTCTTTCTTAAAGCCCCTGACCACACAGGAAGACCCTAGGGACTCTGTCCCACCTGTCCACCTGTCCTTTGCTCCCACTGTGCCTACAGGACCCTGCAAATAATACACCGATGTCTATGCAACCGGCGTGCTGGCAGCTGAGCACAATCGAACACTACCGGAATCAGTCATAAATAAATCCCTAGGATGTGTGCGTGGTGTGTGTGTGTGTGTCTGTGTGGTGTGCGTGTCTGTGTGTGTGGTGTGTGTGTTGGGGTGCGGGTCCCAGCACCGTCTTGCCCTGAAGACTGCATGGAGCCCCGTCTCCATAGCACTTTACGCAGATCTTGGCCCCGCCCAGCAGCCAAGATGCCAGCCCGGCAAAGAGCCACCTGGGGAATGGGGACTGCCATGGAAGTCGCGCCAAGCATCCACCACAGTGCGGGGCTCCAAGCCATTTCTGTCGCTTGGAAGCCCACTGGAGGCTGCATCGCAAAGCACGGAGGATCTAGGCCAAAGCGGGGGGCAGGTGCCCGCTCTGCTGAGCGCCCCAGCCCGGCACGGTCCTGCCTGCAGCTGACCCACAAGTCTGCTCTTCACCTGGTCCCCTGCCCCCACCAGCCTGGAGCTGCCCTGGACAAGACTTGTCGAGGGGACCCCAGGACTGCTCACAGCCGCAACAGAACCGTCACAGGGACCCACTGCGAACAAAGATGACGGTAATAATAGGAGCTGGCTGGCCCGGAGCCTCAGTGAAGCCCGGAAGCTTCCGTGCTTTTTCTGTCTGTTTCTCACTGCAGCCTCTTAACTGCCCTGCTTAGCAGCTCCTTTTTTGATTTTTAAATTTTTTTAAGGTATCTGTGAGGGAAGGTCGCAAATCCAAGGGGACCCGGTAGGGAGTGGCACAGCCCCACCTCAAGACCTGGCCTCCGTCTGCACCCAGGGCACACAGGGTCATCCTTGAGACAGACGACCCTGTGCCCTATCAGTCCTGTACGAATCTACGGCAGGAGTCACCTGCCTCCCCCACAGATATTCTATTGGTCTTAGAGTGCAGTGGGGGCCCAGGCACCAGCAGCTGGGAGAAGGGGAAGGGGCTGTGTCCCACCCACCTCCAGTCTCCATTCGGTGGGGAGGCCAGTGCTGCCAGCTCACTCCACCCAGCAGGGGATCAGTGTCACATGCAAATGAAGGCAATCAACGGAGCCAGGAGCCTGCTCCATTCCTGAGCCCCTTCGCCTACCAACAGCCTTACATTTGAGGGCCCGGAGACTGGGGGGCTCCTGCCCCACCCGCCTGGCAGACAACTGTGGAGCCTGGTCACTGCTGGACATCCCAGGACAACTATGGGGCCCGTTTCTACTTGCTGATCAGCCTGCCCGCTGCACGATGAGTTGTGGGGGGCAGTCCAATGGGACTCCTGGGCCACAGGTTCGGTGGCAGTCTGATGCGGCCAGGGGGCTTTGGGCCCACCTGTCAGCCCCCTCCCCGACGCTGTGCCTCTTCCTCAGGTATGAAAGTGACGCTCTGAGCCACCGTGCTTGATAGAGATGATTCGGGCTTTTGTACGCATGTGCTTCTAACCTACTTCATTTCTAAAAAATATTTTAAAAAATGCTTTAAAAACTGTAATGAGAACGTCACTTTGGAAAGCACTCTCTACCCGGCTCTATCCTGGGCACAGCGCTGTCATAACGGGGCTCCCAGGCCACCAAAGAGTGTCCAACCAGGCCTGCAAAGCGACAGGACAGTCGTGAAGCAGAAAGCGGCCGTGCACAGCGGTTTGCCCTCGTACTCGAGCTTCCAGGCACGACTATCGAAACTGTGCTTCCAAAGCACCGAGGACAGTGTCTTTGTCCTTGGATTTGCTTCAGAAGACGCCCAGGAAGGTTAGTCTGATGCAGTGCTTGAGCCTGCGTCTGAAGAAGACAGAGAAGATTTTAGCGAGAGGAAGAGATGGTTGGTGCGTGCAAGTTCACTGTCCACAAAGCATGGCTTGTGTTGGCTTTATCTGTTGGGGCGCTTGGATTCCATGGGCCACGACTTGCATTGCTCAAAACTACTTTTTTGCACAGGACCAGCTGGGCCAGGTGGTCTCAAGGGCGTGTCTGCCCAGGAAGCCTGGGAATGCATAACCCACAGTGACATGACTCCTCCCTCCATCCGGCTGTCTGTCCAAAGGGGAGCCCCCAGTGGGAAGGATGAATTGAGCCCCCAGGGGCTCCGGACATGTATTGCAGCAGCTTGAATTCAGAGGAAATGCTTGCAAATGTGAAAAGACCAAACAAAAAATAATGTAGTATAGTGATACGACCCACTGCCTCCAGTCGAGCATAGTCCACATCCATCCCAAGGACCCAGGTTCGTGTCCCGGGGCCAGAGGGGGACAACCAAGATAAACAACTAAATAAAATAAATAAGATACTTCCTCCTCTCTCTTCCAGCCTGCTCGCCTTCATTCCTGCCTATACCTTTTCTTTAAAGAAAACACACACACACACACACCATGTATGAGACTAACAACCCTATTCCAGTGCTTGCCCTCCTCTCACTCACTTTTGGGGGAGCCCTGATTTTGTCTGTCCATCCCTCCGAGACCCTCACCCAGCCAGCTGCTGGGTTGGATGTCCTGAGACCAGCCAGGAGACTCTTTGGACTGATCGGGGTCCTTCTTGCTTTCAAGAGCTCTTCTTCAAAAGGGGTGAAGAGCTGGACAGGGAAGGGTCCTGATTCCCTCCAGTCCCCGTGGACACACCCCAGCCCTCTTCAGCGCACAGGATACTTGAAGGCCGCCACCCTCTGCTACTCCTGGGTGGGAAGGCCATCAGACCCAAGGTGATCTGGCTTTCTCAGGAAAACTCAACTGGAGAAGAACCAGCTGAATTGGCCCGAGCACACTGCCTTCCTCGGGTCTCTGGGCAGCTGCCATTGGGAGGCCCAGGTAACGGGCCCTCACACTCTTGGGAGGATGCGCTGGAGGGTCTCACCTGCTGAGTCACAGCCAGGCATCGAACAACTCTCCCTCCTGGGCCCTGGGCAGTAAGGGCTAAATTCAGCACTTAGAACAGAGCAGCCTCCACCACACATAGCTCCTCCCAAAACTCACCCAGCCTTCTCCTGCCAGTGGCCTCCTGGGCCCTCTGACACCCTCATCTCTCTCTATTTTTTCTTTTAAAATAAAGAATGCAGGTAGGAATGAAGGTGAGCAGGCAGGAAGGAAGAGGAGGGAGAAGCACTTATTTATTTAGCTGTTCATCTTAGTTGTTTCCCCAGGCCCTGATCTCAGACCCAAGTCCTTGGGATGTAAGTAAACTATGTCCAGTGGTCTAATCCACTATGTCACCAGGGCTCACCTGCCCTCACCTTTTCAATGGCACTCTCTCTACTTCATGGTCCAAAGAACAAATCTGATCATTAGCTCTCTGGCTTAAAAGTCTTTGGGGCCCCCAGACAGCAGACAGGAGTCAACTCCTCCATCTGTGAAGGGACTGCACCCCGACTCAGCGGTTGCAGGGCAGATCTGGACAGACAGGAACCATCTGTCTCCACACCTCCATGCCTGAAGAAGAAGATTTTGGGCAAGCCTCAACCTGGAGTTGGTCTGCCCGACTCTTCCCTCTGGTATTCCCTCCTCACCCTGATGGCTGCTCCCAGGCTCCCAGTTTGCCATCTTGATAGAACATTAGAGCCACCCTGCACTTCCAACCTAGAGCTCCACATGGGGGATCTTAGAGGTGCTGGCCCCCTGGGAACAGATTCCTGTCGTCTTTAGGGTGAGCTGACTCTTCCAAGGCTGGAAAATGGGTAATTTTTCTTATTCAGTCAAGAGTTATGTCTGGAAAGAGAGTGCGGGAGGGGCAGAATGGAGCCTAAATTCATTCTTGGGATGCAGCCTGGTGGAGTGGCAGTTTAGCTGAGTGTAGTCCACACACATCCCAAAGACCTGGGTTCATATCCCGAGGCTGGGGGAACAACCAAGGGGAACAACTAAATAAAATGGAGTGCTTCTTCCTCCTCTCCTTCTGTCTGCCTGCTCGCCTTCATTCCTGCCTGCACCTTTTTTTTTAATAAATAAACAAATAAATACATTCATTTTGGGGCCAAGCCTTCATTCCTGCCTGCACCTTTTTTTTAAATAAATAAACAAATAAATACATTCATTTTGGGGCCAAGCTCTTCGGGAGGCATTTTGGGACTAGGCTTGTCCCCCTAACTCCTCCCAGGATTCCTCCCACCATTCACACATCATCAGAAGTCATTATTTACCTTTTTATGAAATGTGGTTATTAAAGCAGGACATCCATGTGCACGTGCACACACACTCATTCACGGTCGGGAGGGAGCTTCCCAGTACGAATGAAACCCGGGTCATGTAGGCAGCAGCGATGCAGAGAGAACTCTGCCGCCCAGTCCGCCCAGTCCGGAGCACAGGGTCCCTTTGCAATGGAGATTGTTGCAGAGTGAAATCAGCTGTTTACCCCAACTCAGGCCCTCTGGGTACAGGACCTGAGTCCTGTGCAAGGGAACTTCTCCAATGCGAAGGGGGAGACTTGTTTCCTGACCCCAGAAGCTGCCAGTCCCATGGAGGACAAGAACCCTGGTCCCAGGGAACTCCCACTGTGACAGGGGAGCTGCAGGTCTTGCCTTGGAGACTCCTAGACCAAGGAGAGACACAGCTCTAACCCTCAGGAGGCTCTCAGTCTACAGGAAAAGCAACTTCTGCCTCAGGAAGCCTCTGGTCTCATGGGGACAGCCACTGTGTACTACAGGATTTCCCAACCCGAGAGGAGCAATAGCTCTGGCCTTGGATGTTCCCAGAACGTAAGGAAAACATACCCTTTGCTTGAGGAGGCTTCTACTCTGTGGCCAAAGGGACAGTCCCTGTCTTCCTGATGTCCCCACTCTTGACAGGTGACACAGCCCACAGGTCCAATGAAAGGTTCAGGCACAGCCCTAACTGTGACCAATTCAGGCACACAGATGTGACTCCAAACCCATTACGCTGAGCCATGGAGCGCCCCGCTGTGCACAGTGAAGAAAGCTGTGTGATCTTGGGTAAGTCATTTATCCTCTCTGCTCCTGCATGTCCGCACCTGTGAAATGCTGGCGGTATGAGGATTAGGGAGGAGGTAACATATATAAAGTGAGTGGGCAGTAAGAGCAGGAGAAACAGTAACTGTTGTTACTACAGGAAGGAAAGAAAAGAGGTGGGGGAGCCGGTTTGCTGGAAGCGTGTGTGCCTGTGTGTGCCTGTGTGTGCAGCGGGGCAGGAGCAGGTGGCCAAGTCCTTAGTCCTCGGTAGGGCTGATCGATGGCTTCCATGGGGCGGGGTAGGAGAGGCCTAGGACTGCCTGGAGGGGACCATTGTCTTGGCAAATGAGTTCTGGCTTCCCTGCAGGGGTGGCCCCATCTGCTTTTATTGTTTCCAATGGCAGTCTCCGGGATTCCCACCTCCTCAAGGCCTCACACCTCAAAAAACCTGTGCAGAGGCCTTGTTGCAGTAGGCTTCCAGCTTTGTGCTCCTGCCTCCTAGGATCTGACACTCCTATCACCTGCTACATTGCAGCTGCTCACCACCGTCCTCCTCTCCCAAGCAAGCTGTATGGCTCCCCTCAAACTTCATTATCTCGGTGCCCAGACAATTTAACACCCCTTGTCATTTGGTCAGACCCATCACTTAATCATCAAGTGACAAAATGCCTGCTGTCAGGCTCTGGCAGAGGTCAATGTGGAGTAGAAAGACACCTGGAGAGAGACAAGCTCTAGCTTGTGAATCCTGGCTCTAGCCTCCAGGAGCTGTGTGACCCTGGGAAAATCAATTAACCTCTCTGGGCTTCATTGCCCATCTGAAAAATAAATGTTTGTGTACCACCTATTGGGCATCTACTAGTTTAGGCTTCAAGCTTTCTGTGCCATATAGAATTTAGCCCTTTGAAGTGGATGATGCTTTTCAGATAATAATAGCAATAATGGTTCAATATTGGGACAAAGATCTGACAGATTTGTTCATGGTTACACAGTAGAATAAATGGTAGGGCTGGGATTAGAACCCAGGTCACCAGACTCCAAAAACAGGGCCTTTGATGATTCCTCTACTACACTCAGTAACCAATTCCAGTGTAGATGTGTCTCAGGAAGACACCTTCACCCAGAGACTGGCAGAGAGTGCATCTGAAATCGCATCGGTCCTACAGTCAGTCTACCCCAGGTACTCTAGGTTCTAGCAGGGGCTTATCTCCCACATCCATCCAGGAATGATCAATGCCAGGTCATGGCGGTGCAGCGCGCGCGCGCGCGCGTGCATCTTGGTTGTGGTGGGAGGGTGGGCGGCTGCCGACACCGGGATGGGGGCGGGTGGAATCTGGCAGCAAGGACTCAGCGGCTCACATGTTTTTCCTGGGGGAACTTGTTCTCCATTAGCCAGAGTGGCCTGCTCAGGCGGAAGCGGCAGGACAAGCAGAGGGCCTGGGGCAGTCAGACAGGCACATCTCACCTGAATGGGCCAGAGCAGGGATGCTTGTATGACGTCCCCCCAGGGCCTCTCTCTGAGGGACCTCCTGCTCTTTCCATGAATCGGGATGGCCAGGATGTAGACCCTGCTTCGCCACGTTCCTGGGCTTCCTGCAGTCACATAGCTGCTATGTGATCAACTGTGATCAAATCTCCCTTCAGACCCAGACAGTCGCTTCTCTGCCAGTCTGTTTCCTCTGCTAGAATTGCTACAGAAATCATGCTCATTCCTGGAGGGAAGAAGTCCCCCGACACCACAGGGATTTCCCAAGCGCCTGGCTCCCCTCCCACTTCCCAGTCACGGTCCTCTGCTCCAGTGCCAGCTCTAGGCCTGGCCTGGCCGTACAACCCACGGGAATCCAGGGATAACCTGTGGCTTGTCATTTTCAGGTCATTCTGGTCCCCTTGACCAGGATTCCACCTAATAGAACAAGTGTGCACACAGCACCTACTGTGTGTCAGACCGGGACCACAAGACCGGGTCGTGCCCAGGGAAGCGCAGATGCTCCCCAATGCCACCACGTTGTGCAGATGAGAGACAAGGAGGCAAAGGGGGAGTGGAGGGCTTCCCATGGGAAGGACCATCTGTGCTTGGCCTGTAGGAATGGCCAGGCTTCAACTGAACACAGGGCAGGGGAACTTTCAGTGAAGGAAAGACCCCAGCAGAAGCTCAAAGGAAGTCAAGATAAGGAGGCGAGCAGCTCTCCATCCAGACTGGAAACCAGGATGCAGCTAGGGGTGTGGGGGGAGGCAGCAGACTTGTTAATTTAGGGAGGTGAGGAGCCATTGACAGGTTCAGGGTTGGGGCAAGGAGGTGAACTGGAAGGTGAGGAGGAAGGCCGTGTCGGTGGCATTTTCATGTGATGAGGAACAAGAGGGCTCTAGGCCAGTTTCCTGGGAGTGGAGGCAGCTGCTGAGCTGACTTCCTCGAGGAAGGTTGGGGCTGAAAAGGAGGTGGGGCAGAGATGGCAGCAAGGTGGCCAAAATTGAGCCTGATGGCCAGACAGGACCATGAGCAGGAGACTGGAGGGCCCTCGTCTCCAGGCCCATTCTTGCCTCTCTAAAGAGAAAGGCAACCCAGACTGTGGCGGGAAACAGAAACAGCCCGCGGTGCCAAGAACTTGCCATCTGGGAGTAGGTCCCCCTCTTCCCAAGTTACCCTATCCATTCACTTAGCCTGTACTGCTGCCCGCGTGTCAGCGTGGACCCCCGACTCTCAGGGGGGGGTGTCACCTGTTAGGGTGACTGCAGGGGTGGTGGTCAGACAGTTTGGGAGATGACACAGCAGGTCGGGGGCCAGCAGGACAGTTCTCCAGAGGAAATGGTGGTGAACTAGTGCCGTGGAAAAAGAAACTGGACAAGACAGAGGTCCCCAACTGGGAATGTCACACGACACACATGATGAATGACTACCTGTCTGTCGGCAACCTCCACCCACCAGGCTGATCTCATTTTGAAAGCAGAGACCCTTTTCACCCTGATTTTAAAGTTGATTTTAGGACAAGATGGGGAGATGGAGAGAAAGAGAGAAGACTGCGGGTAAGAGCATGAATGCCTGCATGGGAAGGGGAGGCGACAGGACACCAGCTTCTCTGCAGTGTCCCTAAGCCATCCCCACTCCACCCAGGGCTGTAGACCTTTGGGACAACAGAGTGAGAACCCTGCCTGTGAACCCTGCCGGCATCCAAGGCGCTGCTTGCACTTTGCCGCACACATCTCTGTGGGGAGGGTGATTATCACACACCCCTGTGTTACGAAGGGGACACTCGAGAAGTGGGTTCCTTTGTCCAAGACCACTCCCAGAGCCTCTGTCAGCCTGCCGCCAGGGGAGGGGTACTGAACCAGTACCCCGGCACTTCTCTGCACTGTGGAGCAGCGCAGGCAGGAAAGACTGGATGGAGAAGGTCAAGGGAACACCCCGGGGAGGAAAGCAAGAAGACTTGGCCGGAAACCCAAGAGCTCCCGGGTCTCAAAACTCGGCTCCTGCAGGCGGCTGAGCTACGCGGGTGAAGAAAACCTGGCCATGGGGCCCGAGAGGGACAGGGCCGGGGCCCAGGGGAGGCAGACCACCGCCCGGTACAGGTTACCAGCCCTGGCGGGGATGGGAGGGCGCGCAGACGCCGGTGGCGTTCCTGGGGCGCACCCCGAGCCCCACCTCGCAACACACTCAGTGGCCTCCGCGGCCTCGGAAAGGGGCAGGAGGGCACTCCCACCAGCTCCGCCCGGGGCTCGGGGTGTCTTCAAAGCTTCTTTGAACGGTAGTGGACTGGAGTCGTAGGTCCGAGGGAACACCCGACAACTCAGAGATAGAGACAAAGAGAGATCGCGTCCGAGCGGGTTCTGTCCAGTGTCCAGGACGAGAGTGGGCGAGAACCCCGGAGAGGGCGGCGAGGGCGCGCGCGAGGCAGAGTGTCAGCGTGGAAAAGTGAGCTCCGGCGGAGGCGGGAGGACCAGGAGACCCGAGCACAGTCAGGAACGAGGAGAGACTCCGCGGGGAAGTGAGGCAGCCGAGTGACGGGTCAACGGGTCGACGGGTCCGAGGGCAGGGAGGGCAGGGAGGAAAGCAGCATCCTCAGCTCCAGCCCAGTCCTCCGCGCGTCCCGAGGCTGAGCGCGCCAGGTAACCCACCTTTGTCTGGGCGCGCAGCCAGGTGAGGTGGGAGGGCGGGGCCAGGGGCGGACCAAGGCCAAGTCTTACCTGTCCGGCCGGCGGGGCCGAGCGCCTGCGGGAGCCGAGCGCAGCCGAGGGCTGAGCAGCGAAGCCAGGACCGCGCGGAGAGGTGCGCGGGCGGCGGGGAGCTGTGCCCAGGCTGCGCCCGGCGGGAGGGAAGGGGCGGGGGAGGCGGGAGGGAAGGGGCGGGCGCGCGGGGCGGGCGCGGGGGAGGGGCGGCGGGGGAGCTGCTTCGCGGCCCCCCGCCGAGGGGCAGCCCCGGGCCAGGCCGGGCCCCGCGCGCTCCCGGCCGGCGCGTCGTCGCCAGCTGCGCTCGGCGTTCGGGGCCCGCTCCCCAGAGGCCTAGCCGCCACCGCCGCCAGGGCGCGGGGCAGACAAAGGAGGCAGACAAAGGCGGGCGCCGCCGGGCTGCCGCCGGGCACCGAGCAAAGCGGGCCCGCTCTTCCCGGTGCGTAAGAGCCGCCTCCGGGTGGCCCGGGGCGCGTGGGACGGGCGGGGAGTGGGCAGCGGTCGCGCATCTGGAACAACCCCCCTGGGAGTGGGCGACAAAGGGCTACAGCCAGGGGTCCGTGATGAACCCCAACAATGGAGCCGAACTGAGCACTCAGCTGCGGCCGCATCTGGCCCGGCAGGTCCCGCAGGTTCCCAAAAGGATTATTCCGCCTAGGCTCTCAAATGGGACGGAAGAATTGCACCGCGCAGGGGCGGCGAAAAGGGGCACCGCCGAACCTGTGTAGCCTCAGAAAGTGCGGCGAGTGTGGGGGGTGGGGTTCTAGGAGCGGTTGTTCTTATGTGCAGGACGGATGCTTGGGGTCTTCAGGGCGCTGCCAGGTGAGAACCCTGGGCGCTGACGGCTGCACCTGCGCCACCCCTCCCACTCCGCAGCACAGGCACACACTCCAGGAGAGAAGGGAAAAAGACTACTCCCCCATCACACACACACACACACACACACACACACACACACACACGCCTCTCGCCACGCCCCATCCAAAATCGCTCTGATGCTTCCCAGCACCACTCTGCCAGGACAAAGCCAGCGCCAGGAACCGGCTCATCCATCACCGCGCGGGGCGCCACGTCCTGTCGACCCTGGGAGTTCGGGAATGTTGTGTTATGGGTCCTGCGGCCCCCATAACTCACGGCGGGGTCAGTGGGGCCACCGGCGCTGTAAAGATCAAAGAACGGTAGGGTGGCGCCCGGGTGCTGGGGAAGCAGCGCTCTCCCTGGCGCCCAGAGCTCCCCCGGCAATTTCAACTGCTTTCTTGTTTCTCGGGAGAGGGGCAAATCGTGGCTCAGAGGTTCAGACGCCTCTCTGTAGTCAGGCGAGACGCCCGAGGTTCTTCTGATGTCATTTTCCCCACCCCTTGGGCAAGTGGCCTAACCTGTCTGAGCTCATGTTACCCCTACTTCTCAGGGTTCAAGGACTAATGTGATGAACTGTAAGGAGACAATGTTACTAAAGTCCTGGTCCATAGAAAATGCGCTAGAAAAATTCACTGAGATTGTCATTGCACTATTATCCGCCTGCTGGGCCGCAGGATGGTGGATGATTTAGCTGGACCGCTTATTCCCTAGGAGGTTTGAGTCACCCATCCAGTACAAGAGCACTGTGCGTCAACCCCGTCCCGGGGAACTCACACTTGAGTGAAGGAGAGAGGAGAGAGAGAAACACGAGCAACGTGTCAGTTGGTAATGCAGGGGGTAGGGGGAGCACATTAAGGGGAAAAGCCTGCAGGCGAGGAGGTGTGGGTCACATCAGCTTGCCAGGAAAGGCCTACATGGTGAGGCAGGTTTCTTGGCAAAAAGATGAGCTAATAAGCCAAGTGGCTACCAGAGAACAGTGATCCAGCAGAAGGAAGAAGAAGTGCAAAGGTCCTGAGGCAGGAGAGTGCTTGATGCGTTTGGGGAAGAAGCAGGGTCTGGAGCCGAGGAGGATAGTCGTGTGCACGGAAGGCAGAGTAAGGAACTTGGCTCTAGTCGGAGTGAGATGGGAGCCCGGGGGCTTATGAGCAGAACATGGTTTGACTTAGGTTTTAACAGATTCACTCTGGTTGCTAAAGTTGAGACTAGATCGCAGTGGGTCAAGGGCACAAGCAGGGAGACCAGTCAGGAACTGTGGCGGAGAAGAGGTGATGGTGAGTTGGGCCTGGGAGGAGGACGTGATTCTCCATTTTAGGGATGATGCTGTGGGCAAACAGTCACTGAACCAGGAGCAAAACTTCCAAGGCTCTGGTTCCAAGACTGTCTGCTAGTGGGCTGTCTGCTAGTGGGCTGTCTGCTAGTGGGCCATCTTTCACCACGTTTGCACTCTGTTCGCTGCATCCCCCGAGAGATGTGGTGGGAAAAGGACAATGTTAGGAGAGGCCTGAACTATCTCATTCAGGTTATGGGCCTCAGTTTACCCACCTCTAAAATGTGGTAGTTGAATGATCAAAGTGAAAAAACTCAAACGTCCATCAATGGATGCATGGAGTAACAGAATGTGGGCTCTTCTGGCAGTGGAATAGTATTTAGTCGTTAAAAAGGAAGGACATACCAGTACCTTCCACAGTCTGGGTGACTCTTGAAAAATGTGCTAAGTGAAACAAGCAGACATAAAAGGCCACACATTTTCTGATTGCTTTTATATGAAATGTGGAGAATAGGCCAGTCCGTGGAGACAGAAATTATACTGGTATTACCAGACCTGGACGTGGCGAGACTGGGGAGTGGCTGCTAATGTGTGTGGGGTTTTTCTTTTTGGAATGATGAAATGATCTGGAATTAGATGGTGGTGACTGAGGCACAACCTTGTGACAATACTAAAACCCACTGAATTTATAAACTCTCAATAAAGCTGTTATTATTTTTTAAGTGGCGTTTGGAGACAGATTAAGGATTCTTATCCTTTGGTCCAGGATGACTTCAGAGGACCTGACAACTCTTGAAATTGTGGGAAATATTTAGTGTCTCTTGCTTTTCTCTGGGTAGATGTTAAAATTTTTTTTTTTTTTTTTAAGAAAGGTGCAGGTAAGAATGAAGGCACGTAGGTGGGGAGGAAGAGCGAGAAGAAGACGCAGTTTATTTTTCTTCAGTTGTTCATCTTGGTTGTGCCCCCAACCCCAATCTCAATTATAAACCTGGAGTCCTTGGGATGTATGTGGACTGTGTAGGCGGGAGCCATGGATTTAACGGCTAAGCCACCAGGGTGCACCAAGGTTCAAAGTTTTAAGAAGAGATGATCTATAAGGTCTCCCTGACAAACGAGGCGTCAGTGACACTGGGGAGCAGCAGAACCCCAGGGAGGGAGTGATGTGTGTCGGCTCTGTACTGGCTGAAATGTTGCAAGTCACCCAGTGACCAGCCAAAGGTCAGTGCTGCAGCTTGTGTCTGAGGTCAGCAATGAAGATCCAGCATCTGGAAAGACTAGGTGTGAGAAATGTAGATCTTAATATCATTGTCATAACTGCTATTAACTGACCATGTATGTGCCAAGCACTGGGCATTTTATATTGTTACAAACATCTCACTTCTTGCTCAACTCTGTGGAATTGGTGATGCCATTGGCCCATTTTACAGATGAGGAAACTGAGATTCAGAGAGGGATGTGCCTCACTGTTGGTTAAAGGATGGTAGTGGGAAGAGAAGCAGCAAGCTAGGTACATAAGCAAACTGGGTGGATGCGGGAGGCACCTTGGTGAGCATTCCACAGCCCATGCTACATTTTTGAAAAGCAGTTTCTTCCTTGCACACCACAACCAAGTGCTGAAATAGAGACCTTTGCTCCTCATTCAGACTGAGGATTCAAGGCAAGCAAGCAATAATGAGTCATTTTCCACCATCGTCTTATTTCTCATTCTTTCATTCCCTCATTTAACACACTCTCATTAGAGCCTAGATGTGGTTAGGTACAGGGTGAAGTGCTGGACTCAGAGAATGATTGACGGTGAGTCTCTGCTCAGGTGGCATCCTGAATGGCCGACTCTGAGCATCTGGATATCAGTGGGATCATCACAGGATACCTGTGGCCAATATGCAGTCTTTCTCCAACCCCTGCTTTTGGTGTCCTGGGAACCTTAGGCGTGGATGGGATCCCTGAGGCGACCTGTGATCAGTTCGGTGGTTGAGAGAGGGCTGCTAGTGTCTCAGAGGGCTGGACACTTCACTGTCTGTTGTTTTACCCAGCTCACCCGCTGTGCCTGTTCAGGGAGCCCTAGGTCTCTCCTTTCCCATGCAGATTTTCATCTTAAAGAGCACACGGAGATTGGGCCTTTCTTTGCAAGACTTTCTGGCATCTCGCCTTCTCATAGTTTCAATTTAAATGTCTCTTGGGAGCGATATTCTCTCTGTCCCCATTGCAGACCCTCAGGGACCTGCTCCAGTTGGCAAATAAACCCTCTCTCCTCCCAAACATCCATCCTTCCCTCCCATATGCCCTCCTACACATTGTCATTATGGTGAAAAATATGCAAATAACATTGAAAAACAGTCTCCCAGCAAATGGGTATTCAAAAATGTAATAAATTAACCCCATAATGTAATCTGGGTCCCCCGACCATCCATCATGCTGATGCCATTAAGATATGAAAAACCAGATGCTGTGAGCCCCATGGAGAGAAATGACAGCTGAGTTTCACAGGGCTCCCCCACCCTGTGGCCTCCCTGTCCCTGCCCCAGCCCACTTCTTGGCTTCCTTGGAACCGAGGCCATCAGAGCTTTCGGGAACATCTGTCCAGACTGTTGATGTCACAAATGAGGAGAGGCCTTCTGGAGGTGAGGGGTCAGATCAGTTTGGATCTTCCCTCATCTGTCTTCCAGCCTCCCTTCCTCTGTTTGTGGCTGGCTCTGAATTGGTGGACACACACACAGGCATTTTTAACGGCGGGTTTCTGGCTGTAGAATAGCCCAGTGTCAAACAAGGACTGTTGGGACCTCAGTTTCCCCACTGGAAAAGCGTGAATGCTGGAGTGTATGGCCTCCGAGGTTTCTCGAGTTCTTTAGCTCTGTGTATGGCTTGTCCCGTCTTGTCAGGGCTGGGGCTGGGGGCCCCGGGAAGGAGGGTCTGACAGGAGCCCCCCACCCCATCACTCACATTATGCCCTAGAGACCACCTCAGAGGAGTAGCTGGACTTGACACCCCCCCCCCCCGCCCAGTCCTAAGGGAACTTTTCCAAGGAATTATCCCCCTAAGACCACTACTTCCTACCACCAATGAGAAAGCTGCCTGAGCAGCTTCCAGAGACAAAGAAACCTGGGGTTTCTCACTTTCCCCAGTGGCCAAAGCATCCACAATGATTAGATCTCAAGGTATCAAGGGACACGGTCTACAAAAGAAGGAGCTACTGGGCTGTCTCTGTGTGGAAATGCTCCTCTCCTAGGTGGTATGATGTGGGCGGGTCCCCAAGTCCTAAGAATTTTGTGCCCAGAATGCAAACAGTTGCAATCAATTCCTGAACTGTCCATCCCTTTAGGGTAATAAGCATTGTGATTTTACTAAATGCAGGCCTTCCCTGGCAAGAGCTCAAACCAAGGTGGTGATTCCTACACTTTCTTAGGCATCCGGGGCCCAGGGGAGTGAGTTAAAGGGCCGGTACCCTGCTGTTCATTCTGACTAACCTGGAAGGTCCGGGAGCCTCTGGCATCCGGGGGTTTGATGGGCTCCCTGGGGATTCTGAGGACCACTTTTGATAAGTACTCTGCTGCATTCCCGGCTTAATGGGCCAGGTTACTTATTCTCTCCCTATCAGAAGTGTATTAAGGCAGGTTGGAAGGCTTCTGGGGATCAAGGGAGACTGCAGATTTCCAATACTGAGTTGCAAATGTAAACATTCCTGGCTAGATAGGTGTACAAAGATGGGTAAGATTCCTCTTGTGTCTTCAGGTCAGAGACAAGGTCCCCAGGCATCTCTCTGGTCCTCACTTGTTTCCCACAACTCCACAGCCACTTCTCTGACCTTCGCTTTTAAAGGGATGAGGTGCGCCCTGGTGACCTAGGGAGTAAGGTCACTGGATGTAGTCCATATACATCCCAAGGACCTGGGTTCAAGACCCAGTGTCTGGGGGGATTAACCAAGATGAACAACTAAGTAAAATAAATAAATGTTTCTTCCTCCTCTCTTTCTTCCTGCCTGCCTGCTGGCCTTCATTCCTGCTGGCACCTTTCTTTTAAAAACAAATAAATAAATAAAAAGGGACTAAAGCTCTGGAGTCAGAATAGAAACCAGAATTGGATCTGTATTCTAATGGTGTGACTATGGCAAATTAGGCAATATCTCTGAACCTGTTTTACCATCTATAAAGTGGGGCTATAAAATGGGTGCTTAGCTCCTATGGTTAGTGAGGGAATATAAAAAAATCAGTGCTTGAGCTGTCACAATACGTGCTCAGTCCGCGTTCCTAATTTATTTTGAGTACTTTTTTTTTTTTTTTTTTTTAAAGGTAAGGTGCAGGCAGGAATGAAGGCAAGAAGGCAGGCAGGAAGAGGGAAGAGTGAAGAAGTCTTTTACTTAGTTGTTCATCTTGATTGTTCCCGCAGGCCCGGGTCTTGAACGGGGGTCCTTGGAAGTATGCGAACTAATCCAGTGAACTAACCCTCTAGGTCACCAGAGCGCACCAGTAATTATTTTAATATCGATATTATCTCCCAGGGGCCTTTCAGCCCGTCCAGTCTGCTCCTCCCTCACTAGCTGTGTAACTCATCCCTTCTGAACTTCATCTGGGCCATCTGTAAAATGGGTGCAATCATGGTAACTGTCCTATGGACTCGTCTGAGGATTTAATGAGATAATCTAGGGGCACACGTTGCCCTGTGACTGGCACGCGCCTGGAGCCTTACAGAGGTCAGATATTGTCACGATGCCTGGGCGGGGGAGATGCTATTTTCCGTGGTAAGGCCAGGCCGCATTACGTTCCGGGTGGGAGCGGGACGTCGCCGGTGCACCCGGTTACCCCCTTAATCCCCTAGTGGGAGGATTCGCTTTCGATTGTGAAGCACAATACCGGGATGATGACTCCAGGGTTAGCAAGCAGCAGACGTCGCTGTCCTTGGTCCCGCTGTGTCATCCAGCCGGCTTGCACCAGCAGCCCCTACCCGCCCTCTTCCCGCGCCTCCTAAAGCGAGAGTAATGCGCGGAGGAGGAAAATACAAAGCGTTTCTAGACTTGTTTTTTTCTCGCCCACCCGAAATCGAAAGGAGGTTGCTGGGCTGCCGACTCTGAAGCGGGGCCCCGCCCCTCCCCTCCCGGGCTCCTCCCCTCCCAGGCTCCTCCCCTCCCAGACCACGCCCCTCGGGCTGCCGCTCGATCCCCCTGCTGTGCCCCGGTTGGCTGCTTGGGGAAGTGGGCGTGGCTACGGCGGGCGCTAGGACCCTCCTGGGCGCCTCGGACGTCACGGAGCGGCGCCCTGGCCGCGGGTTGAGCGGGAGGCACGAGTGGCCGGGTCTGTGGCTTCCTGCGCCGGGGCCGGGCCCCGAAATTGGAGCCGGTACCAGAAGAGGAGAGAAGGGGCGGGATTCCCTCCTGGGAGGAATACAGCCCGTCGCGGGGAGGAGTCTTAGTCCAACCTAGTTTTACCTTCTTCCTGTCGGGCTCTGAGCTCCTGGCCCTGCAAACCCAAGCTGTTTCCCTCTGAGTCCGCAGCCATGCCCTTTTTTGCGGTCACAGCTTTGCCTTTGTGCCCCCTCCCACCCCCAAGACTGCAGGGCGAGGGGGCGCAGGCGGCCAGTGAACAGAGGCTAATCGAGATGCAGCCGATGCCCTCAGGCCTGGCAGCGGGGCTTTTCCCAGCTCTTGATTCTGTGTGGGGGGCGTCCAGCACCCACTTTCCTCCCGTTGGAAGGACCGGGCAGCCCGAGCGGCTGCCCGGGCCTTCGGAACTAGCCCCGGCTCTGCCCAACCCTTAGGTGGCGGGAAGCATGACTACGCTCACGAGACAGGATCTCAACTTTGGTCAAGGTAGGGTGGCTGGTCCTGTGGCTCCGGAGCGGGAGCTAGCGGCAAGGGAGGGCTGGAGACTGCGGGCTTCTCCGGCTCACTGGCTTCTGGCCCTCGCAGTGGTGGCCGACGTGCTCTGCGAGTTCTTGGAGGTGGCCGTGCACCTCATCCTCTACGTGCGCGAAGTCTACCCCGTGGGCATCTTCCAGAAGCGTAAGAAGTACAACGTGCCCGTCCAGGTGAGCCTCCCCGAGGCACACAGCGGTCAGAGGAGAGATACTTGAACTCTTTCCCAGCCCCAGGCCCAACTCCTCATTGCCCCGCTGTCTGCCTTCTGCTGCTAGAACCGCCTCGCTCTCACGGTGGTGGTGGTTTCTTTCCTTACTTCCCCCCAAAACTGGGAGTTCCCTTTGCCAAAAGTTAGGGTCCAGGCCTTGGGATCAGAGGGCCCTGGGGCATGGTTGTTTTTAAAAGAGCTTCTGAAACTGGTGAATTTGGGGAGGGGATTTTCCTGTAAGCCTCAGGCGCCTACCTCATGGACTCTAATAGTAATGGACTGATTCAAGTTCAAAGTTAGACAAAGAAGGAGACCTAGCAGCTCTGTCTGCAGCCCCTTCCAGTGGCTGCCCCCAGAAGGCTCAGTGGACTTTAGAATAAATGAAGGTGGTAGAAAAGGAAAAGGAAAAAAGAATCACTACTTACTAAACACCCACTGTATACTGCGTACTCAGCTCACTTAATCCTTGTGTTTTATGAGATCTTCATAGATGAAGCTCTGAGAAGTAAAATAATTGGCCTGAGGCCAATTAGTTCCAGATTTTTAAGTTTTGGGCAGTGATTCAATGCCTGGATCCTGCCTCTGAAAAATGTCCATATGCACAAATACAAATTTCAGTACAATTTAGGGACTTCTTAGATTCAAAAGGAGCCCACGGACCCCACATTAGGAACTCCTAATACTATATTGAACGCTGATGTTGAGAGTGAATTCTTCTCTTCCAACCTCTGGTCCTCTGCGTCATTCACCGTTGTAAACCCCATGATGGGAAGCTGGTTTCCTGGTGGGGAATGGGAGGGAACCGCTGGGCCTTGGACTTCTGCAAAGGCTGGGTGGTCTCCCCATGGTGCTGCGGGCCTCACCAGCCTTCGTGGGTCGTCTGCAGATGTCCTGCCACCCGGAGCTCAACCAGTATATCCAGGACACGTTGCATTGCGTCAAGCCACTCCTGGAGAAGGTGAGGGCACCAGACCCCCCAGCCCCAGCCTCCCACTGGTTCCCAGGGCAGCTGGGTCACTTTCAGTGCTGAGTCTAGGACTCCTGGTTAGTGGAATTGCCCCTCAGTGTGGGGCCTACCTTGGGGGTTCTTTTCACGCCTGTCTTTCTCCCTTTCTCTTCCCACCCCACCCCCAAATTTTGTGTGGATTTCCTCCTATCTTGTCCTGCCCTCTGAGACTTCTTGGGACTCCCACGAGGCCTAGGTATCTCTCCTCTCAGTCTGTACCACTCACCTACTTTCTGGGCCCCCAGGGGCCCTCGGTATAGAAGCTGAGCAGGGCTGAGTGTTTGCTTTCCTACCCTTCCTGGGCAGAAGGGTAGCGGCCGGATGGGGTGCTGGGTTCCTGAGGGGCCATTCCTGTCCTTGCAGAATGATGTGGAGAAAGTGGTGGTGGTAATTTTGGACAAAGAGCACCGTCCAGTGGAGAAATTTGTCTTTGAAATCACCCAGCCACCGTTACTGTCCATCAAGTGAGTTGCCCTCCACCCCATGCCCCCCTATCAGACTGCTGTGAGGTCCCAGCAACACCGCCCCCGCCTCCCCATCTACAGCAGCTGCTGGCTACCTTGGCCAAGGTCTGAGAGGAAAACTGGCTGGCATGCCACCCTCACACGGCCCGTCAGCAGCTGTCACAGCAGGCTGCCCTGTGGTCTCTGTGGACATCGCCCAGGTTACAGAGACCCTCGTTTTACCCTGCAGAACCACTGCATTGGTGAATGGCTAGTCCTCTCATTTAAGAGATGACTTCCCAGCCCACTGTCTCATCCATGGTCAACCGGAAGTTGACCTTGGGTGGGTATGTTCGCTGGTCAGCTGCCAGCTTCCTGTAACAAGGTCAGGGCCCCAGAATCTGTCCCGACTTGCCGTGTTTCTTCAAGCAAGCCCTTTTCCTTCCCAGCTTATTGTTCTGCAATAGGAAGAAGGTTGGGCTGTGTTCTGAATCAGACTGGGCTGCACATTAGCACCAGTTCTGGGGGCTCCCAGACCCCCCATCAGGACTTCACATGTCTGGGTTGGGGCTCAGCATTGGTTTTAAACTCCCCTTTAATAGTATAGGCAAGAGAGGTAGCTGGGACCTTAGAAACCAACAGTTTCAGAAGCATGTGAGGGGCTTTGCACCCTCAAGTCTGCTTCCAGGGGTGATTGCCTACATGGGAGAAGTGTCAGTGTGATGGGAGACCCTTCTCCTTCCTTCCCAGCTCAGATTCCCTGCTGTCTCATGTGGAGCAGCTACTCAGAGCCTTCATCCTGAAGATCAGCGTGTGTGACGCCGTCCTGGACCACAACCCCCCAGGTGTGCTCACCCCCACATCTGCCCTGGGTTTCCATGGCCACCAGGGGTTGGTCTGTGTTCTCAGATCCCTGTTTAGCTGTATTGAGCCTGGCCTCTTCCTGCCTTTTGGAGCCCCTTTGAAAGTCCATCTCCTCCAGGAAGTCTTCGATTGACTCCACCTGGCCTCGAGCTCCCTGTGCATGATGTCTTGTCTTAGTACTTGGTTTACCTTCTGTTCTGGGGGGCTGCTGAGCCAGGTCGGGAGGTGGGAAGAGGCCTTGCCCAGTGACTGGCATGGGCAGCCCAGGTTTGACCGGACTCTTACCTGTCTAGGGTGTACTTTCACAGTCTTAGTTCACACAAGGGAGGCCGCCACTCGCAACATGGAGAAGATCCAGGTCATCAAGGTGAGGCTGGTCTGGGAGGTGGGCAGGGGTCAGTGAGTGGGCCTGTGACCAGTATAGCCATTACGTTGCTCCGGGCTGTGCCTGTCCCCAGTAGGTGTTCTCTGTGGCCACATGGCCATCATTGCCCCACTGGGCTCTCAGCTGAGGGGTTTGGAGCCCGGGGGTCCTGTATGCCAGTTTCAGAAGCAGTGCTTGGGGCTACTTAGGGCACTTGACCTACACTCGGCCTCTGGTGGGGGAACCTGGGACTATGCATTGTCCTACTGATTGTAATGTTCCCTGAAGTCTTGAAGTCCCCAGCTCTGGAAGATAGGGCTAACAAGATGAGAGCAGGCCAGGGTTCAGCCCGCTTCCGCCTCCTCACCTTGGTGCCACTCCCCAGGACTTCCCCTGGATCCTGGCAGATGAGCAGGATGTCCATATGCATGACCCCCGGCTAATACCCCTGAAGACCATGACGTCGGACATATTAAAGGTGAGCTGCATGGGCCCTGCTAGGCTCTACTTAGGGTGTACCAGGGGGCTGTGGATCAGACTTGGGGGAGATGCCCAGGGAAAGTCTGACATAGGGCCCCTCCATCTCTCCCCTTCACCCTTGGCTGGGGTCACGTGAACTGCCCTCCATGGAGGCCAGCCTGTGGTCCCCCTGATGGTGGCCCTTTGTTCTGTCATCAGATGCAGCTCTACGTGGAAGAGCGTGCTCACAAGAGCAGCTGAGGGCGTGCCCACTCCTACTGATGCCACATGTTGGACTCTGGGGGCGCCCAGCCGAGAGCGGCGCTGCAGGGCACCCCGACTCCAAGTGCTCTTATTGCCTCTCCGTATGGACTGCCTACCCTCCGGCCGGGCTGCTCAGGTCTGTTTACCTTCATGGAGGAACTTCCCCCAGGAGGGCAGTGGATGGCGCTGGGACCTCCATTTCTCAGCCTCCTGGGGTTCAGCCGGCCCACACTGTCTGACTCAAATACTGTGCTGTGAGTTGTTTCAATAAAGGGGTCCTGAGGGCTGTCACTAACTGGATGGGAGGGGCTGCTTCACTGCCAAAGTGCCGGGGCCTCCACCTACCCTTATACCCAAGCCCAGGCTGCTTTCACTGAAAACATTTATTATGACAAAATGTCAGAGCTATGTGGCAGTAAGTTACCACAAACTCGCGGGTTTGCCCAAGGTTGGGAAGGGCTCAGCTCCTGCCCGGAGGGGCCCTTCAGCCAGCCCGCACAGAGGAGGGGTGCTGGCTGCCAGATGATGGCTGTCAGAAGGGTCTGGGAAGTATAGTGGGCATGTGGACAGCAGCTGCACGCCTCTACTCGGTCTCAGGCTGGGCCGTGGAGGGGTTCCTGGTCATCTCGTGGCTGACAGTGATGCTGCTGTTGGTGACGCGGGGCCCGTACCAGCCCGCCCAGTACTGGGTGTCCTGGCCCCCGTGCTGGAAAAGGATGTGGCGGACACCTGGAGGGTAATCTGAGAAGGTGTAGGAGACCTGGGGAACAAATTGAGTGACCACTCAACTGTAGCAGGGAGAGCAGAGCCAGGCCCTACCAGGGAGAGCTGGGGGCAGTGAGGGGGCCAGCAGGTGAGGCCTTACCTCTGTCCACTTGGCATCATTCCATTGAGGGATGGTGACAGGCGGGGGCTCAAAGGAGGCCAGGACAATGTAATCGGCTGAGGTCAGGTGCACTCGGATGTGGTAGGTGCAGCCGCAGTCTGCTCTGGCGGCGAACCTGGGGGAGGGTGGGCTCAGGGCTACGCACTGCAGGCCCCGGGGTGGAGGCTCTGGAGACCAGCAGGACTGGAATTCTGTGCTTCATTTCCCTTCGCTGTCCAGGAGACCCAGCTGGGTCCAGTGCTCCCTGAGCCCCCAGGGCCACCAGTCTCCCTGTGCTGAGCCTGTTATTCCATGAATAAGGGCAACTCTTGGGGGTATTCACTGAAGGTACCACCTTATAACAAAAGGCCTTCTGCAGAGATGAAGGTCGGGCTGTAGGAGCAGCACCACCCAGCACCACCGACACATTCAGAGACCCGGATGTGGATTCAAGAGGGGTGGCCTGTCTGATGGTGCTGACACTGGCGCTCTATTCACCCCGACTGTGCCCCGACCCCTGGTTGCAGTTCTGCTTACCCCTTACCCCTTCCCCACCCTCAGACTGCGGTCTTGGGGCCCGGCTAGAACTGGGGTCCTGCTGATGCCATGGGCCAAGCCAAGCCTTGCAGAGCTCTGCACACAGAGGAGAAGCGTGGGGAAGAGTTGTGGATGAACCGTGGAAAGGGTAGGGGAGGCAGAGAAGCAGAAACATGCATCTGTGGGGTCCAGGGAGGCTGCGTCTTGCTCTGCTGCTCCAGGCCCACTTGTGACACCTCCTCCGTAGGCCCAAGTCTCCCCATCTGCAAACTGGGGCTAACGTCTGCTGTGGGTGCAGGGCAGAGGGAGGCGGAGGTGGAGGCGCTGCTAGATGAGCAAGCGGAGGGTCTGCTGCACTGCCAGGCACAGTGGTACTTCCTGCAGGTGTTCTCAGGAAGAGAAGAGGGAAGGAAGCCACGGGCCCCTCTCACCAGTCCTTAACCACGATGTCAGGCCGGAACGTGTCCAGGAGCTCCTCCCAGTAGCCTTCAGCTCTGAGGTCGATCAGCTGGGACTTGAGGCACAAACTGGGAAGCAGAAGGAAAGGCTTGTTTTCCTGGGCAAGTCCTGGATGGCTGGGCTTGGAGGGGAGGTTCAGGGGACCTAGCTGACCCCAGATTGCTGCTAAAGGACAGTCATTAGCTGTGCTGACTCTCCCTGTACCCCACATGTAGGGTCTGACCCAGTTGAGTGGGTGGCAGCTGAGCCAGGCAGTTTCCCAGGGTGCCAAAGGGCGGGTGGGGGTGCCTCCATTAGGTCATGTTTCTAGGTTCGGGTCGGCCTACAGGCATCCCTGGTTTATGGCCCAGTGAGCTCCCAGCCTCCTTAAATGAAGCCGACCCTCAGCTCCCACTGCCTGTTAGCCGGCCTCTGGGTTGCCAGAGAGAGGCAGACTCTGAGCCGGTTTTGGGAACATATCACTCAAGTTTAGGGGGTTGGGGTTTTGTCCTGACCTTTCTCCCCGTCAACATAGCCTTCTCCGCTCAGTTTGTCTTACGCAAAGGATGTGACAAAGTACTTCTTGACTCGGGAGTCAGGAAAATCTGATCCATGGTCTCCAGGGAGGGTCTCCACCTTCCACTTGTCTCCCTTGTTGGAGTCGATCTGCCAGGATGCCAGATCCTCTAGAAAACAGAAGTCGAGGTGAGATCCCTGTACACACACCGCCCGCTCCCCACCTGGCCCCGGGAAGAGGGTGGAAGGCAGCGCCTGCAGCATCTCAGGAGCGCCCCCCACGTAGCAGCTCTGATGTGGGGCCCTCTCCGTCCCGCTTTGTCCCCGACTGGCTCGCCTCCTAACACGAAGCCGGAGGAGGTTAGCAGGGACCCTCCACTAGCCCTTCCTCACTTCCATGTTGCTGGGCACTGAGAAACAACTCATTTCAGTTTTCAGAACGTTCACTTAAGGGCTTGGGATGGTACTTCTGTTCCTAAGGGCTAATTCGAGTTCAACCCACTGCAGACGGTTTCCTTGGCGAGAGAGGCTGCCGGGGCACCCACCACCCCACCCCACCCCACGCCATGTCCAGGAGGCTACGTGACACCTGAGGGACCAAGAACACTGATGGACGGCGCTGTTAGTGGCTCCTTTCTTGTTGGGCGTGGGAACTTGCTGATTAGGACTTGGTCCTCTCTGTCAAGGGCAGGAGGGGTCGCTGGGCATCTGCGGGGTGGTAGCATGTGCTAACCCTTGTTTGTGGAAGAAGCCCTGCCAGGGTGGCTCAGCAGCTTCAAACGTTTCCAGAACAATCAGCAGGAGTGTTTTCCAACTGCTCTGTTCTCTCTACGAGGAGCCCACACCTATTTCCCAGACCGACTGAAGACCCCCCCGCCCCCCAGCCAGAGGAGCCACACAGACATCCCTGGGCCGAGTGCAGGCCCATGGGCATGCTGGGCATGACTGGCAAGGCCGTGGCCTAGAACAGGCTGCTTGGCAGGCTGCAGGCGCTGGGTGGCAACCCACGGAGCCACTTGAGGGCAGACAGAGACTGAATGTCTGGGTGCTCTCTATGGGGCCTCTGAGAGGGCCCGGAGGGCTGTCAGCCGTCAGGACAGGCCCAGACGCCAGGCAGCTCTGAATCTTAAGGCAAGACACTTGTCATGGGGCCTGATGCTCCCCTTCTATAAAATGGAGCCAACCCTGAGCACAGGCCAACTCCTTGAGGAGAAGGGAAGCAGACGTCTGCACGATTCTGAGGGCACGGACTGTGCCTCCTCCTCTGCTTCATCTCTGCTTAGCCCCGAGCAGGAGCACGCTGTGCACGGGAGGTGCTGGGTGGACAGGCAACCCCGGAGACGTTGCAAGCTCCACAGGGGCCTCAGAGCACCTCTCAACACGCTTGTAGGGGGAACGGGCCTCAGGCTAGTGCTCGGCACGGAGGGGCCGCCCTAAAGGTCGGGCAGCCTGGACGGCACTGGTGGGGGAGGCCCTGCTGGAGGCGCGGGGTGCAGAGTGGCAAGCTCTGTCCCGTGGGCCACTGGATATGAAGTTTGTGGCCAAGAAACAAAAAAGGTGAAGAGAGAAATAAGATAATTAGAGTTTAGAAAAGTGCGTTGAAGGGAGAATCTAACAAGTGGGGCAGCTTGTTCTTAGGTGGGGGATCAGGGGGTGAGAAGGAACCCAGGGCTCGTGGTAGGGGTGTGACAAGATCTGGGGAGCCTGGGAGCAGCGGGTGTAAAGGCCTGGGGTGCGGGAGGGAGAAGCGGCCCCTCACCTTCAGCACACGGGTTCCGCAGGAGGTTCCTGTGGAGGCTGCGCAGGAAGTAGAAGATCTTCCAGTCGGCCACAGGCTGGTCCCAGTCCTCGGTGATGAAGCCCTCCCGCAGGCACTTGCGCTTCCAGACGGTGACGAGGTCGATGAGGTCACGCCAGAGGCTGCAGACGGGGCGGCAGTTGAGCAGCAGCTGGCGGGCAGGCACGTGGGTGAAGAGCTCCAGCAGGATGTTCTCGGGCAGCTCGTTGACCCCGACCCCGACCCTGGCCATGGCTGGGGTGGGCCGGACTCGGGCCTGTGAGGGGGCAAAGCAGTTAGGAGCTGGGGTCAAACAGGTGGGCCCCGGGACTCCTCCAATCCTGCTCTGTGAAGCGGTCTGACGGGAGCACTTGGGCCTCCATCTGCCCCAAGCTTCGGAGGGGTCACCTGTTGCAAACATGTTGGAAGGAAGCATTAAAGACGCTGATACACTCTTCAGGGAGTAACGTTTTAAGCGGTGCTTCCCCCCACTAACAAAAGAATTACTGGTGCGCCCCTGTGGCTCAGTCCCTAAGGCAGCTAAGGTGCTGATCAGGTAAAGCCCCCCAAGCCGGGTTCTAGACCTGGGGTGCGGGGAGAGGTTTAAAAGAAATGCTTACTTTGAAGTTGGTGGGTCTGGTGAACTGTTAAGATGTTGCGAAGGCTCTGTAAGGGTTTACTCTCAAGACTGAATTCACCATTAAAATTCACCAGTAAAATCACTTGTACATCCCCAGACTGTGACAACTCATTAAGTGGCAGAGCTACAGCTGTGTACCGCTTCTGGCCTTTTAGAAGTCGGATGTGATAAAACACTTGATGAAGAATCCCTCCACCACCCCCCCACCCGCCCCCCAACCTACAGATCAGGGTTGGGAATCGAGCCAGGGGCCACTTTGAAATGGCCAGGAAATAACAGCAGGTTGAGACTGCTTGGGCTGGAGTCCTGGCTGGCAGCGTCTAGCTGGGGAGCTGGAAGGAGATAGCTGACTGTACCCATCTCACAGGGGCTGGGAGAACTGAAGACATTAAGCTGGGGGATGGCAGAGAAGTACCCCACTGCCAGCACTTCTGCCTTTAGAGCAGAAGTCTCTCTAGCTGTAGAGCTAGCTTCCCCCAGGACTGCCTTCAGCTTGCACCTGGGTTGCCCAAGGGTGCTGGGAAAGTCAAACAGAGCCAGCACCCTGGCCTGAAATTTGCCTGAGCAGGCCTGGTTATCCTGAATTCTAAGGGCTCCCCCAGGTGGGTGGTTTGCCACTGTCATCCCGTGGGCCTTATCTGTTTACAGGTGGGGTAAGGAAGGCATTTCCCCTAAATGTAGGGCCTCTTCTGTTTTTCATGGAGACTTGGCCAAAGCAGCAGTCCATGGCCTTCTCAAAGCTCCCATCCCAAAGACGCAGGAGGTAGGCACACATCCTGGGTGGAGCATCTTAGCATGGCAGAAATAATAAAACACAGGGTGCTCATGCATTATGGAAAACGCTGTGATGGAAAACACACCCTGTGGCCAGGCCTTCTGATTTTTTCAGCAGAAACGCTATAAATGTTTTCATGTTTTTAAACTTGAAACCTGTCCGTTTTTAACACTGGTGACTTATTAAGGTACTATTATTAAGGAGTGTCCTGGTGGTAAAGGGGTTAGGCCAATTGTCTCTGAAGGAGTAGCCACATAACCCTGAGTTGGAGTCCCAGGCCTGGGGAGAAGCAACCACTGTGAACAACTAAATAAAAATAAAATAAAGATGCTGCTTCCTCTCTTCCTGCCTGCCTTCCTCTGCTCATCTTCATTCTTGCCTGCACTTTTCCTTTTTTTTTTTTTTTAAAAAGTACTGTTAGCAGTGAGCCCTGGTGGAGTAGTGGCTTAAGTAGCCACCTTTAGTTGAGTGCAGTCCACAAACATCTCAAGAACTGGGGTTTCTGTCTAGGGCTCGGTGAACAACCAAGATGAACTAAATAAAATAAGTGTTTCCTCCTCTCCCTGCTTGTCTGCTGCTGCTCACCTTCATTCCTGCCTGTACCTTTTGTTAAAAAAGTACTAGTGGCACAGTGGTTAAAGTCCCTGAATACAGTCCGCACATATCAAGCACATATCAAGGACTCACGTTGAGATCTGAGGCCCAGGGCAACAACCAAGATGAACAATAAAGTAAATGAATGCGGCTTCCTCCCCTCTACCTGCCTGTCTGCCTACTCACCTTCATTGTTGCCTGTACCTACTTTTAAATTAAAAACAAAACAAAACTGGCCTGCCTCGATGGAGTAGCTGTTATTCTGCCCTCTCTGACCCAGCTCAGTCCACGCAAATCTCAAGCACCCAGGTTCACATCCTGGAGTGGATGAACCACCGACGTAAACAACTAAATAAAAAATTTAAATGAAAAAAAAAAAAGACTTCCTCCTCTCGCTTCCTGCCTGTCTGCCGACATTCACTAATGCCTGCACCTTTCTTTTAAACGATTTTTTTTAAAGTATTATCTAGTCATTGAAAAAAACCAGAGCTCCGAGTTCGAGTGTCTAACGAATAGACCTTCAGAGCAGCGTCCAAAGTCCGGTCTTGGCTCTTCTCCCCCCACCCTTACGTGAAGTTCGGAGGCGGAAGCCGCACAGCGACAGGCTGTGGCAGGGCATGAGGGCCATCCTGGGGCATTCCGTGGTGGAAACTTCCACGCCGGCCCTATGAAGCCACCTCGATCGACTGAGCTTCCCCCGTCGAGCCTCGCAGCGACCCAGCACGAAGCTCGCAGCAGCGCCGCAAGACACTTCCTAGCCCATCTCTCAAAGCAGAAACAGCGCCGTACCAGGTCCCGCAGACGAAGCGTGTGGGCTGGTCTCCAGCTGTCCCCAGGCCAGCGAGCTAACAGCGAGGCGTGGCCGCCCTGGCCGTGTGCTCCCGGCTCTGCCAGGACGCCGCGCGGCGCGTGACCAGCTACCGGGGCTAGCCCCGCCCCTCTCCCGCCCCGCCCCTCTCCCCGCTCCTGCACCTGCCCCGCCCCGCATCACAGGGCCGGCTCCGCCCCAGCCCCGCCCCCGACCCGGGCCCGCCCTGCACCCCGGCCCCGCCCCGCACCAACGGCCCCACCCCGCACCCCGGCCCCGCCCCGCAGCACCGGCCTTGTCACACACCGCCCCGCATCAACGGCCCCAGCCCCGCCCCGCGCCCCGGCCCCGCCCCGCACCCAGGCCCCGCCCCGCGCCCCGGCGTCGCTCCGCCCCGCGCCCCGACCCCGCTCCTCCCCGCACTACGGTACGGCCTGCCGAAACCGCGTCGGCCGCGGGGTTAACGCCCGGTGTCGAGCGCCCAAGTCCCTCCTGCGCCTGGCGCACCACTGCCCGTCCACGGCTCGAGTCGCGACCTGGGCGCGGGGCAGAGGCCCCCAGAGAGACCGGAGCTCCGCGTCGACCTGAAGCCTGCGGCCTCGGCGGCGCGGTGCGCTCTCGCCCCGCCCTGCGCCCGCGTCACGCGCCGAGCTCCGGGCGCCCCCTCGGGGCCAGCCTTCCGCGCTGCGCCTCGCGGTCGCGCCGCCCGGACCAGTTCCCCAGGCTGGTGATCGTCAGGGCCAGGGGGTCGCTACGGAACTCCGGGTCGTTCCCTTGAGCCCAGTGCTCGCCTCCAGACGGCCGACACGGCGGGGACCCGTCTCTTCCCTTCGCTTTCTCCTCCCTGGGGGACGCCGGTGCTTCTTCCCCTGCCCCGGCCACTCTTTAGAGCTCCTCACCGGTTCCCACCTGGCCGAGAGGGAGGTGGGGCCAGATCCTCCCTGGAGGATGGCTGCTGAAACTGGGTCGGCACCTGACTCCTACTTTCCCCACGGTGTGACCTGGAGCTGGCTCAGCGCTCCGCGTTGTTGTCAGGGGTTTCATTAACTAATTTTTCATTTTTGTAATGTTTTTATATTTTCCAGAGAAGGAGGAAGGGAGGAGGGAAAGAAGGGAGGAAGAAAGGAGGGGAAGAGCAGGGGAGGGAGGAAGGAAGGAAGGGAGGGAGGAAGGAAGGGAGGGAGGGAGGGAGGGAGGGAGGGAAGGAAGGAAGGAAGGAAGGAAGGAAGGAAGGAAGGAAGGAAGGAAGGAAGGAAGAAAGGAAGAAAGAAGCATCCTTATTGATTTAGTTGTTCACCCCAGCCCCAGAGCAGGAACCCAGTTCCCTGGTCTACATGAGTCTGCACACCTGTGTCTCAGCCACCTGAGACAACAGTGGGCCAAGTTCATAAATTCATTCAACAATCAAGCACTACTTCTGGTGGCCACACAGGCTCATGCAGGCTGTGCGCCCACAGCTTTGTTAACTTGTCACCCAGTGGTGGTCCCTACCCTGGCTGAGGCCCTGGTCTAACTCCGTGTAGAGAGAGCTAATGAACAGCAACAGTACTAACTGATCACCTGCTGTGTGCTAGGCACTGTTTGAAATGCTTTGGCTTCTTCTAATGGCAGTGAGTCTCGCAGCCAAGCAAGCAGCGCCAATAACGGGTATATGCAAGGAGAGAGGCAAGGGCTCCCCAGAGATTCCAGCACCCCCACCCTAGCCTTGTGGCCAGACCGGTAGCAGCTGGCAGTGCTGGGGCGCTGCTGGGGTGAGCTGTTTGCAGCTTTGGAAGGGCCAATCGCCTGTTCCTGGTCCTGCAGTGGTTTGGCTCCTGAACCATCAGCCCCTCTCCGGACCTTGGACAGAAGCCACATTTTTGTTGGTCCCAGGCAGGGCTTCCCATGGAGTTTGCCTTTGCACCCAGAAACCACAGGGCATGGCTGGACAGAGAATACCTTTTATTTGGCCACATGCACCACGGGCAACATCATCTTGCTGTCCTTTCAGCAGGAGGGAGAAGTAGGAGCATAGCAGAGTGGGGTGGGGAGGCCCTGAAAATCTTGGAGGTTCCAGGGCTGGGTTGGGGAGTTGAAATGCTCTCCAAGTCACAGGGAGCCTGGTCTGGGCTGAGAGTGGACAGGTTGTCCTTGAAAATCCCTGACTCCACTCATCCAGGGCTCACACATCCCAGCTCTCAGAATCAGAGCCCGATCCTGCCCTGGGTTACTGAATGCAGGATTCTAGGGGTCTTTGGGGAAGCCCCACCCACCCTAAGTGCCCATCTGGATTCTGGGGCTTCATTTGACAAAACAGTCTCAACCCAGCCTGGACCTCTGGGCCTGCCTATCTCACAAGAGGCCTGGGCCACTGGGCCAAAGCGTCCTCTCTCAGCAGGTGGGCAGTCTGCAGGGGTGGAGCAGGGCAGTGGACCACTAGCAGAGCCTGCCTATCCACCCCTTGATCTGTCTGAGCTATAGGGTCATCGTCCAGAATCTGCATATCCAGGGCAGCCATAGGCTTGCCAGAGGTCCTGACTGTCCCTGCTGGGTGGGCCCCCAAAGAACACAGGGAGAAAGAACCCAGGAGGTACAGGGAGAAACTCAGATCAGGTTGCCGTCTGAGCTTGCAGCCCAGCTCACAACCTGAGGGAGGAGCCTAGGGAAGACCGGCATCTCCCCAACCCATCTCTTAAAGGAGGGGCCCATTCCGGCCTCCTCTGCCACCATCCGGATTGAGGGAGCTGGGTCCCCTTGCACTTGAGGGCTGCACAAACCCAAAGGCTCCACAAAAAAGAGGATGAGGAGGTACAGATGAAATAGGTGACTGGGGGAAGCTGGGCCTCCACCTCCCCTTCCCAGGCCCAGCCCTTTTCTCCAGTGGTTTACCAGTTGGGGTTTGGTGGGTGGGGCCTCGGGGGATTCAGAGAAGCCGGGGCCTGATGGTGATGCTGCTGTTGGTGACCCTCGGGCCGTACCAGCCGGCCCAGTAGTGAGTGTCCACGCCGCCGTGCTGAAACCAGATGTAGCGGACGCCGGCGGGGTAGTTGGAGAACGTGTGGGAGATCTGGGGTGGCAGGAGGGAGAGAGGTCAGGGCACCTCATCCTGAGGGTGGCTCTGCCTGAGGGGATGGAGTCAGCAGAACTGACTTCACATCCTGCTTCTGTGATTTGGGGCAGACCACCTCCCTTCTCTCTGCCTCAGTTTCCCCATCTATCAAGTGGAGCATCATCCTGCTGGGGCTGCTCTGCCAGGTTATCGTGCAGCTCGGAGAAACAGAAGGATACTCCACAGGCTGCCGAAGAGGCTCGGCACGGTCATCCTGGGCTTGTGTAGCTGTTGGCAAGTTCATTCAGATGAGGTGAAATGAATGAGTTTGTAGCCACAGGAAGTTACCGCCCTGGTCAATCCAGGCACAGAACAGTTCTAGCGTCGTGGAAAATTCTATTGGCCAGCACTGGTCTCGATCAGGAGTTGGCAAACTCGAGCCTATGGGCTGACTGCCTGTTTTTGTAAATAAAGTTTTATTGGAACAGAGCCATGTCTGTTTGGTTACATAGTTTTTGAAAACTGCTTTCACAACAGAGCTGAGCATAACAGGCAGGACAGTCTGCTAAGTTTGAAATATTCATATCGGGTCTTTGAAGTCAATGTTTGCTGACCCCTGGTCTAGACAATAGCAAAGACCAACATGAGGGACGAAGAAGAGTCAGCCTTTCTGAAATTGAATGTGGCTTTGCCAGCATCTCCTCACAGATGTCTTTCAGCGCTCAGAGAAGCTGAAGCCCAGGTGAGAAGCCGCAGGGTGGGGGTCCGAAGCCAGGCCTGTCTCACTACAGTGGTAGCTGTGAGCGAAGTGCCCTCTGCCCACTCCTGGCCTACATACCTCCCTCCACTTGGCATCGCTCTTCTTCTGGATCGTCACCGGGTCTGGCTGGAACGTCCCCAGAGGCGCATGCGCTGATGACAGAAGCTGAACGCACAGCTGGTACTTGGACCCGCAGTCTGGCCTGGCTGCGAACCTGCAGGCAGAGGGGGCGGGGCGGGGCCCATCAGGACCTCGGAGTTGGGGGCAGGGTGGGGGTGGGGCACCTGAGTGGCAGGGCCCCCCCCCAGACCCTCGCCCCAGGCACTCACCAATCTTTGACCTCGATGTCCGGACGTGTGGTGTCCATCAGCTCCTCCCAATACCCTTCGGCCTTGAGGTCTACCACCTGGGACTTGAGGCAGGTGCTGGGGAGGGGCAGGTGGAGGGGTGGGAGGGGCTGGGGCTCACCACTAGGCCACTGGAGAGGCCAGAACAGGAGAGGCCCCTGGGTGAAGTGACTTGGGGGCTCCCCCGCACCCTAAGACCCCCCAGCCTCGGATCTTACTAATAAGAAGTCACGAAGTATTTCTTGACCTGGTCATTGGGGAATTCCTTCCTCTGGTCTTTAGAGAGGTCCTCCACCTTCCACTCATCCCCTCCATTCACGTCCAGGCTCCAGAACTCAAAGCCCTCTGGTGGGAAAGTAGAGTTCACATTAAAGGGAAGCCCCTTGGTGGTCACCTTCTCCGAAGGGTCTCTTGTCCCCAGCTCTTTTCCTTGGATCTCCGAAGCTGGCCTCAAGCTTTGGAACACTGCAGTGGGATCCTGAGTGCCTGCAGTATTAGGTGCCTCTTGTGTGCCAGGCACCCTGGCAAGTGATTTCCACAAAGATGGGAATGACCAGACTTCTCCTTCGAGGAGAATGCTCTGATGCCAGCCTGTCAGATCTGTCTACTTTTTAGCTCTAACGTTATAGCTTATGTGACCCGAGGCCAGCAGCCTTCCTCGGGTCAAGAACAGGGTTTGGCCAACTTTTTCCACAAAGGGACATCTATACAACCATTCTTCCTTTAGCTCCTAGGCCAGATTTGGCTCATGGGTCACAGTGTGATCAGTGCTGGTCACGAACATGACTGCTGGTGAGTCAAGTGAGATAGGTATCTGAGGGCTCCAGATGACCTTGAGTTGTTTTATCATTTTGCTCTAGATGACCTTGAGTTGTTTTATCATTTTGCTCTAAAATTTGGCCACATATGGAGAGGAAAAACATTGTCTAGCTGATGAGTTGAGAATATAGCAAGGGAGGAAGGAAGGGGACCTGGATGGTTGGGGAAGCCTTATTGAGCCTGTTGCGGCAACATGCTTGGAAAGAAGAGAAGATTGTCCATTCTTCCATAAGCAAAGTGCCCAGTAGGCCCAGCCCTAGAGTTTGGAAACTAGGTCAGCCAAATGTGGCTCTGACTTCCTGGTCTTGTGTCTTGGGTACAGTTAGTCACAATCAACCTAACTTTCCTCTTCTAGAAAAGGTCACTGGGAAAAACAAGTTAAAGGGTGGAAATGCCTCTCTTGGCCTCAGCTTGCCCATCTGAAAAATGGGTGCACTAGTAGTACCTATCTTTTAGGATTATTGTGAGATTAAAGGAGTTCAGCTGGTACAGGCTGGTAGACTACCAGATAAGGTCACTGGTTATAGTCCACAGACATCTCAAGGACCCTGGTTTGAGACCCAGGTCCAGGGTCAACAATCAAGACTAAATAAAATCAATAACATGCTTCTTCCTCCTCAATTCCTGCCTGCACTTTTCCTTAAAAAAAAAAGAAAAAAAAGAAAAAAGTAAATAAAGGAGTTCAACCATCCAAAGTGCCAGGAACATGGTAAGTGCTCAATTAAAGCTAACCGCTTTCATGACAGTGTGCGTGTGTTGGGGGAACACCAGACCCACTTGGCCCCTCACCTTCAGCACACGGGTTCCGCAGGAGGTTCCTGTGGAGGCTGCGCAGGAAGTAGAAGATCTTCCAGTCGGCCACAGGCTGGTCCCAGTCCTCGGTGATGAAGCCCTCCCGCAGGCACTTGCGCTTCCAGACGGTGACGAGGTCGATGAGGTCGCGCCAGAGGCTGCAGACCAGGCGGCAGCGCAGCAGCAGCTGGCGGGCCGGCACGTGGGTGAAGAGCTCCAGCAGGATGTTCTCGGGCAGCTCGTTGATGTTCTCCACGGCCATGGCTGTGGCTTGTGGACATGTATGCACCTGTGGTTATGGAAAAGCTGTGTTGCAGATCCGGCCTGCTCCCCAGAACCCAGCGTCCGAGCACCCTGATGTGGTGAGGTTGCCATTAACTCTCTCAGGAAAGTCACCTCTTCCTCTGTAAAGTGGGACCAGGTACAGTTCTTACCTCCTGGGAGGTCAAGGAGCCTTCACACACTACAGGTGCTCAATAAAAGGTGAACTAGCATTCTTTCTGTCTGTCTTTTTGTAAAAGAGGTATAGGCAGGACTGAAGGTGAGTAGGCAAGAGGCAAGAGGAGGAAGTATTTTTTATTCATTTAATTGCTCATTTTGGGGGTTCCCCTCTGCGCAGGTCTCGAACAGGGATGCACCGGACTGCATCCAGTGGGCTTAAACCACTAGGCCACTAGGGCGTGCTGAGCTCTTATTTCTTGACTGGCAGCTCACAGCAACCTCTAAAGGAGGCTCAGGAGGCCCTTCCTTCTCTTACTCTCGAGCAGTCTTGTCCACCGGCCAGTCTTTACCATGGCAACAGTGCACAGCCCCAAAGAGCCCTGGGCCTGTCAGGTGCCTTCCCCATTCTCTCTCTGGTCATCAAAATTGAGAGGGGGATGTTGCATAATTATTACTGTCTCAGACCGAGAGCCAAAGGGCTCAAGACACTATCATGAGGCAGAGGAAATGATGGCCTACCGGGGGCTGGAGAGAGGCTGGGCGATGGGGAAAGGCCTTTCCTAGACTCCCACTCCATGGCTGATCTCCCCAGACCCCCGCACGCCTACGGCCTCCCAACCCGTGCCGTGCCTTCAAAATCCGCCCCCTAAATCGGGGTGGGGGCCCCTGAGCATTGCTGGCGACCCCCGCCTGGGATCCCGCCCACGACCGCTCCACGCCAGCCCAGCCGCCCCGGCCTTGTCTGCGCCAGACCGCCCTGGGCGCACTGCGGTGCGACCAGGAGCCGCCCAACGCGTCCACCGGGCCCGGGCCCACTCAGGTCCCCGCCGCCGCGCTCCTAGCGCTCAGTCCCGCGGATCACCTGCGCCCGGCCGCCGCGGCGTTATCCCGCTGGGTCGCGAGCAGAGCCGGCCTCGGCCTGCGACCGCCGGTGCGTGGGCCCCGCCCCCGGCCCGCCCAGGCCCCGCCTCCGCGGCGCGCTCCTCCGGGCGCTCGGGGCCCAGGCGCGCCCCCCAACGCGACGTAGGAAAATTACCTGGGGTGCGGGGTGCGGGGAGGAGCTTCCTGCCCGCTCCCTCCGCCTGGCTCCCGCGCCTGGCACCTTCGCTTGACCCAGACGCTCCCAGCCCCCTCGCCTCCTCCCACCAGCAGCCACCCCGGGAAAGAGCTGGGAGACGCCCCAAATCGGACCCCCTTATTAGAAACCAAAAACACCGAACACCGACTCCTGACCTTTCTCAGCCTCCTGGGTCCGCCAAGGAACGGGTTGCCTCCGGCCTCTGGCCGACCCGCTCCGGACTGCGGGGAGTCCGGGCGCTCGGCCAAAGGCGGGGTGGAGGCGGAGGCAGGGACCTTTAAGAGGCCCGGCCGGCGGGGACCCGACCCAGAAGCGGACAGCGCCTGAACTCGCCCCCGGCCTCCGACAGCCCCGCGGCGCTCCGGCTCCAACTCGGGAAACTGCCCTCTGCCGCGATGGATGGAGACGGTGACCCAGGTAGCTGCTGCCCCTGGACCCATTCTCTCCAGCCCGGCAGGGGAGGCCGGGACAGGCGGGGAGTACTCTAAAGGGGGAGAGCAGAGAGCGACCCCCAGCACCTCAAACTTTCACCCAAGCAAAACCCTTGAGACCATCTCGCTCGAGCACAGTCCTCTAGTATGTGGGTCTGGCGGGAGACTTGGAGGGGTGAAAAGCAAGAAGGGAGGATTCCTGGGTCCATCTGCCCGGGAAATAGCAGGGGAGTAATCCCAGGTTCTGCCTCCTGGTTTTCCCGAGAGTCCGTCTGCTGGGGACGGGGCGCATTTGGGATGCAGGAGGCGGCATGTTTTTTTCCTTCGAGCAACTTGTATTTGTCAGCTTTGGCGAGCTGCTCAATTCCCATGAATTTCTTGGGGTTACCCGGTGTCTCTCCACCCCATCCCAGCCTACCTCCTGGGTTTCCTAGTCTAGAAGCGCTGCCCTTCAGCTGGGTGGCCAGATGCCTGGTGGGGAGCAGGCCAATGGTGAAGACGAGTTGGGGTGCCAGCCCTCTGATGCTCAGGACCTTCTGAGACTGCCCAGTCATCTTGTCTGGCACGAAGACCTCCTCCCCCAACCCCTCTAACTCCCCGCTGGGCCTTTGGGGGTAGCCTGCTGAGTCAGGATGGAAGCCAGACCTGCCTGCAGATTCAGAGGCAGAGCTGGGGGAGGCCATGGGAAACTGATGAATGCGCCACTAACCAAGCACCCCTCCATGTCCTTGAAAACGCGTTTCGTCAGCCCCTTGCCACACCCTTTCTAGGGCCCCAGAATGTCTCCTGCTCTTTCCCAGGGCCCAGTTATTCCCTGGACTCTGGGGCCCAATCCAGGTGAGTGAATCAGCCCTGAAGCAGCTTCCAGAGGCCAGATACCTTTCCAAAGGCAACAATGTGGGGAGTTGTGTGTGCTCAAGAGGGGTGAGGGGGATGTAATCAGATCTGGGACCTCGAGGGCCAGGCATGGAGCCAGGAGGGGGGGACTGGGTGAGGTGCACCTTTCAGTGAGCATCAGGTGTCCACCAAGGCAGGCCAGGAGGAGGGGTGGAGAGGTGAGGACACTGAGCCCAGCTCCCCAGAGAGCTGTGGGCATCAGGATGGGCAGGCGATGGACTTTAGGACCCGGCATTTTCAGTTTTGCCTTCCCACTGTTTTGCCGTGTGACTCTGGAGAAGCCATAAACCTTTCTGGGTCTCTGTTTGCTCTTTGCTAGAATCCAGGGAAGGGGATAAACCTCCACATCATTCAACGTGGCCAAAAATGCTAAAATGAAAGCGAGGTGCCATGCACTGAGTGCGATTTACTAAGGACTCACTGTGGGCCTGGGGTCTGAAATGGGGAATCCCGATTCGGCTCTGGGATCTGGCTCTGTGGGAGGGGGGAGAAAATGCTGCCTGTCAGGAGGCCAAGGACTGGCAGTCAGGGACCTGGCAACACCTACACTTGGTGAGAGTGCTCCCTCTCCCAGGCCAGGACTGTTTCTACCATCACCTTGGCTTCCTGGAGCCAGCCCTTAGGAACCCCCCTATCCTAGGTCTGAGAGCAGTGGCCTCCCCATCACCCAGGGTGGCTCTCTGTGCTTCCCACTGTCTCTCCCTCCTCCAGGGACACTGGGCACTCGGTGTCTGCTTACTCAAGGCTTCGATGGCCCAGCTGAGACTGACCGGGATCCCAGAGGTAGTCCAGATCCCAGCTCCTGACATCTGTCCACCTCCTTTTGGTTTCGAATACTCTCGACCCTTCCTCAGCATTATCTGAATAGTTTGGCACAATCCCCCAGTTAATAAATGAGGAAACTCAGGGCCAGGAATAGGAAAAGAAGGAGCGAAGAAACCATCCTTTCCCAAGCTCTTAGAAATCTCCCTGTTTGATATACATGGTCTCTTTTACGGAGCCCCCCAAGCCCCAGCCCCAAGCCCCAGCCCCAAGTCACAGCTGTGGCTGGCTGTGGGCAGCTGGGCCCCCAGCCCTGTTCTCCCTCCTCCTGCCCCAGGCCTCGGATCCACATGTCCCTTAATACTTGCTCTGTGACCTTTAGCGAGTCACTTCGCATCTCTGAGCCTGAGTATTTTCACCTGCAAAGTCAAAATCACATCAGTGGCTCCTAATTCGGTGAACGATTTTACTGAGGGTGGTGGAGAAAGATGGTTCTGGAGTCCTACTACCTGGGTTCAAATCTAGCCTCTAGCCACTCACTTATCATGTGATTTGGGGCGGTTTCACCCCTGTAGGACTCAGTTCCTCAATGAAACAGAAACAGCAAGAGGAACAATTTTCAGAGATGCTATGAGGATTGAAAGAGTAGATGTAAGTAAAATGCTTAGAACAGGGACTCATACTGGCTAAATGTCCAGTAGTCATTAGCTGCTGACAGGCTGCAGGGCTCTGGGAATGCAGCAGTTTCCAGATCCCATGCCTGCCTTCATACCCGCAGTCTAGGCCCCAGGAAGATGGTCATCACGGACACACACTCTAGGACAAAAGCTAGCGAGGACAGGGCGGGAACTGTTGGAAGACGCTGTAATGGGGTGGGGAAGTCCAGGAGGGCTTCCCTGAGGAGGTGACGGGAGCAGAGGTCTCAGGGCGTTTGGAGGATTAAAGGAGTCTGTGTGTCAAACATTAAGGCAGTGCTATAGATGGATGCCGTTAATAATAGTTTGCATTGGTTGCTGTTACCTGCTCAGATATGGGGTTTACAGCTCTGCAGGGCGAACGGGCCTCTGAGCCCAACTAAGGACTTAGGGGCTGGTCTGTGGTCCGGCTCCGCTGGGTGCCCATTTCTCGTCACCAAATGCCTGATCTTAGCTGTGGGTTGTTCGAGGCTGGATTTGGGGGCGTGGGGGCGACGCACTGAACATAGCATTCTGAACCGTGGGGGGGTCTGTCAGGGGAGAGTCACGGCACCCCTGTCCCCTTACAGAGAGCGTGGGCCAGCCGGAGGAGGTGAGCCCGGAGGAGCAGGAGGAGCCGTGCGCGGAGGAGGTGAGCGCCGGGGAGGAGCGGCTGGAGGGCGAGGAGGACGAGGCGGCGGCGTATCTGGACGAGCTCCCCGAGGCGCTGCTGCTGCGCGTGCTGGCCGAGGTGCCGGCCGCCGAGCTGGTGCAGGCCTGCCGCCTGGTGTGTCTGCGCTGGAAGGAGCTGGTGGATGGCGCCCCCCTGTGGCTGCTCAAGTGCCAGCAGGAGGGGCTGGTGCCTGAGAGCGGCGCGGAGGACGAGCGCGACCACTGGCAGCAGTTCTACTTCCTAAGCAAGAGGCGGCGCAACCTGCTGCGCAACCCGTGCGGGGAAGGTGAGGGACCCGCTCCTCCGACCCCCAGCCCGGGACCTCACCTTCCCCGCTGCAAAACGGGCCAGCACAGTGCCAGCCTGCGTTGCGGGCCCAGTGCGTCGAAGGGCGCGCTTGGTACGATACTCGCGCAGAGCAGCCCCAAGAAAAACGGAATCATTAATTCCCCAACCGCCTGCTCCCTGATCCTCCCACCAGGACGGGACTTGTGACGGGGGCCCCGGGGGGAGAGATGCTCTGGAACAACCAGGGCTTGCCCGCTTTTCACCCCCACCGTCACCTGCTGCCCCCGACACCACTGAAGAGCCCGCCCTGCACATCCTCGACGGGCCGGGTGACCAGGGTGGGGCTGTCGTGTCCCTGCAGAGGACTTGGAGGGCTGGTGCGACGTGGAGCACGGCGGGGACGGCTGGAGGGTGGAGGAGCTGCCCGGCGACTGCGGGGCGGAATTCACGCACGATGAGGGCGTCAAGAAGTACTTCGCCTCCTCCTTTGAGTAAGGAGATGGGGATGCGGGGAGGGAGGCCTGGAAACTCCTCTCCTTCCTAACGCCATGTCCCCCAGGTGGTGTCGCAAGGCGCAGGTCATTGATCTGCAGGCTGAGGGTTACTGGGAGGAGCTGCTGGACACTACGCAGCCGGCCATCGTGGTGAAGGACTGGTGAGCGTCCGGGGCGGGCCGGGCTGGGGCCAGGGCGCGTCCGGGGCGGGGTGGGGCGGGGTGGGACGGCCCCTGCAGCCCGCCGCCCTGCAGCCCCCTCTAGGAGCGTGGCCCTGCGGGCCACGGGTTTTCAAAAGGTGGAAATCCACCTCCTCTCCTGAGTTTTAAATGTTGGTTTTGTTTTGATTTTTAAAAATCCACCTTTAATCCAAACAAAACGTGCCTCTGTACTGACTTGAGCCCTCAGGTTGGGTCTAGCCGATTTGGGGTCTAATCTGAATTTGGATCTTAGATGAATCATATTCTCTCTCTGGCCTCAGCTTCCTTACCCGTAAAATGGGGACACGGGTAGGCCGGCAGGGTTGCTAGGCTTGAATGAGAACATCTGTAGAAGACGGGCCCCACAGGACCGGCTCAGAGGGCTGAGGCCCCGCCCGGGGCGGGCTCCCTTTCTTGCGGCAGGTATTCGGGCCGCAACGACGCGGGCTGCCTATACGAGCTCACGGTGAAACTGCTGTCTGAGCACGAGGAGGTGCTGGCCCAGTTCAACAGCGGGCAGGTGGCAGTGCGGCAAGACAGCGACAACGACGACGGGGCTTGGATCGAGGTGGGCCTTCAGGAAGGGCGGTCTGGAAACGCGGGGCGGGCACGATGGGCTGGGAAGCCCGGTGGGCGGGCCCAGGCTGAGAGCCCCAGGGGGTCGTGCGCGGGAGTGCGGCTGGGGTGACTGGGGGCAGCTTCTGGGCAGGGGCCTGACTCTCCACCCCACCCCGCCCAGATCTCCCACACCTTCACCGACTACGGGCCCGGCGTCCGCTTCGTTCGCTTCGAGCATGCGGGCCAGGACTCTGTCTACTGGAAGGGCTGGTTCGGGGCCCGGGTGACCAACAGCAGCGTGTGGGTGGAGCCCTGAGTGACCCCACCTCCCCCCGCCCCCAGCTGCCCCGAAGGGCAAGGTGCTGGGGTAGCCTGGCCTTAGTGCCTTAGTACTTGAGTTGGTAGCATCCTCACCGTCCCTACCCTCACTGCGCTCTCCTCCTCTCCTGGCCCTTCCTCCAGGCCCAGCCCACTCGGGGAGAGAGGGGTTTTGCTGGCATCTCTTTGCATCTAGGAAATAAGCTGGATGAGGGCGTGGGTCTGGGCGGAGCCCACCGCTGAAACCCCGGCCTCCTGCCCCCAGCACAGTGCCTGCCCAAAGTGGGTGCTCAATAAATATTGTTTGTCCAAGGAAGGAAGGAATGAGCAAGCGGATGAATGAACTCCCTTCCTTCACTCCCTCGCATCTTTCTCTGTCTCCTGAGGCCCCTGGCCCAACCTGGAAAAATACTTGGTGGGGATCCAGCTGCTCTGGTTTCCAGGGGCCCTGGGGCCAGAGGGAGGCAGCCAGGCCTGGGCTGCTGGACAAAGACACGGATTGTAAGGCCAAGGAGTGAGGAGCTGGGCCTGGCGCCTGACTGACACCGAAGCTGCCCGGAGGCCAGAACAGGCTGTGTGGGGGGATGCCCTCTAGGCCTCTTGATCCCCCTCCCTGTTCCTTTCTGAAGGCAGGATGGTGGGTGGTGGTGGGGCCTCCTCTAGGGTACAATCCACGGTTCCCTCTCCCACTCCCAGGGATGGCTGGGGTGGGGGGACACAGAAGGGATCAGCGCTTCATGCTGTCCTCCCCAGGGGGGTGTTGGATTGAACAGGAGTCATTAGCGTCTGGTCTCAGTGGTCATTTTCCAAGCCCTGCCCAGAGGCTGCCCCTCCACCCTGCACTGGCTTTGGGGCAGGGCAGAGGGAGAGGTGTGGTGCCTCCGCTGCAGCTTTCATACCCCCTCTCCTCCCCGGGACTCCCAGCTGCCTGTCCTGGGGGTGAAGGGTCTTGAAACACCTGTTCTCGTCCCCAGATGATCAATAAAATCTCAGTGCCCCTCCATGAGCCCCGATACCACCTGCTGCTCAGGTGGGAGTGCAGGGTCTCAGCTGGGCCTGCCCGCACTTGTCCATTGGTTCATTTATTCACCATTCCTGAAGCCTCAGCCTTGGTTCAGCCCTGTGAGGGGCTCAGAAGTTACAGGGCTGAGGGGGCATCCTTGTCTCAGGAAGAGTCAGCAGCCTGGTGGCATCAAGGACGGTGCACCCCGGGAAGGAGTAAATCCCGAGTCGTGGGGGGCTCCCGTCTAATGGTGATGGAGTGGTACCGGCTCTGGGGGTATCCTCAGTCTGATAGGGGACACAAAGACCTGAAGGCGCGGGCACAACTCCTGCTCTGTGGGCTCCTCAGTTCCTACTGGGGATTTTTCAGACTGGTGGGGAAGGTCATCCACATCCATCTGAGTTGCCAATCAGACAGGGGAAGCTAGGCAAGCCCTGGGAGCTCAGTTTGATGAGGAACCCATACAAGGTCCCAAGGTCCCGAGTTCAAGACGTGGGGCCAGAGGAGCAACCAATGTGAACAACTGAATAAATATAAAGTGCTGCTTCTGCCTTTCTCTTTTAAAAAACTATTGAAAAAAAAAAAGAAAATGGGAGTAATAAAAGTTCCACTTCATAGTCTATTATGAGATATTTGATTTCAGATTATGGTATGCATATGAAGTGCTACATCCTGTTGGTTATCTTATTATTTATGATTGTATTCACATATTTGGCTGCTTGGGTTTCTTTCTCCATCTAGATGGCATATTGTAGGAGGGGAGAGCCCTTGGATGTTTTATTCTGGCAGATGGTAGTCACTCAAATAGCTATTGATGGGAAAGGATCTTAGGAGACCGGCAACTCACCTTAGCTGTGAGTCACGTGAGCAGCCTGCCTGCCATGTGGCTCCTGGACGCCCCGCTTTCCTTAGCGACCCTGCTTGACAGTGTCAGCTTTTTCCTTGGAGAAGCAGATTTTTTGCTCTCCTGTAACTGGTTGCCTCTGCCCTGGAGTCAGGGCGATAATCTCTTTGGAACCAGATGCACGTGGACTGGGGCTTGTTTCTCCAGTTACTCAGTGTGTCATGTGCCAGGAAAGTCTCTGGTCCTCCGTCTCCTGGCAGTGAGGGCATCACAATGCCCTCACCTCTGACCCATCTGTGACAGGGTCGCCGGCTGTCAGGACAGGATGCCCCCTGAGCATGGTGAACTTGAAGACCCACCTTTTATGACTCAGGAGCGTCTGTCTCATCTTCCTGAGCTAAACGCCACCAGTGATCCCAAGTGTCTCCAGGGACAGGCACCCAGGAACACTCCACCTCCCGGGCTGTTCTGTCTACTCCACACCTGTTCCAACCTCACCAGTGCCCTTGGCTTTGGCTCCGGCTGCTGGTCACCTGTGCCGCCAGTCCACTATCTCCAGTCCAGCACCCCAGAGCCCTGTGGGTCTCTTTCCTGCATGCCCCCTCACCTGACATGCAGTCCTTGATGGTACCTGGACCCAGGTCTCTCTTCCCCACTCCATCTCTCCATCCAGGCCCCTCAGAACCCCTGTGTGGGCCGGGTCCTCTCCCAACTCACCCCTAGCAGCCTCCCCCACGCCCTGCTCAAGGGCCCTCTCTGGTAGCTGCAGATATTCCCGTTTTACTGATAAAAGAGTTAAGATGCAGAGACACTGGGTAACTTGCCTCGGGTCACACAGTGAGGGAGTAGTTGAGACTTTTCAGTTTCAAGTTTGGTTGAACTGAATTTCTTGCCATTTCACTGTGGGAGAGGCTCCCAGACACATGCTCAGGGACAGAGCAGGGACACTGAGGTAAGGTGCAGTGAAAGCTGGAGATGACCAGGACTTGGGTCTCCAAAGCTCCTGTCGGACCATTGCCCCTGGCAGGAGGAGGGGTTTGTTGTGCTCCACACCATTTGGTTAAGGGGTCTGGGGAGACAAGATAATTAAAAAGCAAAAGATTTTTCTAATTCTCTTTCTTTTTGTAAAGAGGGAGAAAGGAAGGTAGGAAAGGAGGGAGGGAGAAGGGCAGGGAGGAGGAGAAGAAGGAAGGGAGAGAAGGAGAAATGACTTTTATTTATTTGTTTGTTTTATTCGTGTCCCCCACCACTTCCGCGGTGAACTGGAGTCCTTGAGCTTTGTGTGGTCCACACCCAAGCCATCCCAGACGCCCGCGCCACAAGGGTGCACCCTCGTTATCCATTTTTCTTTTTAAAGGAAAGGTGCAGGCAGGAATGAAGGCAGTAGCAGGCAGGCAGGCAGGTAGGAAGAGAGAGAAGGAAGGAGCACTTTATTTCACTTAGTTTTTCATATTGGTTTTTCCCCCACGTCCCCTCCCACCCCGCCATCTTGAACCAGGGACCTTGGAATGTATGTGGACTGTGCCCAGTGTACTAAACCCCCAGCCACCAGAGCATGCCTAGTTATGCATTTTTCAGTGGAAAAAGATCTCCCCCTTTCTGATTTATTTGCTTTGTAAAGCAGGTTTTTAGATTTAGTTGTTGATGGAAAGAAGGGCAGGGGAGACAAGTTCCAGCAGGCACCACTAGGTGTCAGCATTGTCAAGGGAGTCTGCAGACTGGCGCCAACAGGGCCTCAGAGGCCGGAATTTGAATCCAAAGTCCCATTTCTGTCCGTTTCCTGAGCCTGAGCTGAGTCTGGGCCTGAGGGGCTGGGCCCCCAGCTCCACTCTGAGGAATGCTCTTAGACCAGAGGATCTTGAGAAACATTTAAGAGACTGGGTCCTTTGAGGCCTGTGTCCTATGAGACTAGAAAGGGCTGAGGGTCTCCAGGGATCCAGTCCCCACTAGATTTGGGGGTGTAGACCCCTCAGTTGGTTCTCACCACAGAAGAGCCCCTGGCCTGTGGTCTCTCACCTGCAGTGAACACAGAACACCCAGGCAGATCCAATCCTGATCTGGTAAGTAATGACTTCGCTGTTTTTTTCTCCCGTAAATTAAACCTAATCTTGTGTTGACTCTGCTGAACAAGAATAATGAAGAAGATTAAGATGAGATGGTATTCATTCTCCTCCAACAAAAGCCAATTAATTGTCAGCAGGATTACCGCCCAGAGCCAGGAGCTGACACCCGCTCTGCTGATAGGGTGGGCAGGGCTCCCTGTCTGGGAGTGCTTTGGCTTCCCTGGGGCTGTGGGCGATGCAGCAGGATAGATTCCAGTTAGACGTCAGGAAGAACTGCCAGGATGAGGGAGGAGGCTGGAGCCTAGGAGGGGGATGTGAGGGGCTGGAATCACCCACCCAGGCGGTGTTCATTAGACCAAGGAGGCGGCCCCATGGGAATTCCTGGGCTTCTCCACGCACTGGATGCTTGCCCGCTGAGGCCTTCAGGAGATCTCTTTGTGACTTGTCACAGCCTCGTGGGCTCCATTCTGGGGTCACGTTTAATAAGCGAACCTTGACTCCTTTTCCTCCTCCCTTCCCTTTCAAGGAGTCAGGGAGGCCACTTCTCCAGGGTTCAGAGCAGGCATTTAGAGACAGAAACACTTGGGCCTCACCTGGTTTGGCCAGTCATCCTCAGCTGCAAATGGAATCTGCAACCCCATCTGCTTTGCTGCTCCAAGGAGCAAGAGCACCCAGGGTCCCAGACCCAGGCCCTTGCACCTTCCAGGGTCTCTGCACAAGATAAGAGGTTGCAGTGATTCCACCGCTGGGGCCAGTGTTGTGGAAAAGGCCGAGGGAGGACACTGACATTTGTTGATTTCCTACCTGGTCTATGACTCTGCACTGCGGCCGCTGGGGGAGGTGATTCATGGAAGAGGAAGCTGAGGTGGGTCTTGTGCTTGGGGTCATAATTCTGCAACTGCAGAGCTGGCTGACCTGGGCCTGGGTGCTGGAGCCTTTCCCTAATGCCACTATGCTTCACGAGTGAAAGTGAGGACACATTTGCTGAAAGAATGAAGCCCTCGTCAAGGGCTATTTTTGGTCTAGTGAATCGCTATTTCAGACTCTCCCACATCGTGGTAACTCCAGAAGTCAATGAATTGTGTGTGATTTGTGAAATTCTCGCAATTCTTGGCAACTTACCCATCTTACCACTACTATTAAGAAAAATCCACCCTTCCATCCTGATCTCAGAACTTGCTTCATTTACTTGGTTGAGAAGGTTTTGTTATTTTCAGCTGCTGGCAAAGGTATCCTCTCAGTTTTAGAGTCCGTGATATTTCACAGCTGCAGAGAGCTCAGTACATGCTAGGTGTGTTGACAGCATTGTTCCTGGAGGTTTTAGTGACTCTGCCCAGCATACCTGTATACAATTTTGATTCTAATGTGAGAGACTGTAACAAACGAGGCTCAGAGAAATGCCCTTTTGTCCAAGGTCACAGTGAGAATTTTGAGAGGCTGGAATTCAGTCTGTTTCACTCCAGAGCTGGGATTCCTCCCATAACAGTGACTTCCCATTGTGATATGACTTTCTTGGAGGGGGATTCCAGTCCTGTTGGCACTAGGATGGGGGGCAGGGTCCCCAGAGGTCAATGAAATGATGAGGGATGAGGTCCTTGTCCCCTGAGGGCTCACAGACTAAAAGGAAGACACAAACTGGAGCCCCAGTTCTGCCCCTCCCTGCCTGTGTGATTTTGGTCAAGTCACTTAACCAATCAGTACCTCCGTTTTCTCATCTGTAAAATGGGCTGATCATCCTTCCTATCTCTTAGAGTTGTTCTGAGGATCAAATGAATCCTCATATATATGTATTTAAAAAAAAGGTATACTTAGGAATGAGGGCGAGCAGACAGGCAGGAAGAGAGGAGGAAGAAGCATTTATATGTTTTATTCATTTGTTCATCAGTCCTGGGTCTTGAACCTGGATCCTTGAGCTGTGTGTGTCAGCCATATGCTAGGCTATCAGGGCACAACTTGAATTAATATTTGAATAGCACTTATGTCAGGGCCTGAGCATAAAGTGCTATATTGAAACAAAATAAAGCAGTCTGGTAACTACAAGGCTGGGGAGTGGGGGGCACTGTATTTTGGGAACCCAGAGGCTGGGCATCTAGCCTGGACCTTACTTGGAAAAGGCTTCCTAGAGGAGGCAGTGGGTGGACTCGATCTGAGGAGCAGTACGAAGGTAAATTATAGCAAGTGCTCCCTTAATGTTGTCAACTGGTTCTTGGAAACTGTGACTTTAAGTGAAATAACATAAAATCCTAGATCCTCACATAATGTTATTTTGTTCAACATTGACCAGGATCCTCATTCACTCATCAACATTCTAACGAAACATTGACATTGAGCGAAAAGTGTTTTTCGAGGACCCACTGTGCTGCCCTGGCGGGCTCAGTTTCCCAACCCGTCAGGCAGAGCTGTGGGACCAATGGGTCTTTTCCTGAGGCTTAATAGTTCTGATTTATCAATGCACTGAGCACCACAGAGGTGTATGAATCTAAACATAAATCAGGGACCCATGATTGAGAAGAATGGGTGGAGAGGGTCCTGAGGACCCTAACTGGGGTAGGCAGGTGAGGAGTGTCTCCAGCAGTGTGGGGCATGGGGAGGCCCTCAAAGCCTGCAGAAAGACAAAGATGACTTTGAAAAAAAGAAAAAGAAAAGGAAAGGCAGGCATGGAAATGATTTTCTCAGCTGGTGTTTCTCAGGGAATTAAATCTTGTTTTTCGTCACTGCCGAGTGGAATAATCCAATATATTAAAGCAGAAGCCTCCCTCCTATTTATTGCTATGACTTTGACCTAACAGTCTCGGGCTGCATTTGGAATCAGATCGTCCCGGGGAAGGAGAGAGGGAGGGAGGTGTCAGCCCCCTGGATCAATTACTCTCTTCTCCGACACTGGAAAAATGAATTATTCCCCGAAAAGCAGGTTCCTCATCTGATGGATTCTGCACTGCAGAACTGGCGGAGTTGTTCCAAATTGAATTTGGTCTTTGAGACACATTTAAAACCAGGTGGACTGTGTGTTGGTGGGGGGTGTCTCGCAGCCACTGTGGCCTCTGTAGCCTGTCTGGGGAAGCCCCCCTGCTCATAGTCCTTGGGGGTGGGGGACGGGAGGCAGCCATCTCACCTGGAACTACCCAGGGACCACCTGCATTCTGAGACACTTTGTTCCTAGCCCGAGGCTCAGAGAGGTAAGTTTGCTTGTCTGGTGCCACACAGAGACTGGGTAACCATGGCACCAGTTACTTTTTTGTCCCTAGTCCTCTGGGTTCTGCAGAAAGTGGTCTCAGAGCCTCCACCTCCACCTTCCCCAGGACACTCAGGTAGAGCATTTGGAACTGGGAGTTTTTCACTTCGGTGCCCTGTTTCTGCCTATTCATAGCTGTGTGACCCAGGCCCAGGAGTTTAACCTCTCTGGGCCATAGTTTTCTGATCCAAAAAATTAGGGTTTTCTAAAATCCACTCTGTCAGCTATGAGTGACCAGAGATACAATTCAAGGTGGTTTAATTAAAAAGGAAATTGGGGGTCCCTGGAGCAGAAATGCCCAGTAAAAGTTTATTTCAAGTATGGCTGGATCCAGAAGTTCCAATGGGATCTTTAGAACTTGGTCTTTCCTCCTTGTCTCCTTGATCTCTGTGGCTTCATCCCAGGCAGGCTCACTCCAGAGGGCACTGCGCACACCACTCCGAAGTCTTTCCAGCATGAAGTCCAGTGCTTTCATATGCCCACCTGTCCAGTGATGGCTCCCTGGCATCCTGACGGGGTCACCCAAGGAGAATTGCAAAGCTGAGAGGAGGGGCTGATGCTGAGGCGCTCAGAGAAGGGGGCGCAGGTCTGGATTTTCACCCCTCACAGGTTTCCGGATGGATGACCCAGTGCCTGGCACAGGAAAAGCCCTCAGCTGCCCATGTCTCCCTGACAGTAATTGCTTCTGCTTTTCTTTAAGGGCATGCAGCACCCTACTGGGCAGGGTCTGAGGGCCTCTGCTGGATGCCCTCTGCCCTCTTCACAGTATCTGGCTCCATCTGCTTCTCCAGTCCACTCCCAGATCCAATTCCAGCCTTGCCAGTCGCCTGGCTGGAGTCCCCAGAGAGGGAGATGCTCCTCACCCCGCACAGCCTGGGAGCTGCAGAAGCTGCACTTTCACTAATGATGTGAGGAAGGGAGGAAAAATCCTCGCCTGAGATGGAGCTATTTTAGCTGAAAAACCCTCCCCCTGGATTTGAGCAGGTTTTTCAGGACTAATGAGCTGGGGCGGAGGGTATTGCTGGAGAGTCGGGAGGGGGGTGTTTCTGGTCCAGGCTCCGGTTCTGCAGGGGCTGAAGGCCAGGGAAAATGGGGTGGGGAGTCTGGGGGAGGGGCAGTCAGGGCGCTGAGCCCCTGAGCTGGAAGCCCACCTCACAGCAGCACGACTTACTCTTGGGTTACCTCCTGCCCTCCTCATGTAGGAGATATCCCCAATGGCCAAGACAATTTTATGAAGCTTTATTAACTTGAGCCTGTATTGTGAAAACACTGGATATCTATTCTATTTCCCCCAATGACAAGTCACCATATAATACTGCAGTTGCCTTTTTTTATTACAACCCTGCTCCATCCAGGGAGGTTCTGATGGTTCCTATTGGTTCCTGCACATTACTTCCTCTGGCTCCCTCTCCCCACTGCCCTGAGTCTCAGTCCTTTGTTCTCACGCACCCCCCACCCAGCAACCCTGCCTCTGTGCCTCTCCATTATGCCTCTACCAGTTCCTCCCCAGCTCTTCATTTCCAGCAAGGAGGAGGCATCTGCAGGGCTTATGAACCTGTGGAGGGGTTGCCTGGTGCAGAGTGGAGATGGAGCCTAGAGGAATTCAGAAGTACTCTGCCTCCAGGAAGCCTTCCAGACTTCACTCTGTCCTCTCAGCTGACCCCACCTCTCAGCCTCCAGCCTAGAGCAGGAGGAGGAACAGGGGGTGTGGTTGGGAAGTACAGCAGAGGCCTGCATTCTACCACTAGCAGACTGGCTGGCCTTGGACAAATCTTTTCCCTCTCTGAATCTGGATGATCATTTTTTTTCTTAAATGGACACAAGAATGCTTGCCCCCATAGGGTTGAGTTTGTTCTGGGAAAAACTTTGGGCATACACCAGTTCCATAAAGACTTTGGTGTTGATTTATTGTTGTTTTTCAATAGTATTTTATTGAGATAACTTTGCTTTACAAATTAAAATAAACTCATATGTGCAGGTTCCCCATTCCTCAGATATATTTTAACACACCCTGCCCTCCACCACATCACCAAATGTTCTTCACCAGTGTCCAGTGGGTTCTGACCCCCCTCCCCACCCCCATCCCATTCCCTATTGGTAACCTCAGTTCTGTTGAAATGCCAAGGGTTGGTTTTGTTTCATCTCTTCTTTTGGTTTGTCTATTCACAATCCACCTGTAAGTGAGGTCATCTGTTATCTGTCTTTCTCTTTCTTCTTTTGACTTGTTTGACTTAGCACAATCCCCTCTAGAGCCATCCATGTTGATTCAAATTACAGGATTTCATCTCTTTTAAGGGCTGCGTAGTGTTCCATTGTATATATGGACCACATCTTCTTTATCCATTCCGCTGATGTTGGGCACTTAGGTATTATCCAGTTCAACTGTTGTGTTCTGGGCCTTTTTGGCTAGACTGTGAAGTGGGGGTGATAACCTCTGCCTCTCCACCTTCTCTCTAATTTCACCCAAGAAGAAGTTGCTCTATGGTTCAGCCTGGTGGAGTAGAGGTTTGGTACTGTCCATGTACATCCCAAGGTCTCTGGTTCAAGACCTGGACCCAGGGAGAACAGCCAAGATGTACAACTAAATAAAATAAATAAAGTGCTAAAAAATAGAACTTGATCTACAAGTGAGGAGATGGGCAGTGCATGAAAATGACTCCTAAGTGACCACTTAGGGGGGAGAAGGAGGCCCATCTACACCTTTTCCAGAACCTAAAAGGAGAGCAGGGGACCATCTGGGACTACAAAAATCCTCAGACAGCCTGCTGGAGCGCAGCAGCTGGGCCTTTGCTTGGCTGAACTTGGGGTTTTCTGTGTCAACGTGAGCTGGAGGTCAGACACCAGTCATGCTGTTCCTTTAGGACCTCGGCTCATCCCCACCCCCTGGGTGTTAGTCACTTTGGGGAGGATGAAATTTAGGGGGAAAGTTGGGTCTTTGCCACCCACGTGACCTTCAGTGGCCTTCTTGGGTGGGGTGAGATTCTCAGAGCAAGTGGACCCAAGGGAGGGGCCGCTAACCCAAGGGAGGGGCCGCTAACAGAGAGAAGCCAGAGGTGTGGTTCAGCACCACGGACAGCGCCGCCAGCACCTGCGACCTCCGTCTAGCGGAGCAGAGGTGCTCAAGGGAACGGCTGCAGGTGTACGTGGGTCAAACGCTCTCCAGGAAAGAGAACGGGGCGACTCAAGGATTCCTGGGCACTTAAATCACCAGTGTCGTACTCTTTTAATACATTATTCCATCTGGGTTTCCTCTTTATTCTTATTTTACGGATGAGAAAACAGATTCAACAAGGCTAAGTGAGATGCCCAGGTCACACAGCTAGTTAGCTGTGGAGCACACATTTCAATTCAAGTTTGTCGGGCTCCTGTGTCTCTTCCAGCTTCTCTAATTAGATGGGAGAGGCACAACCTCTGTGTACTTTGGCTATCACATCCCTGAAGTCACTGGATTTGCAGCTGGGAGGTTGGGTCTCTGTGTAGCTTTGTGAGTGCCTCTGGGTGTGCCGGAGGGTGACCTCAGTGGAGTGTGACTGTCTGGAGTCCCCATGGAATTTAGAAGATGAAAGTTGATGTCACATCTTGGAGACCTTCCTTCCCCCTGGAAAGAGACCTAGAATTCACTGCCGGCTTTTTTTTTTTTTTTTTTTTTTTTTCTAAAGCACTTAAAGAACAGACCAGAACTGATAGCTAAATTAAGCCTGCTGAGAGCGCCTGTTTAATTGAAAATGCCATCTGTAATTTAAATGTCAGAATCGGGATGGTTATTATGGCCGCCTTGAAGACTGGGGCTCATTTCACAGTTTCAAAACAGACCAAGAAAAGCAGCAAATGGACCATGGCCTGCAGCATCGTGGAGCGATTAATAACTTCTCTGGTCCTGCTGAGCTCGGCTCCAGCTGCAGCCCTCACAGAGGGAGTCTTGCTGGGAGCTGGGAGCTGGGACTTGGGCTTTAGGACTTAGCCTCCTGGTTCACCCCTTCTGCCCCTCTGTTCCAGCCTCCACTCAGCTGCAGGGCAATCTCTCCAAGTGCAAGGCTCATCTTGTCTCCCTCAGGGTCTTCCTGGCACTTCTGGGATGAAATCCAATCTCTTAGTCTAGCATTCAAAGCCTCTGGAAGGCAATGCCCTGCCTACTTCTCCAGCTTCTGCTTCTGCAACTGACTTCTGAGACACCCTGACTGTCTCCCTGCCTTTGCACAGGATGAGCTCTCTGCCTGCAAAATCATTGCTTCTCTTGTCCACCTAGTGAGCGCCACTTCTTCATGATTCAGCCCTGGTGTCACCACCTCCTGGAAGCTTTCCCTGACTTCTCCTGGTCTCTCCTAATGCACGGAGTCAGGTGGGATTAAGGGCTCCTTTACCCACCTCCAATACTGAGTTCCCATGGTGGTGTCTTTCTCCCATTCTTCCTACAGTAGGAGCTTCTCAAGGACAGAGATGGTGCCTCCTTTATCTTGAGACCTGGTGTTCTGCCTTGAACAATAACATTAGCTAACATTAACTGAACTCCTACTATGTATCAAGCACAGTCACACTCCCATTTTAGAGGTGGAAAAACTGAGGCTTGGAGAATAACTTGTCATAAGTCAGATGGTCACTAGTGGCAGAGTTGAACTTGGATACAGGCAGTTTGCTTCCAGAAGCCAGACTCCTAATCACTATGCTGCCATATCTCATGCTGTGTCTTCAGCTTTGAGAATGTTTGCTCACTGAACACACAAAGAGCCTGTTCCGTATGTTCTCATCTGTACCTGGGCAAGAGAAGCCACAGCAAAGTAATTGGGTACATACTCTAAAGGGAGTTTAGCCAGGCCCCATGATGAACTCGGACCCTGGGGCCTCCTCTTTGCAGGAGGGAGTCCTGCCGCCCGAGTTCTCCAGAGATTCAAGGTGGGAGTCCTTGTCACCTGTTCCGTCCCTCCATGGGCAACTCTGCCTGCAGTCTCCAGGGACCTCAGTGAAGTGACAGGTGCAGCCAGAATTGGTGCCCAGTCTTCTACTTAGAACCATGGGAACTTGACAGGACCTGTCAACTCCCTGACTTCATTGCCTTCATCATAGAAAGGAGTCCTAACAGTACTGAACTCAGAATTTTAAATGGATTTAAAAGGATTAATTGAGATCATGGAGGTACTTAGCAGAGGTACATCGCAAAGTTTCAATGTATGAAAGCGATAACATGCATTCGTTATTTCCTCATTAGCCCACGTCCAGGGATAAGAGACTATTTATCTGGCCTGTGTTCATGGGCTCCCGACTTCCAGGTTGGGGCGGGAGGGATTCTAAACTTCTCAGTGGGAAGAACCTCCAGGATGACATATGTGTTCCTGACTGGTGCCACCCTCCTCATGCTCTCAGCGTGGCCCCAATCTCCTGTCCCCCTTGGGCCCACATCCACCTTCATGTTGGGCCTGCCCCCTGCTCTGCTCCATCTCCTGACCTTCTCTTCTCTGGGGCTGTCACATACACTTTATTCCCTCTGCCAAGAGAAAAACAGAGAAGGGCACTCTTAATTAGATGGGTTTCCATCTCCCCAGGTCTTCACTTCTTGCATGTTCTTGACTTGTTAGAGGAAATCATCTATCGACATCAGTACTGATTTGCATAATTCAGATATAATTAGGAGAAAGATTTGCCAGAGCAGCAGACTGTGGGGCTGGCGCGGCTGATTCCTGCTGACCCTGGGGAGAACTTGGAAGTGGCCTTTCCCCTTTCCAGTTCCTGGTTCCTATTCTCAGCCAAGTCCCATAGGCACTTGTTCTCAGAGCTTTGTTCCTTCATGAGGCTTCAGAGCAGCAGGAAGGCCTCCTTGCTGCCGGTGTAGCTCCCACCTGGCCCAACATCTGGAATGCTGACCACGAGGTCTGTCCCATGGGGTCCTGCTGGGGATGTAGAAAGACATGGTGCTGGCCAGGAGGCTGGAGGATGTAGGGGTCGGTTTGCTGATGATGTCCACCATTTGGAGGAAGGAAGAGGGCTTCCAGGCAGTGTCCCTTGGACAGGAGGAAGGCACAAACGAGATGTGCTTGAAGCAAGAAACCCAAAATGAATGTGATCCAGTGAATTACTTTGCTGTGGTGAGGAACAGTGGTGGCGTGTCCTTGGAAAGATTAGGAGCATAACAGGGCAGAGAAAGAAATGAAAAATGCCCACCCTTGCCTGTTCTGCTTAGTAACTCTTTCTACATGCTGTCATTTATTCATCTATTCATTCGGCAAATATTTATCTGGCTATTATGCGCCAGATAAATAGTCAGGAGTTAGGCGGCAGCGCTGAGGAAACAGATGTGCTCTTACTGTGACTGGAGGATTTGGCTCTCGCTCACATCAGCCTAGGTGGGTGAATTTTGATCCAGGAATTGAGACCTGGGTGGAAAGCTCTGGAAAGAACTAGCGCTCAAATGACCAACGATGCTTCCTTTGAAATATGCCTCTATGTCATCTGTGACCTGCTTCTGTCCCAAGAAGGCAAGTGACAGCCTGGAGGCTGGGTAGGTGTGAGTTTCCCGGTGCGGTGAGCTTCCTGGGAAGCAGGAAGATGAAAGGGAGTCCTTTCACTCTGTACCCAACCCTGCTCCCAAGCCTGTCCCAACATGACTCCTCCTGCATCCCACACAATCCCTGCAGTGTGGTCATCCCCAGAAGTCACATCCAATTTCCCCAGGGAGCAATCTCTAGGCCGCTGATTTACTCACTAGCTGTCACCACAGGTCTTGAATAATTAGGCCTCCTCCCTTGGAAAGGATATTAGCGGCTGGGGTGGAAAGGGCCAAGGCAGTGTGATATTTATTTCCTGGGCACTGTCTGCAATGAATTACAAGCTGTTTCTAACCTGCTCTCACATGTACCGCAGGCCCTACCGCAGGCCCCCATGCGCCATCACAGCTTCCCAGGGCAGCTTGTTCGGTGATCTGTCCCACAGCCGAGTCCACCCTCCAGCTGCCTGTCGATGCTGCTTGGGCCGAGGGAGCAGGGGAGCCAGCCGTGTGGAGAGGGCTCTGAGTCCTTCGTTCACTCCTTTGGCAAACATATACGGAGCATCTGCTGTCGCCTGCTGTGCCCTGGACTGGGGGCTGCGCAAGCAGGTGAACCAGACAAAGCTGGGCCCTGCCCCGGGGCACTCACATACGGTGACATCTTTCAACCTTCTGTTATCATCCAGTGGGTGATGCTGTGTTCTGAGTGCTGGCGGGGATTGGAATTCATTCTCCACTCTCTGTCCTACGTGCCCCCCACTCTCAATCTCTGCCCAGATGGTTAAATAAGACATTGTGTCCCTAAATGCCTGGCAATACTTCCCAACACCATGCAGGTCTCCTGTGTGATCCTGGGCCGGGGAAGGAGACCCCCCACTTCATCAGCACCGACCCTGCGCAGCCCTTCTCCATGGCGAGGGTTACTTACCTGAGCTCATTCAGCCTTCACTTTGCAGATGAGGAGGCTGGCCCAGGGTCACACCTCAAGCAGTGGTGTGGCCGGCTGGTTCACAGCTGTCTGCATCTCTTTCCACCTTGGTCTTTGGTGGTGTCACGTCGGTCGTCTGAAATTGACCCTGGTGGGGATATTTACACCACGGAGAGCAGCAAATGCTACAAAATGGCTCTTCACTGTAGGGAGCTGGTTGTTAAGCTGCTTTGAACGATGCTGTGTCCTCAGGAGCAGCAAAGGATGTCTCCCCTACTGGCAAGCGTCCGCTTGGTTCTGGGACAACTGAAGAGAAGAACGAATTCCCACCAAGGGGTCTGGAGTTTCCAGCCTCTATTTGGCCACTTTTTTTTTTTTTAAGGAAAGGTGGAAGCAGGAATGAAGGTGAGTAGGCAGGCAGGCAGAAGAGAGAGGGGGAAGAAGCATTTCATTCTTTTTTAATTTAGTTGTACATCTTGGTTGTTCTCCAGGCCCCACCCCTGCCTGTTCTGCTTGGTAACCTTTCTTCATGCCTTCATTTATTAATCTATTCATTCAACAAATATTTACTGAGGGGCTAACATGTGCCAGGTGAATAGGCAAGAACTAGACGACAGCGCTGGGGAAATAGTGAATCCGGGTCCCCAGGATGTATGTGACCTGTGCTTCGATCGGAGGCAGCTAACCAAACCGCTACTCCACCAGAAAGCACCTGTTTGGCTGCTTTTCAACATCACTGGCCGTTTTGGGACTCGGATATGGTTCCTGGGTTCCAGATACCCTCTGCTCCCATACCCAGGCTTCTGGTGGAGCAGAGACCTTGAGGTTTATTGCGGTCTCACTCAGGTCTCACTCAAGGTTAATTGGCGCTTTTATTGATGTGAGTGATAGCTTCCCGCTGGGCTGTGAGGTTGAGGTGGGAATCTGGCAGGGCCGTGTATCTGTGTGTGTGTGTGTGTGTGTGTGTGTGTGTGTGTGTGTGTGTGTGTGTGTACATGTGCTGGAGGCTGCAGAGATCTCACCTTGAATGTCATCTCTTCAAGGAGACACTGCTCGTCCCATTGATAGCATACTTCTTTGCCCCCACAGTTCTCTCTTTAGGTTATTTTTGGTTTAGGTATTTTTTGTCTCCTTCTTTCACTGGGCTGCACACTCTGTGAGGCTGAGAATGGAGATAGGAGGGGCTTAGCAATTTCGGATTGCAATTCTGGATGCTTCTAATTCGTCTCCACCTTGTGGCCTCCCAGTTCCTGAGCTGGAAGAGACGTTCTCCTAGCTGATTTCTTTGACACAGCTTGGGTCAGTGTTAGGGTGGTGGGTCTGTGTTGGGTCCCTGGGCTCCGAATCAGAGTCCCAGTTTGCATCCTAGTTTTGGCACTTACTAGCGGTGGGATCGTGGGGGGAGGAACAAAAAGGGCAGCCTGGAACAGAAACTGTGAGTACAAATGGACCCCACATACCTTCTAGCCCCTTGCCTAGCCCTGCCTTTATATTCTCCCAGGCACAATTTTCCTAGTCTTTCTCTGCCTTACAAAAATGATTTTATTTTTGATAGCATAATAATACTTCTCCTATTGGAGAAAATTTGGAGAATGAAAAATAACATTAAGGCAAACAAAAAAGTCCTCCTGTAGATGAGAATCTCCTGGACCCCCTTCCTTTCCTGAGTTAGCCCCAGCCACCTGAGCCCAAGACCCCACCTCCTCTAGCAATTAGGGTAGCATTAAAACTGCCTCCCAGACCAAGTTATTACTTCCAAGAATAATAGTCTCTGTTACTACAAGAAACTAATTAACAGCATGCAATGAGGGGGAAGAATTCAATTAATTAGTGGCTTAATAAGCGCTAGCAATGACTCTGGGCTTGGCTTGGGAGTTAGGGTGGAAGGGCTAGAGACCCTCAGAGGTGTGGGGATGGGGGTGAAGAGGTGGGTGGGAGGGAGTGGGATCCTGAGGGAACTTCACAGGCTGGGAGAATGCTGTTCACAAGGAAAGAACCCTGGTTTTGTTTCTGCAGGTCTTTTCTTGGGGGGTGGGGTTGGGGTTCTTAGTTTTATCTTAATTTGATGACTTGGCAGCTGTAGGGGAAGTGAGGAAAGATTTCTCTGCCCTGTGGGCTGGGGGCAGGAAGGGGTGGTGGGCACACAGAGCCCTTCCTTTTCCTTCAAGCCCCTGTTCCTGGAAGCCCACCCCCACCCCCTTTAAGTCCTCTGTCTTGCAGCCAAAAGCTTGGAGTCACCCTTGATATCACTGTGCCCTTTTCATACTCACCCCCAACCTGTCCTAAAGTCTTTCAGCTGCTGCCTTCTAAGTGGTTCTCCCGCTCCTCCCTCCTCACTCTTTTCCCTCCCCAGCCTCCCCTCGTGCTCTCCCTGGGACTCCTGCCACCTTGCTAGTCACCTCCTCCTCCAGCCCAGTCACCACCCAGCAATTGCTGGTCTCGCTTTGTCACTGTCCTTCTCATCACTGGTGGATTGGATGCATTCAAAGCCCTGTTTTTGTTGCAAGTGGGCACAGAGCAAAGGTATTTCCTAAGGCACAGGGTCAGTCCAGGAAACAATACAAGGATTGATGCTCGATAACAGGACATGACAAGTTTATTAGGTGAAACGTAGGGAGACAGCGCTCTCTGTAGGCAGTAGTTACACAATGTTATAAGCCGAGGGAGGGTCTTAAATACTCACGTGAAATTTCCCACTTGATGGGAGTTGCTAGTAGCTGACAAGAAAATGTCTTTTCTGCAAGACCATCCCAGCAAACCTGCGGCTTGGGTGGTACTAGCCCACCGGGGTTATGCTAGTTTAACTGGTGGTCCTCGTTGATTTGGGTATACTGGTTTATCCTGGGTGGTGCTGGCTTATTTTCAGCAGGCCTGTGGGTTAATTAATCTTCAGGTGACCTTTGCAGTCCTGCTTCACAAGGTCACCTTCTTTTCCCTGTACTGTCTCTCATCACTTTGATCTTGGAGGCCCTGCCTGGTATTTTGTTATCCGGAATGCATTAAACCTGTGGCTTCACACAGAGGCGCACTCATTGACTGTAGAGCTGCTGCAGACCTGCCCCCCAACCCCAAATGAATGATTCTGTCCTAATCCCTGGGAGCTGTGAACATGCAAAGTTACATGGCAAAGGGGAATTAAAGTGGCAAATAGAATTTAAGTCGATAATCAGGCCTGGACCCCCGGGACACTCAGCTGTCATCACTCCTCCAGGTTCTCTGTGCCCCAGGCACTCCTTTGAGCTACTCGAATGGGTAGATGTCGAATCTCCACATGCTTGGCACTCATGGCTCGGGGGTCCTTCTGTTGTGCAGGTCCCTTCCCTTAGGATTTTGTCCATGTCGTCGGCGGGGCTGGTAAAATTTGCAACATGGATGATGCTAACTATAATCTATTAAGCCCGTGTCTGTCCACAGGCTCCTTGGGCAGGGGGCACTGGAGCAGCCGTGGTGGTGAATCCACCCAAGGCAAAGCGAGTGGGGGAGTCACTCATGTGAGTTCAATAGGACACGCATGTGATCGACAGTCTCTGAATCTAGTTCAGAGCCCTCCTACCACCCACCCATGACCTACCCAACGTTATGACATGAAGACTCCAGACCAGGAGACAACATGCAAGGTGACCGTGTCCTCTGATGCCCAGCCCAGTTTTGACATGTGAGGAGTGGGAAGCCAGTCACAGGGTGTAAAAAATTTTAAATGGAGGATTTGGTTCCCATGGAGACCTCAGCAAGACGAGTTCTCTCCAGTTAGGAACATAGTGAGAACCCATCATCTATGCAAATGTAAATGTAGCAAATACGTGTATATTTATGTATGTAGATACATATTTAAACATATGTGTGTACATGTATTTCTGTTTTGACGGTCATCATGTGAAGTGGATTGATCCGAATTCCTGTGATTGTAGGGGCAGTAGTTTCTTACTGCTGTGATTACAGATGACCACAAACTTCTTTTTTTAAAGAAAAGATACAGGCAGGAATGAAGGTGAGCAGAGGTAGGCAGGCAGGAAGAGAGAGGAGGGAGAAGTATTTTTTATTTTAGTTTATTTAGCTGTTCATCTGGTTTGTTCCCCGGCCCCGGGGATGCGAACCTGGGCCTTTAAGATGGACATGGACAGAGCCCTCCACTGAAGGCGGCTGACCAAACTGCTTCTCTCAGGGCACGCCAAGCTTGCTGTCTTACTGTAAATTTGTTATCTTGCAGTTCTGGATGTCAGAAGTCCAAAATGGGCCCCAGAACACGGAGAGAAATCACGGTATTGGCAGGGCTGCATTCTTTTCCTGAGGCTTTGAAAGAAGAAGCTGTTTCCTGGCATTTCCTGGCTCTGCGTTCCTTGGCTCGTGGCCCCTCCCTCATCTGTGAGGTGTGAGTCCTCTTGGACTATCCTCACTCAGGGCCTCCTTCTTCTGCCTCCCTCTTGCTCTTTTAAGGCCTTGGTGATGACATTGGACCCATCCTCATAATCCAGGATAATCTCCCTGTTTTCACATGAACTGATCAGCAACTAAACTCTATTTGCCACTTTAATTCCCCTTTGCCATATAAATTAGTATGTTCACAGTTCCCAGGGATTAGGACAGAATCATTCATTTGGGGCTGGGGGGCAAGTCAGCAGCAGCTCTACAGACAATGAGTGCGCCACTGTGTGAAGCCACATGTTTTATGTATTCCAGATAACAAAATATACTCATTAACTATGCACATTCATATTAAATAATTATGCATATTAAGATTAATTCACATATAGCTCTGTATATGTAAATATGTGTGTGGGTGCATGTATTTTCATTCGATCATGCTGAGAGTATTATCCATCTATCTCCTCTAGAAAATAGTATTATAAAACCTTGACACATGAGGAGAGAATTCAAGATTATGCAGTCAAAAATGGAAACAGAAAATATAGAGGTGTGTTAGGCACCTCTCTCAGTTAATGAGAGAATATATTCCCCTGGATTTTGTGATGTTGGTAGCATTCATCAGCTTTAAAAAAAATGTGTAATTTGTAATGCTTGCATTCTAAATAAACATGACCTTTATTCCATTCTAAACTTTATTAATTATTCTAAGTAAATATTAACTTTCATGCCTCAGCTCAATTTGACATTCTTTTTTAAAAGCCCCCACCCACTACCCATGTTGTATAAACTTCAGGTTCCACAAAACTAGGAGTCCCTATGTCCCGATAGTCCCCACCCCAGGGCCTTTGCACATGCTCTTCCCTATGTTAAAGAGCTCTTTATGTCTCCCCGCTTCTTCTGCTCTTGTCTCATCCTTCAAACCTCAGCTAGAAATTTAATTTTTCACACAAGCCTTCTCTTACTCTATGTCCCCCTCTCCAACTTGGTTTCTTTTCCTTTATGGGCCCTGCAATTATAATCGGTTACTCATGAAATTGCCTGCCATGTCTGCACCCCCAATGGACTGTCCACTCCACAACCTTGTGAATCTTGCTCACTGCTGTTTCCTGCAGTGGTTGGCAGGGGGTCTGGCACTCAGTCAGAACTCCCTAACTGGGCCCAGAATGCAAGAAGAAACAGAGGGTTGGCTGGAAGGTACTGTCATGGTGGGAGGCCAGGTGAGTGTTCCTGAACACAGGTACCTGTTAAAGGTCGTGCTATCCCCATGTGCTGGAGCTGGGAGTAAAATCCAGAATTTTGCCTTGTCATACTGCCAACACCCAGGGAGAAGTGTACGTCAGCACATTCTGAGGCTGGAAGTTGGTGAAGAGCTGGATTAAGTTCCAGGGGGTGTTCAGGAGGGGCTTCTTCAGATGTCATGCTCATTCCCTGTGGGAATGCCCGCTGGAGAAGGACCCTCCAACCTGGCCCCATCAGCTGGGGCTGGCGGCTGGGCCCAGAGGCTCCCCGCTGCACCCGGCCTGGTAGCGCTGACCTGTCTTCCTCCTTTCTGCCCATCAAAGCCAGCACTGTGGGCCAGCCCTTTCCAGAGGGAGGCCGATAAGGCATTTATTGAATTTATGATTTTAATTTATGACAATTCTAATCCCATTATGGGTTCCCTTTTGTCTGCAGCCTGCACAGTGGTGGAGTTTAATTACGTACAAGTGAGATTTCCCCCGCTCAGGGGACCTTTCCTGCTGATCCCGGTGGTCCATCCCTAGTTGCCTGAGTGAGTTTAGTTGCCCTGGGGTGGGAGTACCAAGCAGGGGAGGAAGGGGCTCCTGGGTTTGCTGCTGCACATCACAGCTGGTAGCTGCATTATGTGGCTGTCCGGTGATGCCTCGTGAGTGACAATTAGGACCGAGGTGTGTGCTGTGTGGGCGGGGGTGCAGTGCACAACCTGCACAGCTGTGCCGACAGTCCTGGGGGTGTCCAGAGACAGGCAGGCTGCTGGGGCTGTCGGTGGAGGTGGGGGTGGGCTCAGAGATCTGCCAGGGCCTGTATACCAAAGACTCCGAGAAAACCGTAGTCAACGCCCAGTTCAGGAAAAGGGACATCTCCCAAGTGGTCTGAGCCCCTGGAGGGAGGTCTAAATCAGGGGGAGTGGCTACAGTGTGATCTCAGTCTCTTCTTGGCTTCTCTGGTGAGCAATGCAGAGTGGGTGGAGAAGAGGGGTCCGGGGGCAGGTGCCAGTCCAGGACCGGCTGTGTGGCCTTGGATCACATTGTGTCTCTCTGTGACGTTCCTTCTTCAGCTGGGAAATGAGGGGCAGAATCAGTCCCCGGCCCAGAAGGGATGCGTAACTGGGGTGGTGTGAAAGGGAGGAGGGGGAATAGCAAGTGGGGGCGGGGGAGGCACTAGGCATGGGCTCCCTGAGGCCTGGACCCAGGTAAACGGGGTTGTGGGGGTCACGTCTGGCCCTAAGAGCTCAGGGACTAATGGAAAAGTCAGGAATAATGACGAGGGAAAACAGCCTTGGCTTGTGCTCAGGGAGACCCTGGAAGTGCGAGCAGCTTCATGTGTTACAAAGAGAGACCCAACATCTTATCTGTTTCAGCCTCTGTAAAATGGGCCTGAGGGTGCACCCTGGTAGAGTAGTGGTTAGGTCTGCTATCTCTGGCCAAGCACAGTCCACGTACATTCCAAGAATGTTTGCTCCTAAGGCTGAGGAAGACAACAAGATGACTAGCTACAATAAAAATAAATAAAAGTGTTTCTTCCTCCTCTCTCGTCCTTCTTGATTGCCTACTTACCGTCATTCCTTACTTTACCTGTCCTTAAAACATAACTGAGTCTAAAAACACTAGCCCTGTCCATATACAGGTAAGAATGTGAGTGGAGACCTTGTCATGACAGGGCTTGATAACCGAGCCAGGAGAAAGCAGCATTGCATGGCTCTGGGTCCAGTCTCTTGCCTGTCACTGATGGGTTAGGAGCAGATGACCTTGAAGAACACTTTCAGCTCAGACATTAGCGGAGGTGATGATTAAGCATGGAAGGCCTCCCGGAGGAGTCATTCTGAAGGAAAGAGGAGGGTGAGATCTCAGCAGGTGTACAGGTGCCAGCTGACTCCTGGAGGACTGGTGTAGAGGGAACGGGCAGCATGGAATACAGGTGGAAAAGCAAATGGTTTAATGAACCAGGCAGACAGTGTAAGTCAACAGGGGGCAGTGGGATCGCAGCAAACTGGAGTGTGTATGTCCCATCTAAAGGAACAGTCATTCCTGCTCCACTGTTGCCATGGGAGAATGTTGGTTTGGGTTGTCAAATAGTCTTAGGTTTTGTAAGTGTGCCCACCTGTAAAATGGGCACAACAGAAATACCTATTTCATGGAGTTGGTATGAGGACTAAATGAGTGAATAAATGTAAAGTACTTAGAATGGTGGTGCCTGGCTGGCGGTAAGCAACCCTTATGGAATAGGCATCGACTATGATTTTTGTAATTCTCTGCATGTGCACTAGATGGCTTCTTTCCCTGACCCCCAAGACTCCAGGTGGGAAGCTGAGAAGAATCTCATCATTATGGCCCAGTAGTTTGGGGTCTTTGGAACAAAGGACTCCCCTGGGCTGCCGGTGGCCTCGGCCGGACTGGCTGCTGGAGACAAGAAATGTTTGTGATCCTGGGAGAAAGCAGATGCTGGAAATAGCGCTGTGAGCAGAACCCTTGGAGTGGAATCACTTCATAGGGGTTTTAATTTTATTCTGGGAGGTTATTCTGAGACATTCGTGTTTTCAGAAGGATTGTCAGGCTTCGCTGGGCTGAGAGGGCTGTGACTGGCAATGTGGGGAGAGGGGAAGTCACATGATGAGTCCTGGAAACAATGGCCATTGGAGAAGGGGTGTAACTGAACCTCAAGGAGATTCCCCATGGTGCCCAGGGACAAGGAGCGGGAGTCTTCACTCCCCCGGGGCGGCACACCGCGGGGCCGTGGACGTGCGTGAGCATACGTACGTGTGCACGCGGGCAGCGTGTCTGCCGACCGCAGCCGCACCCCCACCAACACCTTCTTCTTGGTTAACCTCAGCTGGCCCCGATCACACTTCTTCCATCTTCCTTTGATTTTCAGTTCTGGATCTTTGGGTAACAGGTGAGGTGCCCCTGGGTAAGTCATTGACCTTGCGGGGTCTCTGCTTACCTGTGCAGACAGCTGTCATCAGCCTGGCCCCGCCTTCTTTACAGAGGCACCGCCTGGAGGCAAGTCTGATGGAGGAGGGGAGCAAGCGCTCAGGAGGGGCGGTGACGCAGAAACGCTACTGATGGAAGGAGACACAGGATGATCCGGGGTCTCCTGTCACTGCAGGGCGGGTGGGGGGAATCACTGCACTGACCCCAGAGCTTCTGAGTTCAAGTCCCTGCTCAGCTTCTCAACTGCGTGACGTTGGGGAAGGCCTGGCCCTCTCTGCCTGTCCTTCCACCTATGCACCTGCAGGGGGCGCTTGTGACGGGGTGGGGGGCGGGGGGCTGGAGCCGCGCTGAGGAGCCACTGGGGGCCTTGCTGTTATCCGTAAGGAGGCAGTGACCCCTCGTGGTTGTAACTCCTGGAGGCTGAGCCACTGACTGGTTTGTGACGTAATTGCTTGACCATCCCGTGCCTCAGTTTCCCCGCTTCTAAAAGGAGAATCGTATTTCCTTCAGAACCGCCTTCAGGTCAGCGAGCTCATGCAGGTGCGGGGCTTAGCACAGTGCCTGCTCACGCACCTGCTCCACAAAGACAGTCACGGTTGCTGGTGTTACCACGGACACAGCTGCAGCGAGTTCTTGGGTCAGGGCTCTTACTCAGGTCTTTTCCTCCAAGCTCCAGGGGCGGGTGGGCGTGGAAGCCCAAAGCTGCTGCGGGAGGCTCAGCTGAACTCGTGCGCTTTGCTACAACCAGCCCCTTTCCCCATGCTGCTGGACTTTGAGTCTGAAGGCCTGAGTTCAAATCCAAGCTTCTTCTTCGCTAGTCCCAGCCTCCATTTCCACCTCTGTGAAGTGTGACGATGATGTCTCCTTCAGCGGGATGTTCAGGGCCTACAGAGAGAGGGCAGAGGGCAGAAGGAACCCGGCCAAACCAGCCACCCTCAGCCGGGCAGCCACTGGCTGGCTGGGGACTTCCAGGCAAGTCCTTCAACCTCTCTGATCCAAACACCTGGGTGATTTTCTGAGGCTTACATGAGATGGCATATGCCAGGTGCCTGGCACACAGGAGGAGGTGGCTGGGGCGCTGAGCTGGGGCTGTGCCTTCCTAAGGAAGGAAGGATGCAGAGAGCACCCCCTTTCCCCTTCTCCTCCCTCCTCCCCTGTCCTCCCGCCTCCCCTGTCCTCCCTCCTCTCCAGGAGCCTCTGATTGCACTCCTGCTTCTGCGTGTTCCATCCGACTTCCCTTGTAGCAGATTAGACCTTATCGCTCGTTTCCTGAAGACACGGATGTGACACTGGTGTCTGTGGATCTCTCCCCGATGCGCCGCTTCTGCCCCCATGTCCTGCAGCCTCCAGGCTCTCACTGCAACAGACCACACTCGCTGGGTCCTGATCCTCACAGGGCTGCTGGGGGTAGCTTTTCCCTTTTGATTTGCACTTCTTGCCCCCTTCCCCCTGTGTTGAGAGGGTCTTCCCCTTTTCCTCTGATGTTTAAGATTCTAATTACATGGAAAAGGTGTTTTATTCCTTCCAATTCTCCAGTCATGAATAATGATGCCGGCTCCTAAATGAAGATCGCTTTTCCGTTTGCATAGAAAATAGGAGGCTTGTGTGTGTGTGTTGTTGCTTGAAAAAAGAAGGTATGAAACCAGGGCTCTTGGGTCATTTGCAAGTTATTAATTTCAAGCAGAGCTCTTAGCTTGCTTATTAACAGTGAGGGTATTACAGCCGAGTTAAATGGTTGGGATATTAATTACCTTGCAAGCGTTTATGTATGAGAAATGGCTTGTTTCCATCTTGGTAGAAAACATGAACTCCCTTCTGGGAGGTCTGAGAGGAAGTGGGTCCCCACAGGAGTTCCTTTTGGTAGATCCTGGGTCCCAAGAACTGGGGCCAGGCCAGGGACCCCTCCCCTCAGGACCTGCGCGGTTCTGGGACAAGGTGGCTGGTGTCCTGGGGGCTGGGTCCGGTGTCTCAAAGACAGACACAATGGGGAGTGAGTGCATCTTCCCAACACACCGGGCTATGTCCCCTTGACCTTGACCTCCATTAAGGACAGGTGAATCGACATCTGGCCGGAGACATTTGGATGAGTTCAGAGTTTCTAAAATTTCAGCCATTTCACCTGTTTTGGCTGTATCGACATACTGTCCATTCTTTTATTTATTTACTATTTTTATTTCTATTGACTCACTTTTAAAATACTTAAATTTAGTTTAAAGGGAAACTTTATATCATCGTTATAACTGGAAAACCAGCATCCCAAGTCATCAATTCAAAGAAACATGAAAGCTAATACCTGCCTATTAAAAGGAACAGTGTCTCTCCCTGCACCACCTGGAGTGACCCCCCTCCCTCCCTGGGCATTTGCCACTTGATAGAAAATCCGGATGGGGATGAGGAGGGGGCTTCCCGACCTCATGTCCACGTGCTCTCAGGTGGGGGTCAGGAGGAAGGACGGCCAGGTGCCAACCCTGAAGAGCCAGTGTTCTCAGGGTCCTTCCAAACAAACGCAGCCAAAGCTAGGAGGCCAAAGGGGACAGGGTGGAGGAGGAATTCTGCAAGGTTTGAACTGCAGCGAATGGCATGCAGGTGATCTGCAGGTTCCAGACCAGCCAGTCTGTGCTCTGGGCCCCTCGCTCCAGCCTGTGAGGATGGCACAGAGGCCTGTCTGTGGCTCTGCTCTCATGTGGCCCCTGGGTCCTCAGGAGACATGGCGGGAATGAGGGGACTGTCCAGAGACCACTGGTCTGGGCATCGGGATGGCGGCAGCTGTACTGCCGTGTGACCCTGGGCAGACAATGGGGCCTCTCTGGACCTCTGTTTCTTCATCTACACACAAGAGGACCCAACGGAGGTTTATTCTAGCTGTTAACTTGACTGGACCACAGTGTCCTGTGATATGGTCACACATTCTGGTGATTTCTGTGAGGGCGTTTTTGGGTGAGATCGGCATTTAAACCCGTGACTTTGCGTAAAGAAGGCCACTCTCTACCACGTGAGTGGGCCTCGTCGCATCCGCGAAGGCCTTCGTGGAGTGAAAGGCTGATCCCCCAGACACAGGAGGCTCTGCAGCTGATGCTTCTGGATTTAACTGCTGTGTGGCTCTTCTCTGGGTCTCTGGTCTGCTGCCCACCCTGCATATTTGGGACTTGTCAGCCTTCTTTTTAAAAATAAGTCACATGTGCGCGTGCATGCACACACACACACACACGTGTGCATGCACCTGTTGGTTTTGTTTCTCTGGAGGGCTCTACACAGACCTGTTTAGCCAGCAGTCCCGATTTGGTCTTGGCTAAAGCAGATGGATGCTCATGGGGAGGAACATGGCTGGTCTCCATGTGCCTCGTTTGTCTGCTGCTCTCACATACATGGAACAGAAAACTCAGCTCAGAGCAGCTTAAACCAAGGAGATTTATCAGCTTCTGCTACTGGGTATGTCAGCCTTCAGATGTCATCTAGTTGCCCAGTTATTTCCCCATCTCTCTACTCTTTTCTATCCTGGTGTTAGTTTCGACTGGAGGATCTCCTCCCTCATGGTGGCAAAAGGGCTGCACAGCTACAGCCATACATCCTAGCACAGAAGGTGGGAGATATCTGCCTAGAATTCCAACACAATCTTCAACCTCGAGTTGGTCTGACTGGCCCAATACCTGTAGCCAGAGGAATGACATGACTGGATTGACTTAG
>RJWH01001645.1:271806-337344 GCA_004363575.1 Solenodon paradoxus
AGCCCCACTTTCAAGGGAACATCCCCACTGCCCCACCCCCCTCTGCTCCCTTTGATGGTGGGGAGTTTTTCATTACTGGGTCCCTCCTGCTTACACTAGTGGCTGTGAGCTCCAGGCAGGGTGACTAGTGTTCTCTGGGAATTTGTATCCTCACTTTCTTCTAAAGTTACCAGTTGGGTTGCTGTGAGACGGAGTTACCTGTGGCCTCACTGTCCCCTGTGTTACCTGGAGAAGCTGTGTGCTGAAAGAGAGGGAGGGAGGGAGGGAGGGGGAGGGGGGAGGGGGAGGGGCAGGGGGAGAGACTGACGGACAGAGCGTAGTAAGTGTAGTGCCTGGGTCCAACTGTGCCTGAAGCTTGCTCTATCTTGCATGGACTTCTCAGTTACCGGACTGCTAAATGCCCCTTGCCCATGAGCTAACTGGTTTGAATGTTTGTGCTCATGATTGAAAGCACCCGAGGAACACTTTGGCTTTCATTCCTTTATGAATGGAATCAGCCTGTTTTCAACACCTCCTTCAGGAAGGGAGGTGTTTTATTACCCCTATTTCATGGTTGGGAATGGATGCAGGAAGATTTAAGCAACTTCCCCAAGGCCATTCTCTCAGGAATGGTGGAGCTGGGATTGGAACCTGGCACTGCCCGTGTTCAAGCAGTCAGCTAGCCCTAGCCCTCCACCTGGGCATGGCAGGAAGCCAGGGCCACTTCACTCAGACATTCAATGATTCTAATAACAACATCAGCAAGATATCATGGAGTCTCATTCTGTGTCAGGCATTCTTCCAAACACTTTCCATGGATTATATGCTCAAGGTGAGTATATTATTTTGTCTCTATTTTACGGATATAAAAGCAGATTCAGGCATGTCCTGGTGGCTCAGGTGTTAAGCCCATGCCTGGGATGCAGTCCACATAGAGCCGAGGACCAGGGGAAATGACCAGATTGAACAACTAAATAAATACAATGCTTCTTCTTCCTCTCTCTTCCTGTCTGCTGCCAGCCTGCCTTCATTCCTGCCCCCTTTCCTCTTTAAAAACTCAAAACAAAAGACTGAGGTTCAGAAAACTGAGATAACAGGCCAGGCTATCCAACTAGGAGGTGGTGGGGTCTGACATCCTCAGGGCAACAAGTGGGGTTTCTTCTACTCCCAGGAGAGGCAGGGTCTCCCAGGCCACCTGTGGCCATACACCCTGGTGTTAACTGCCCGCCTGCCATCTTTCTGGGTCCCTGCAGGAAACGCGGTCCTCAGAGGACCCGAGAAACTGGGCAATGGGGGGAGTCCTGTTCCTCCTCTCAGCACTGCTGCCCCTGCAACCTGATGCTGCTGCTTCCCTTCGTCACTGGCTCGGCCACACGCCCTCCGTCCTGCAGCAAGGAGGAGGAAACCCCATCCAGAGGCCTTCCTGGGGATGTCGTCCCTCAACCTGGGCCGGCTGTGGCCGCCATGTCATGTCGCCTCTGTGCAGGACAGTTGACGACATCAGTTTAGACAAGGTTCAGTGCTGTTACTTACTTTTGTTTAAATTTCTCGTTTCCTCCAGATTTCAGCCCCAACTCTGCTCTGGCACCGTCCATTGCCATATGCCACACAGTCTTCGGGTCCCTCGTGGTATCCGGCTTGGGCTGGAGAGGTCCAGTCTAAACGCTCGCATGGTGGGCTTGAAGATAAGCCCTCCCTGCGTCAGCTCGGTGCCCAGTGCCCTGCATTTAGGGCCGGAGGTTGGGGGAGACCGGGCCCAGGTCTTGGGCCTTGTGCCTGAGGTGGCTGGCTTGCTCCGTGAGAGCTCAGTGGGTCACCACCCAGTGGTCTGTGCATCTGCAAAGGCGTCCTTCTCAGTCAGTAAACACCCATCCTGGATGCACAGGGGCTCTGCCCAGGCCTTCTCTCTCCGGGCCTTGGGGAGGGACAGCCGTTCCCTTGAGCGGTGGTTCACCAGGGTACAGAGCCTTCTGAAGGATTCCTTATGCCTGCAGCTCATTGGCCAGACTGTGTGGCCTCACCGTCACACACGGGCCAGGAAGAGAAGCCTGTGTCCGGGCACCCTGGCACCTCGCACCTATGGGATACGAAACAAGCCCGTGCCTCCCCAGACTCACCTCACTGTGGCGAACGGGGGCACCTCCCACCCACATGCTCAGACCCAAGCCTAGATGTGGAGCCTGGTCTCTCCCCCAGCCAGCCCCCTGGGGATGCCAGCGGGACACCTGCCCATTGTCCTCTGTGTGGGTCCTTCCCATCTCCTGCACTTCCTGCTTCCCATTTCCTGCACTTCCTGCTTCCTGTCTCTTCCTGTCACTTTCTCTCCAGGGAAGCCAAAAGGATCTTGTCATCTTTTTGGCTTACTTGTTTGTTTTTAAAGGAAAGGTGCAGGCAGGCATGGAGGGGAGCAGGTAGGCAGGCGGGAAGAGAAAAGAGGACGGATTTTATTTACTTTATTTAGTTGTTCATCTTGGTGGTTCCCCGCCCCGGGATGCATGTGGCCGGCATTGGGGGTCTTACGCGAAGCCACCAGGATGCACCTTTGGTTTGTTTTTGTTTTTTTAATGTAATTCATACAAGATAAATATCACCATTTAAAAGTGTGCGATTCAGTGTTTTTAGTGAAGTCACTATACGGTGCGGCCGTTACCACCGTCTAATTCCAGAATGCCCCAGCCCCCCAGAAAGAAACCGGCTGCCGGCCCGCAGTCTCCGCAGCCCCTCCCCGCGCCCTCGGCAACCCTTGATCCGTTGTCTGTGTTTATGGATTTGCCTGCTCTGGACATTCAGACAAATGGGGTCACACACCAGGAGACCTTTGCTGTCTGACTTCTTTCACGGAGCGTCGGGTGTTCAAGGTTCCTCCCTGTGGCAGCGCGTCAGTCCTTCACTGTTTTCCTTGAGGCCCGGCAAGAGTCCACTGTGCGGAAGGCTCCCTGCTGTTCGTCAATAGTGCCACAGATTCCCAGAGGACCCTCGCGGGTCCCTGGACCCTGGGTGACAGAACTGACTCGGAGATGCCTGGGTCCTCGGACAAGGGCGGCGCAGGACAGAGGACGGGACTCCAGGCTGCCTGCTGGGGCCGGGTTTCATCCGTGCGGTCCAGCCAGTTTCAGTGATGTGAGGGGTGTGGCGGGGGCCAGTCGTCCTCAGGTGTCCCTTTCCGGCTTTGCGAGAACGCTGGAGAAAGGCCGAGAATACAGAGGACTCCCTCCCCTTCTGCCCTGTGTTGGCAGGTCAGAGACTCTTGACCGAAAGAACGCAGAGTTGGGTGGTTTGTGGACCCGCCCCCGCCCCTGCAGTGGAGCTCTGCCCGAGAAATCACCCAGGTGACGTTCCTGCAGAATGTTCTGGGCCTGTGCAATGAAGGGGCAGATAAGGTTTGAGCAAGGAGCAGTGCGGGCGTAGATAAGGTTTTCCACAAGCCAGCAGAAACAGACGTTTGTCAAGCAGCTGCAAATTTTTCCAGGTCAGTGAGCAGGGAGCCAGACGCCTCTGGACCCTGCCTGTATCTGAGGACTTCTTAGTGGCCTGCACCTCTGGGCCCCTGCTCACAGCTCTCTGACCCCAGTTTCCCACTGGCTCCGAGGCTCGGTATGGTCAGGCTCTTCCTGTGTCTCTGACCTTGTCTGACCTTCCAAGCCACTGCTGCCCTACCCCACGATACTGGCCCGGTGCCTACCCTTGAAGTGACCGTGATATGGGCCGCAGGGCCTCGCACCACTTGCTAATTCTCTGCCTAGAAAGTTCCCATCCTGATCCTGTTCCATTTGTTTGTTTTTATTTTTTATTGTAAGGAACTTTCAAACATATCCAATAAGGAAGTCAGTCTAATAATGAATTGCCTCTCTATCTATCATCCGGATTCAACAATTATGAAATCATGCGGAATCGTTCCTGTGTTATTTATAGCTTTGCCCACATCCCCATTTGATCTGTAGATGTTTTAACATTATCTCTGAAAGATAAAAAGGCTCTTCCCCTAAACCTAACTACAATGCGGTTATCACACATAAGAAATAAACTACAGTCCCTTAATAACATCCAATATCTAGTCAGCACTCAAATTTCTCCCATTGGCCCATACATTCTTTTAACAGCAATGTTTCAATTTATTTTTATTGAGTTTTTGCTTGGAACACCGTGGGTTCCTACCTAGTTCCACATTCAGTTAGCTTCTTAATTCAGTTAAGTATTCTTTTATTGTACCCTTGATTATGCCTTCTGCCCTGTTTGTTTTGTTTTTTTTTGAGAACACACATTATATTCAGGTCAAAGTCTTCATGATTTGCATCATCATGCCCTTCTCTCATTATTTTTTCCCTAATCTTTTTCTTCTGGAACCTTCTCGATACTTTGCGCATTGCTGATTTGATTTCCCAGAGTGACTGTCTGCAGTATTTCCTCCCACCCAACCCTTGGTCACATCTTTTCATAGTTTGTCATTTGGATATTCTGAACATGGCAATTTGCTGATATGTCTCTTGAATCTGATTTAATCTGTAAGTAAACTGTCATCTCATTTTTCTCCTCCTTTCTTTCCCTCCCCTCCTCTCTCTCTTTCTCCTTCTCTGCCTCCTCTCTTTCCTCCTCCTCTCCTTTTCTATGTCCTCTTCCTCCTCTTTCTTCCTCCTCCTCCTCCCTTTCCGCCTCCTCTCCCTCTCCTCCCTTTTTCCGCCTCTTATTCCTCCTCTTTCTTCCTCCTCCTCTACCTTTTCTCCTCGCTCTCCTTGCAACTGCCATATTTGGTGAAGGAATGGGGTTGTGCCTGCCTTAGGGTTTCCTGCCGTCTTTAGTTCGCTGATTTCATCTTTCATGTTGTCATTGAACCGGTTCCCTAGTCTCTACACAACAGTAGGTATATCTGGAGATTTGATCAAGGTCAAGTGAGATATTTTTGTAAGAATACACCAAGGTGACATGTGAACTTTCAGCGGGAGGCTCCCAGCAGGTTTCTCTCCTGCGTTTTGCTGCGACTAAAGATCTTTGCAAGCATGTGTTCACTTGGTAGGGCTGCGGGATCCTGGAGTTCTTGCCAGAGGTTCTCAGCCCGGGACAGTTACACCTCCAAGGGACATTTACCAATGACTGGAGACATTTTTGGCCGTCACGACTGGGTGATGCTCCAGGCATCTGGTGGGTAGAGGCCAGGAATGCTGCCCAACATTCTGTGATGCACCGCACGCCCCAGCCCCGCTAGTTATCCAGCCCATATTCTGTATTTCCAAAGTGGAGAAGCATCTTCTTTGCAGAGGTTGAAATGTTGGTCCCCAGCCTTCATTTTTCTGCAATAAAAATGTGTCCATCCAGGCTGTGGCCCAAGGTGAGTGGCGAGAACTTCCCACCTGAGTCTGGCCTTGCTGGGGCCAAAGGGACATTAGTTTTGATGTGAGCAATGACTTGATGTGTATGCTTCTGGTGCTTATTTGTTTGTAAGTAGAATTGCACACATGTGTTTCCTAGATAAATGGCAGCAATTAAATGCATCACTTTCCTCCTCAAATTTATTCTTGACAACAGAGACTTACCTTTAGGTCACTGCATAGTGGTTTCTAGAATCACTACCATTCCTTTGGTCTTTTTTTTTTTTTTTTTTTTTTTTTTTTTTTTTTTTTTTTTTTTTTTTTTTTTTTAGGAAAGGTGCAGCAGGAGTGAAGGTGAACAGGCAGGCAGGCAGGGAGAGGAGGGAGAAGCGCTCTATTTATTTCATTTAGTTGTTCACACTGTTTGTTGGTTGTCCTCCATCCTCTGGCCCTGGGTCTTGAACCCAGGTCCTTTCGATTCATGTGTGCTATGTCCGGTGGCCCTATCCGCTTGGCCACCAAGGTACACACCTGATCCCTTCTTATGGCTGCATGGCACTCCCTCATTCAACCCCTCCCCTATTGATATTAACTCAGTGGTTTCCTGTCTTGCTTTTCTGACCAGAACACCAGCAAAGACACTTGGGCAGACATCATTTCACATCTGCTGCCTGTGCACCTTCTTTGAGCACCTTCATTTTATCACCCAGGATTCACTTTAAGCAAAACCTCACCTCCTCGGAGTGGTCCTCCTTGATTACACCTTCCAAGGTGACCCCCCCATCCCCAGTCACCATTAACTATTTCCATTATTTGGAAAGATACTTTCTTCCATCTTGCCCTGGTGAAGTGTGCATTGTCTCTTCACCTCCAGTGTGAGTTCTGAGAGCATGGATCTTGTCTTATTCCTCCTTTAGACCCAGAGCTTCATGCCTGGGGAGGGACCTCAGGGATTTCCCAGGATGCAGGACTTTTGGTCTTAAAACCTGGACCATTGGATACACAGGGACGATGTGGTCATCTTACCTGCCACACACTAGGTGCTATTAAATATTTATGGACTAAATTAATCCAGTTGGGAGCAACTATGTCTTGTGTGACCTATACAGCATCTAAAAAAATGTCTTTTCATGAGAGAACTTTTACAAACCAGAGTATTTCACATAAGAACCTGGATTCCTGTTTCCTGGAAAAATCTGATGACCTTCCGACAGGGGGCCTGCATTCCCACATGGCAATTGTCACCAGGAGCAGAATTTTGGTCGTCCGTGTAGATGGGGCTGCCTGCTTCTACAGGCTGAGCATGCACATACCTCGCGCACATGCACACACACACACGCACATGCACACACACACACGCACACCCCACAGGTGCAAAGGGTTCTGCAGCTGAGTGTCCTAGCAGTTGGCTGTAGACATTTCTGAGCTGGGAGATTTGACTCAGGTCGGGGCTGGGAGACCTACTAGCTTTGTAGCCACCTGTCTGATTCCTCCAGGTTGGGCCTCAGTTTCCTCCTTTGCCTCCTTCTCCTGTTCTGGAGGTTAAAACGTTGTTTCTAGATACTGCAGTGTCCAGACCTTCTTTCAGGTTGGAGATGTATTAACCCACCAGGTCCCCTTCTCTGACCCTGCCCTCCAGACCCAAAGCTCTGGGTCCTGCAGGATCTAGTGCCTCTGCTTCCGCGGTAGCCTGTGGGGACACAGAACTCAGTGCTGGGTCTAGGAGGGCAGCCTGGGGAAGGCAGAGGAGGAGGTTTAATGAGGCAAAGGCTCTCGGGGGTGGGAGCCAGAGCAGGAGGTGGGCTTTCCGTTCCAGGCTCAGATCCCTCTTAACATGCAAATCCCCAGCAGGGCCAGGCACTGGCTATTTTAGGTTTCTGGTGCTGCTGTGGAAAGTGGAAGATTTGAGCCCTGAAATCTGGGACTCAGCCCTGCTCGGCTGGTTCTCCCTCTCTCCAGTGCCCTGGTGCAGCAGGCCTCAGGGGTCTGCCCTCTGCCCACCCTGGGTTCCAATGCTGCCCAATGAAGGGCCAAGCTGTGCTCAACATCCTCCCTTTGCAGTTGGGCTATCCCCTCCTCCAGGAAGCCTTCCTGAACATGCCCACCTTGCTTGGCAAGGCTCACCCCGTGCGCTCCCTGACTGTCTTACCCCCATCAGAGCACACATCACTCTCTGTGAGTTTCTCCAGGAGGGTTGTGGATTCAAGGGCGGTGTGGCCTGCCCGGTTCATCAGAGTAGGTGTAAATAAATGCGCCAGAATGGACGAAGACATGATCTGGGGCTGTGTTGCTCCACCAGGGCTGCTGTGAAGACTGGAGGGCGTGGGGGTGAGGGGCATCCTCTCCAGCTTGATCAGCGCTGGCTCGCTGAGGCCCACCCTCTTCGGCAGCCTTGTTTGTGAGCGTGGATGTGTGATATGTGTGTCCCTGTGTGTATATGTACTGCATGTGTGTCCGTATGCCTTTATGAGTGAATGAGTGTCAACGTGTGATATGTACGTGTATCTGAATGCATATGTATGTGTGAGTGTGAATGTGAGTGTGTATCTGTCTGTGTGTGCATGTGTATTATGTGTCAGTGTGGACGTGTGTAAGAATGTATGTGTATGTTTGTAGCTGGAATTACTGGCCCAGCCACCATGGGTCACTCAGACCCTAAGCAGGGAGCCCCTGCCTCCCCTTTCCCTGTGTGTGCCCCCGTCTCTGGCTTCTTCTCCCGAATCCACTTACTGGGGTACAGGCACTGTCAGTTGGCACCCTCCAGCCTGCCTGTCACCTTAACCCAGGAAAGCCACCCAGAGGTGGGGACCAGACAAGAGCGCTTCTGTCCTCTGCTCCCAAGTACTGGTGCTTCCCTGGTGAGCTTGTCCTTGACCAGCTGTCGGCCTGTAGCTGTGCAGCCCCCTGCCCGGACCTGCAGCTGTCAGGGGCTGGCCGTGCAGGAAATACGGCCGCCTTTCCTTTCCCTTCCTTCTCCTCCTTTCTCTCCAATGACTTGAAAAAGGGAGGTCGTAAACGCGGCAGCTTCATTAACTAGAAAATACACTCCAAACTACACAAATGAAATTCAGCAGAGTGGCGAGATAACATTTTTACTGCTTTGCTCTTCATGGGTGAGAGGGGTCTTTGTTTCTGTCTCGGGTGGAGCTGGGAGTGTCTGTGTCTCCATCAGGGGCTGGCAGCCGGTTGGCCTTGACCGTGGTCTGCGAGCACAATCCTAAAATGTTGCCAGGTGGGTCACTATGCAGAAATCACCTATGACTGGCAGGCAGAGCAGGAGTGGAAACTGAGGCTCAGGCAGGTTTTTCAAGGTCACCCTAACTCTTTGGGCCTACGAGCTTTTTAAGATCCTACAAAAATATCTGAGACCTTAAAATATTTATTGACAACAAATGGAAAAGGAAAATGGAGAAATCGAAATTAATAAATGTTAAATGTCTACAAAATGTAACATTACGTCAGCTGCATTAATTACTACATTTGGTATTCATAAGAGTGTCATTACGCATGAAAGCAATTTGTCAGCTACATTTTCTCACTTGGTGAGAAATCCCGGGTAGGCAAGAGAATGGATGGGAAGACGCAGCCAACTGCCAATTAAATCAGCGCCAAGTAGCCAACAATTCCAAGAGCAAAATTATAAAAATCCTCTAAAAACGATTGGCAAAATGTTATATTTGATGTGAGCTATTGGTGCACTTTGTTCTGAAGCTGGGGACAAAGTTCTTTTGTCTCGGATCTGGCCCATGCCCGGGATCTGCCTCAGTTTGTGAAGCCTCAGCTAGGATCTTTCGAGAACCTTCACCACCAGTAACCTTTGGGGAAGGGGCTGTTAGAGGGGCTAGAAGGAGCCAGTGGCAGCCTCCCATATTCTGTCATCCAGGTCCCTCTGGCTGGTTGCCATCTCTCCATGAAGAAGCTGTCTCTATCCTTTTCTGAACCCCCGAGAGAACCCTGGATTTGGAGCCAGAGGCTCTGATTCTCAGTTTTCTCATCTGTAAAATGGGGCAGAGACAGGTTCTATTACCCGAGGGGTGCACGACAGAGACCTCTAGAGGAGGCACCTCTTGCCCACACCCAGGACAGATGTCATTACAACTCTAATTTGTCCCATAGAAGCCACTTCCTCTGGAGAGAGGCCAGAGCATGAGACTGTGTGCATGCTTGCTTGTGTGTGTGTGTGTGTGTGTGTGTGTGTGTGTGTGTGAGTGTGTGAGAGGGAGAGAGACCTGGTGGCAGAAGCTACAAATCCAGCACCCCTCCTGCTCCCAGGTGCCCCGGGGAACCAGGGGGACCCACATTGGAGGTGGCATCTGTGGCTGCTGGTGACCAGCCCAGCTCTGGCTCCCTCCTGTCCCCACTCACACCCTTAGTCCCTCCCCTCTGGTCAGAGAGCCCAAGGGTCCAGTGTCCTGGGATGTGCCCAGGAGCCTCCTGATTGGGGTGTTTGCTGGAACGAGGTCCTGTCTCCCTGGAGGAGGGGTGCCAAGTAGTGGGGCATCCCAGGCTGGGGGCTGGACCATGGACATAACTTTTTGGGGGTGAGTGTGAGTGTGTGCATGTGTGTGCACAGCACCATGTTTTCAGATTTCGGCAGCTGGCTCTGGAGACTGTTCTGGATAACAATGAACACAAGTTCCCCTGAGTCAAACAATCTGAGAGGAAATGAAAAAGTTGGAGCTTATCCACTGGGAGAACTGATTCTTTCCTCCCTCTCCGTCCCATCCCAGAAAGGATTCAGAGGTGAAATCACAGTGCATATTGATATTTCTCAAGTATTTGTCTTGCCAGCACAGCTCTGAAGATTTTCAGTGTTAACAACAGGTCTTAGCTTATCTCACCCACAGCCTGTACGGGGCGGCGGGGCGGGGTACTGTTTATTATCCCACAGATGGAGAAGTTGAGGCTTAGGGGCCTGGCTTTAGCTCCCGTGGCTAGAAGTAGCAGAGCTGAGATTTGGAAGCAGATTGGGGGTCCAGAGCCCCAATCTCTGAGTGACACAGCCTTTGCTGACACCTTGGTCATCAGTCCCTGGGCAGTAGGGCTCCTCCTGGACACTTGGCGCCACCCTCCTCTCTGGGCCTCCTGGTTGCCGGGAACTGGGCCCAACTTCGGGGAGACCTGTCCTCCCCTTGCCTCTGTTTTCTGCAGGAGTACCTGCCTCCTGAGGCCTCCGTGTCTGTCCTAGACATGCCCCAACATGCTCCCCAGCTCAGCTCTTGCCAGCAGGGAGCCAGAGACGAGGAGAGGAGCAGAGAGGAGCCAGAAGCTGGAGGGTTAAGGCCCCATGAGGAGGCTCCAGGAAAGGCCCATGGGCGTGATGAAAACCTGTCCTTACACATGTCTGCACTGAGGACATTGTTGCCATCTCCCTGCAGGCGCCCCCTGGTCCTGCCCTGTCCACTCAGTTCAGTGCCATCAATTGAAGCAGCCCTGTACGAGTCCAGGGACAGGCAAATCGATGTCCCAGGTCCTGTGAGACTGTCGCTGTGGAACAGGGCAGAGAGAATAGTGTTGATGACATTCCAGGTCCCTGTCTGCAGAAGGGGTGGGGAAGCACTCCGGGAGACACAGGTCCTGCTTTTGTGAGCTCCTCCCTGTCCCCTTGTCCAAGGACTGCAGGACAGCTGTCCCCGGGCGCAGGCTCTGCTGCCCTGTGGCCCATCTGACCAGTCTCTTCTCTCTATGTCTCCCTCCCTCTTGTCTGAAACTTCTATGGCCCCCGAGTGCCCTCTGTGTCCATCTGCCACCCTTTCTCACTCCTTACCCCCTTCTCAGCTTGCTTACCTGGATTTCCATCCTGATTCGGAATACTCGGAATTCTTTCCTGAGTTCCAAACCCACAAGTCCCCCTGCCCCTTGGGTGTCCCCACCTAGATAACTGCAGGTCCCTCAGACTCAGCAAAGCAAAACGGGACTCCCCATTTTCCTTCTACAGCCTCCCCACCACCTGGTTTCTTAGCCCCAAGCTCCCCACATGGTGAGTGGCTGAGACACATGCTGCAAACACACAGGCAACACAAGTGCTTCAGATGGTGTTCCTGGGGTGTAGAAACCAGAGAAATAATGGGGTGCAGCAACTGGGAGGGGGATGGGGTGCTTCTGGTCGCACTGAGTGGTCTGTCTGGGAAACGAGAGTTGGGAGCTGAGTGACGCTGCAGAGCTGGCTTTGTCAGGACCTGGAGGAAGAGTTTCTGGGCCAGGGAAATGGCATGTGCAAAGGCCTCGGGGCAGAAGCAGTGGGGCTGGTGTGTCAGGGCAGCAATAGGAGAGCCAGGGCAGGTGGGGTGCTGGGATGCTGGCGGGATGAAGTGGGAGAGATCAGAAAGCAGAGCTTGATTTTTTTTTTTTTTTAAGGTACAATGGGAGTCATCTGACTTACGCTTCAAAGGAATCCTCTGGCTGTTGGGTGGGTGGATTTTGGGAGCTGACTTGGGAAAGGAATACAGGGGTGTATGAGGAGGCAGGCAGAACTAGGATTTATTTGGAGATGAAGCCGACATGACTTGCTAACTGGTTGCAGGGGTAGGTGGGGCAGAGAAAAATGCTGGACGATGTAGTCTGAACAACTGAAATGGTGAGTCAGAGAGAGAAGCAGAGTGAGAGGAAAATGGAAATTTCTGTTTTACATTCCCTTCCTAGTGAACATTTCAAGTAGGCATTTGGATATATGAGTCTTGAGCTCAAGAGAGATGTCAGGGCTGGAGATAGGAATTCAGTTGATAAATGTGACTCCGTCCTACTGGCTTGGTACTCACCTTGTAGCTAACTTCTCTGCTTCCCATCGGACTGTGAACTCCCTGCAGGCAACACTGGATCTATTTATTGTTATCTCTCCAGTGCTTTGGGGAAAGAAGTCTCTCATAAAAATACAAATAACTAGTTCATGCATTCATTCACAAATATTTGCCAGCACCCACGCTGTCCTTGGTGTTGAAAATACAGTTGCGTCTCAGACAGCGCTCTGGCTGCTGGGATTTAGATTTCAGTGAGCAAGATGGCCATCAGGAAATGGAGGAATGCACAATGTAGGGAAATTGACAAGGAGGAAAGATGAATCAAGGTAAGGAGATGAAGGGCCCTGGGGATGTTCTTTTAGGAGGGTGACTGGGCGAGCTGTCTTCAGAGAGGAACTTTGACTGGAGACGCCAGTGCGTGAGGGTTAAGTCGTGTGCACATACTGGAACAAAAGCATGCAGGCAGATGGATGAGCATGTGTAAAGGCCCTGAGGTCAGGACTTAGATGTCCTCGTGCTTGAGGTTAATAGCCCTTGGAGCAGACCCACTTAGGAGACCATGAGAGTAAGTAAAATCTTCCTGTTTCTCACATTCATGTGAGGTAAATTCTCTTGACTCGTGGCTAGCGATAGAAACTTGAAAACTTACTAGCAGAAAGATTTTTTTCTTTTTCCATATTTTCTAGATTCAAGGAGAAACCACTGGCGTGCCCTGGTGGAGTGGTGGTGAGGTCTGCTGTCTCTGGCTGAGAGCTGACCATGTGCATCCAGGGGACCCAGGTTCGCGTCCAGGGCTGAGGTGCAACAGAGATGTACAGCTAAAATGAAAATAGGTGTGATGTCTGCCTGTCTACTTGCCTTCACTTCTGCCTGTACCTTTCTTTTTTTTTTTCTTTTTTTTTTTCTTTTTTTTTTTTAAAGCAGCAAAATCACTGAGTAGGGAGGTCAAGAGCTTCTTTTAGGGAAACAGAAAAGTAGAGTCCTACCATCTGTCACGCAGCACTCTGCCTCCCCACTGCCCGATGCAAGTGTTTGCACCAGAATCCTTCCGTCACTGGGGGGACAGGGTGTGAGTTCTGCTCAGCAATGCACCATCCCTTGTGATAATATGGATAATAATATAATGCCTTGCTAGAGCGATTATCTGTAATCACAGAGGGTGCCTTGATGCCACAGCCTCATGGTGGGAAACACCTCTGCCCCCAAAAGCTTTCACCCGATTATGTTATTTTAGCCCAGAGCCTCCCACTTAGAGGTGGGGGCACCTCAGGTTTAACCATGTCCACTTAACTGGGTGGAGACAGAGGCTGCTAACCCTCTCATTGACACTTCCTCTTCTGTAATCAGGTATTTTGGGGAGATCGAGGGTGCTCCATGTCTCAGTGGACAAGCCCAGGCTGATGCTGGTGCCCTCCTGTGTTCCCTGAACACGACTGGTTTGACCTGGAGCAACTGCTCAGAAGGGACCGGGGAGGAGGGAGTGTGTGTAGCATCTGGGGAGGGTGCCCGGGGCACCAGGCTCTCCCAGCTTCCCAAGAGGAAAGATTATTTCATCTCTTGGTAACTGTGATTCTTCGAACATTCTGTCCAAACTCCTGTCCTGGTTTCCCCCGGCCTCATCTCCCCAGGAGCCTGTGCCCCTGCCTTCTCCCCAGGCAGCAGCCTGCTCTCCAGCCCTGCCCTCCCTGGCCCCGGGCGACAGTTCTGGGGAGACTCCACCTAGTCCCGGAAGTCCCTGGGTTTGCAGACACCGCTGTCTGCAGTCTCAACCCTGTCCAGAGCCCTGCTTGCTTGAGATTCATTAGACCGATAACAACCGCTGCGGCAGCAGCAGTAGCAATGATAACAAAGCACTTGTTAGGTGCTAAACACTTTTCTCATGTTCTATGACCAACTGTTACCATCCCCATTTCATGGTGGTGGACACTGAGGCTTGGAAAGTTCAAGTGACTTGCTCAAGGTCAGAACATAAGAGGCCGGGGAGGGATCTGCTCACTGCCCGAGCCCCAGCTCCCAGCCCTGCCGCTCATCAGGGGTGACGTCTGCTGTTCCTTACAGGAGCTGGTTCTCCCATGGGAGGCAGACTGTTGACAGGGAAGGGGCCTCAGCTCAGGGCAGGGGTGTGGGGCTCGGCACCTCTCCCTCCCTGCTGCTTCTCCTTCAATCAGTGCCTTCTCTCCCAGCTGAACGTGGAGTGGCAGGGAGGTGGTTCCTGAGCGGGACAGTCCTCCCCTCGTGCAAAACCCCTGCCCTGGAGGCTCAGAGCTAATAAGGCTCTGTCTGCAATGGGGTTGGGGGAGCAGGTGGCAAGGGCATGACAGAGAGATGCTCTGCGGGCCCAAGGAGTCCCGGGTCTCTGTACCCCCTGCTCGCCCTCTCATCTCTTTGGACATTTCTGTGACTCAGCCTCCACGCAGGAGCCCAGGAGGCCTGGAGGCTGGGGAGCAGCACCTCTGCAGCTTGCTTCAAGATTTCACAGTCCTCCTGCCCCGGCAAGGACATCACAGCCTATCTGGGAGGGGCCAGGCCCCCAAGATTGCCCAGCATGTGGGGGTAAACCCAGGGCCTGGTCTCCCAATGGCAGAAAGGGTTGGCTGGTAGCAGTTTCTGCTGCTGCTCTCAGCCTGGACCAGCCCGTCCTGCCTATGCTGAGGCCTCTTTCTCCCAGAGAGACAATGGAAGCAATCGTTTCTGACACTCGTCAGCCAATTCTAAAGGCTTTGCATGGAGCACTCATTTACTCAATTTCACAACTCTGCTATCATCTCCATTTTACAGATAGGGAAACTGAGGCAGGAGAGGTTTCTGTCACACAGCTAGTGAGTGACACAGCCAGGATTCAGGGGCGAGTTACTAGACCAGATGCTAGAGTATTTAACAGCGACTTATGTTAAAATTAAATGAATTTATGTGCACATCATGTACAGCTGTACACAGTTGAACCCTCTCAGAGCATCTGCCACATAACTCACCTGTACTGGGAGGCATGAGGGGAAGTCACTGGACAGGAGTTGTCTCGGGAGGTCCTGGGTTCGAGTCCGGCACCCTCTGCTCACTAGCTGTGAACTCTGGTGCAAATCATGGAGGTTCCCTGTGCTCCCTCCTTGTACGCTGAGGGTGAGAATACTCGCTACCTCACGGGGCTGCTGGGAAGATTAAATAAGAAGACCCTTTAGGAAAGAAAGAAAGCATGTATGAGATGTGTGGCCCAGCACCTGATATAGTAGCCATTCAACGAATGATCGCTTTTATTTATTTATGCTTAAAACTGCCACATGTTGGTGACAGTTTGGTGGGGTATCCAGAGGGTGTGGTGGGGAGGTCTCTGGGGTTTCTATGATCTCTTACTGCATGAAGATCACCACGCCCACAAATACAGTGGCTGAAAAGAGCAGCATTTATGTTGTTCAGTATTTGGGCAGACTGGGGGGCAGTCACCCTTGCCTCATGTGGCTTCTGTGGTGGAGATGGGCCAGGCCTGCAGCTGCCATGTCAAGTGGGCTGTGCACAGCTGAGCAGAGGTGCTGGCTGACAAGTTGGTCGCGGGCCTCATCTCTCCACGTGGGTCTCTGCAGATTCCTTGGGGTCCTCACAGCAGGGCGGCTGGCTTCTAAGTGTGGGCACCCTAAGGGAACCAAGTGAAACCTTATTATTACTATTTTAAGGAAGGTTACAGGCAGGCAGGCAGGAAGAAAAAGGAAGAAACATTTATTTATTTTACTTAGTTGTACATCTTGCTTGTTCCCCCAGCCCTGGGACGAGAATCAGGATCCTTGGGATGCATGTGGACTGCACTCCACCGAAGGCGGCTGACCAAACTGTTACTCCAGCTGCCTAATTTTTTATAACCTGGATTTGGAAGTCATATCATGTCACCACTGTTGAAGGGGACACAAAGGTCCTCCAGATTCAAGGACAGGGACATAGAACCACTGCTCAATGGAATGAGTGTCAAAGTCACATTATATGAAGAATATGTGGGGAATAGACACCATTTAATCCGTCTTTGGAAAACATGTTCTCCCACACTCAACTCCAGTCTGTTTGACTGGTCAGGATGGAAAGGGTTCTGTTTCTAATCACAGTAGCTGAACACAAGGAAGCCATGCTTTTCATTGTAACTGCAGTGCATGGAGATTGACTGACCCCACTGGCTGTCCTCTCCATGCAGGCTCCTGGCTGCTTCTATTTTATGGTATTCCCATTTTAAACGTGTGCCTTTGAGGTCAGTGTAAAAGCAGGAGAGAAAATGTGGATGAAAGAACGGTTTTTATGGCCAGACCTAGAAGCGGCATCTGACACTCAGCCTACATCTCATTGACCAGAATCCAACTGCAAGGGCTGCTGGGAAGTGTAGTTTTTCTGTGTCCCCAGGGAGAGGAAAAGGGGTTGGTGAGTCCGGAGCCAGGAGCCACCACACCACCTTCTAAGTCCTCACCTCAGAGAGTGGAGGCTGAGGCTGTCTAGTTTCATTGTGAATTCCCAGTCCTCAGCCCTTTGCTTGGCATATAGTAGGTGCCCAGTAAATGTGTCCTGAATGACTGAATGAGTAGGAAGAGGAAGATAACCTTCACTTGGGCCCTGGCTTCTGAGCTCTGCGTCAGGTGAAATTTACTGATGACTGGAGATAAGTTTTGGGGAGCGGTAGTTCTCATGGAAGGTCTAAGTTCAAGTTTAACCCCGTTTTCATGGACCCATTGATGATGCCTTGTGGGCGCTGTGCTGAGGATGCAGCTGGAGAGACTGCCTTGCCCTGGAGCTTGGGAAAGGAGTCGCAGGTGTTTGCAGTAAGCAGCTCTGGTGTAGGGGGCAAAAGGGAAGGGATCATCTCAGCACCTGTCACTTGGGGCGGTCACAGGAGTAGGGGAGGCTTAGGAGCATTCCCCGGATAAAGAAATCCTTGAAAGAGGTAAAGATCACCCTCCAGATGTAAAGGATTTTGGTCAAAGCTGACTGAGTATGAGGGTCCGCGTCCCCTCTCCCCCCAACCCGGGCCCTTAGTTTTGAAGTCTGGAGCTGCTCTCAAAATAGAGTGACCGATGCCCATCCATCTGGCCACTGCTTCTGGCGAAATGAGAAGTGAGGTCTTGCTCGATTTCCAAGTGAGAAATTGGTTTCCTGGATCAGGAAGTTGATCCAAGCTGCTACCACGACCCTGAAGGAGTGTCAATTCAGAGTGGCCACCTGTCCTGGGTTGGAAGTCTGCTCTCTCTACTCTCCCTGAGCCCCACCACCCTGTTCTTTCTCTAGTCTTACTGTCCTCAAGCCTTGGATGCTGGCTTCCCTGGCAGAGCTAGAAAGGATAAGCAGCACTGAGGGAAAAAGATGGAGAGGAGGGAGATTTGGGAACATTAAGTTTCAGGGACTTGGAGAGCATCCAGTTGTAAATAGCTTACGAAGTAGTCAGCAAGAAGATGCTCAGTGGACACTCCATTAATCTGGAAAAAAGTGAAAGAACTTTGAAAAGAATTTCCACTCTTATTAATGATCATGGTAATAATAAAAATAAAAGCAACGGCTACCATTTATTGGGCACTGAGCTCTGTCTACTTGCAGTGAGTGCTTTGTGGACATTTTTTCTTTTCAAAACGTTATTCTCTATGTTTTCAGTTGAGGTGCAGTTGGCATGCAACATTCTATTAGAGGTATATGCTACAATGATCTGATATTTCTACAGAGGTCATCATAGCAGATGTCATTAACCTATGTCCCCATGTACAGTTACAGTTTTCGGTTGTGGTGAGGCCCTTTTGTTAAATTGAGGTAACTTTAACTTATAAAACAACTTAAGTTTCAATATGCAGGTCCATTTTCCACTAAATATATGATAATACACCATGCTCCATGGTACGTCCTGGTGGAGTAGTGGTTTGGGCAACTGTCTCTGGCTGAAATGCAGTTCACATGCATCTCAAGGGATCAAGTTCAGGTCATGGGCTGAAGGACAACCAATGTGAACCAATAAAAAAAAATAAGTAAACCTTTCTTCCTCCTCTCTCTTCCTTCCTGCTTGCTTACTCACTTTCATTCCTGCCTGCACCTTTCCTTTAGAAAAAAGCACACACACACCATGATCACCACTAAATTTCTACTGTTCCCCCATCACTGTCCATTGAACCCCCACTACCCTTATCTCCCACTCCCAACCCCCTTCCTATCTGGTAACTTCAGTCTGTTGTCAGTGTCTAAGGTTAGTGTTTGTCTGTTTTGTTTGCTTCCTTTATTTCTTTATATTCCACATATGAGTGAATCATCCAGTTCTGAATAATTTCACTTACCATAATCCCCACTAGTTCAATCCATGTTGTCACAAATGGCAGGGCTTCATCTTTTTCAGGGCTGTATAGTATTCCAGCACAGCTATATACATGTGTGTATGTGTGTAGATAGTATATCTCACCTCTTTATCCAGTTATCCTCTATGGGCACTTGGGCTGTTTCCAGTTCTCGTCTATTCTAAATGATCCTGCAATAGACATGAGGCGTATATGTCTCTTTGAATGAGGGTTTTTGCAATTTGGGGTAAATACCCAGAAATGGAATAATGGGGTCATATGGAATTTCCATTCTTAATATTTTGAAGAATAGGCACACGCTTTCCATAAGGATTGCACCAATTTGGACTCCCATCATCACTGTATCAGGTTCCCTTTTCTCTGCATCCTCACCAACACTTGTTTCCAGTCTTTTGCACAATAGCCATTGTCACCATTGGCAGGTGATTGTGATGGGGATTTTTAAGATCTCTCTTAGAAACTTTCGAATATGCAATGCTGGACATCTGTTTCCTTAACCCCCACGTCCCAAAGGCTTCAGCACCGACAGTCCTGGTCTGGCTCCCTGATGTATCTGGCCCTGCTCGCCGGCTTAGTAGGGCCCAGAGCCCTTGACTTCCAGAGAGACTCCCAGACGTGAGAACTAGAAGAGGTGGGACGCCCAGTCCTCAGCTTTGGGGAAGCTGCCCTCCCCAACCATCTCTAGGTACATTATTCACCAGTTCATTACTGTTTAATTTAATCACCAAATGTCATCCGAGTGCCATTTATTTTGCATTCTCACCAGAGAGTCACCTATTTATTTTACATTTCAAATGAATTGCTCATTATTCTGTCAGCTGGGGCTTTATTTTGTAATTCATTTGGCAAGTTCTGACAAGTCGAAAATAAGGTCACTGTTGAACACAGTACCTTTGGGTCACCTCTCAGGGGTCCCTCCTCTAAAAAGGTCGCCCCTAAGGACTTCAGAAGGCAGTCCCAGCAGATACCACCTTTTTGATGGGTAATGGAGAGAGATGCGCACAATTCTGCTCATCCCTTTAATCTAAACCCTGCTCCTAGGAGTCGCTCAGAGAAGGACTCAGGACTGAGGCTGCAAGCAGGAAGTCTCAGGACAGCTTCTACAGCGAACACACTTTGGTTCAAGTCTGACTTTGCTGCCTGCTCGTCCACTCTGCCCTTAATTCTCTTCGTAGGTGGCTTGACTTTTCCAAGCCTCAGTTTTCTCGTCTGTAAAATGGGATGGTCATAGATACAGTCATCTATAGGGATATTGGGAGGGTCAATGGGACGAGGCATGTCCAGGGTTTCCTCAGTGCTCAGCAGTTCCATGATCCCTAAAAATGAGTTGTGAGCTCACTCAAGAACTCAAAGGAAAGCAGGATGACCCAAATCAGGCCTTGTGAGAAGTGGGACATTCAAGTCAGAGAACTCGAGGAATTGAATTGAATCAGCTGTCTGGGCACTTGAGGGGTGCAGGGCCCTGTCAGGGCCATGTTTGATCCTATCCCCTCAGCCGCAGGCCTGGCTGGAGGCTCTCAGTCTCAGATTTAATCCAGCGCCCTCCCAGGTTTCTTGATCTGAGAACTGGTTGCAGAGACAGCAACCCTGAGGGACCATCCATCCCCGAGATAGATGGCACCGAGGCTGGAACCAAAGCCACTGTCTGTAAGACAAAAGCTCTTTGTGCTTCCAGGCAGCTTGTGGGTTGTGCTGCAGAGCCAGAGAGACTGAGCTGGCTCCCTTCACAATCACTGGGGAGCCACCCATCCCAACTTCTGATTCTGTCTGCCTGGGGTGAGGCCTGGGGATGAATCCCAGGGGACTCAGGACACTGCCTTCTGCGTGGGCTTTTCTGACCCAGAAGCTTCCCAGGTCTCTTGGATGCTTAAAAAAAATTATGTGCTTTTCTAGTTACATGTCCAGTACTTGTCCAATGAAAGAAACACAGAGGATCCACCTGGAGGAAATGGAAATCCCCCTCCCCAGAGAGCCCTGCCATTGGTTGGTGACTGAGGCCCAGGCGGATTTGTGCACATTTGTCACAACACTGTACTAGCCTGCCTTTCGGCTACGGGAATACTACCCTTGAATGGTCCTTTCCAGGAGTCTCAATGTCTCTCCCCACTCTGGGACTGGCTCCATTCTTCATTCTCTCTCTGGCAGATTTGCCTTCTCTCTCCTGGGGCTGAATTTTTGGCCATTACCCCTGGATCCCCATCCTAAAATGCATTCCGTAGGCTCTCTCTCTCCCTCAAGCCATTTCCCCATGTTCCCTCTTTAATTTGCTGCCAATTTCCTACACAAGCTCTTTTGGCTCCCCACCGCCTCTGGGTCTCCCTTTAACATATTCATTTCTCAGTCCCCAAACCCAGTCTCTGCCTTTCCCTGGCCCCAGAGATGTTCAGGGCTTCACCATCTGTGAAAAATGGAATGCCAGCCGCCTGGGGAATTTACATTTTTCTAGCAGCCACATTCGAAAGGAAAGTGAGTCCGGTGAAATTAATGTTAGTAATATCTTCATCTAACTCGATATAACCAAACTATCATCATTTCAACAGGAAACGTGTCATCACAGTAGATGTTGTCAACGGGACCTTTCACATTCTTTTATTTTTTTTCTGTGCCTACTCTTTGAAATCTGGTGTGTGTTACACATCCAGCCCATCTCGACTCAGGCTAACCCCGTCTCAAATGCTCAGTAACGACGTGATCAGAGACTCTGCTCTCTGAAGGCGCATGCCTAGGGGACTCACCGGACCCAGGGTCACACACACTCCATCACCCCTTTTCAGGAAACGGACTCCTGGAGTTATACTGAGTCCAGCTCAGTTTCCCACGCTGCCTTTTGTGTGTCTTCCTATACTCTGTCTTCAATTCTGAAACTTTCTGTGTCTCTATCAGCAACACATCGTCATTTCTCCATGTCGGCAGCATCCACGTAGGGTGTTCTAGATTTTGTGACTTTTTATCTCCCCCCAGTCCCTTGTAGATGATCTGTCCCAACGAGGCAGAGGGATCACCCTGACTCGGGACTGATTATAGTCAGAGCACAAAGGGAAGGAATCATCATTGTCGGAAGCTTTTGAGGCTCATAGAGAAGGGCTCAAGAGTAGCTGGGTTTGGAGTCGGTGCCATGAAAGCAGATGGGGCAGAGGAGAAGGAAGAGAGTGTTTGGACCCTACCCTCCGTGAGGTGAAGTGAAATGAGGACACAGAGCAGTTTTGGAGCAGAGATGGGCCATTTTGCAAAGTCCTCAGGGGTCTATAGAATCGCTGGGGGTGGAAGACCCAGGCCCCAGAGTGAGCTTTCAGGAAGCTCCTATAGAAAAACTGGGTCACCAAAGGGGACTCTGCCATGTCTAGGGATAGGAAGCCGTTTGTGGACATGGGGGGCCTCTTTTGGCACCCCACTGCCACCCTGACCCAGCTGCTGAATCAGGACACAGCTGCCATCATCCACACCAGCAACAATGGCCCTGAAGGACGCTCTGGACGCCAGCTCACCAGAAGCCCCACCAGGGGCTGTAGCCACCAGGCAGAGATGAGACAACACAAACAAGGCCACAGAGGGCAGAGCGCTTTAGAAAGAAGGTAAGTTTACCTGCTGGAAGGAGGTAACTCTGTCACTCAGGCAGCTCAGGCACAGGTTAGCGCAGCCATGGACCCACGTCGGAGACCCTGGGCTGGAAAGACGTGGAAGGAGTGGGACATCAGAGCTCTGACTGGCCACATACACTTGGAAGCGGTATTTCTGTTGGGCAGTGTGAGCTGTGATGGCAACTTGCCAGAGACGGGGTGGCTTAAACAAGAGACATTCATTTTTCAGGGTTCTGAAGAGCGGGAAGTCCCAGGGCAAGGTGCCGGCAGGTGCCGTTCCTGGAGGGGCCCTCTTCCCGGCTGGCAGACGGCCGCCTTCTTATCGTGTCTCCAAGGCGCCAGCTTCGGAAGTCACCTAGCCCTAATCACTTCCCAAAGACTCCACCTCCAAGCTTGGGGGCTAGGGCTCCAACAGATGAATTGGGGTGGGCTCGGGGACACAATTCAGTCCGTAGCAGTATTTTACTGAGCTGTAAGGGAGTCTGGGAAATAAAGTGGGCTTTCTTTGAGTGTTCCAACCTCTGCAATGGGGAAATTATGTGAGAAGGGGTGGGGGTGCTGGCACCATCTGTGTGGAGACCACGGATCATGTGGAAGCCCCCCTTCCACCAGCACCCCCACCATCTACCATCAAGGGAGCCCCGGGGGACACGGTGCTACCACTGAATCAATACCCAATAGCAACTAAAAAATGGAGATCATACCCTGCCTATGACTCCATGACCCGTTTGCCCCTTTCATCTACTATTGATTTTTTTCATGTCAAGAATCAATCACACCATCCACAGCTCCCTGATATTTCAGTCTGGAGAGAACCATCATTTAGTTCATCTAATGCCCATTGTTGGAAATTGTATTTTTTAGAATAATTGTAGGTTGTTTCCAATTTCCCCCTTAGAAACAAAATTATAAGGAATGTTTCAGAAGCATGATCGACGAGCAATGGCTGAGACCAAAACCACTTGGAAAAGGTGCAACCCGTATGAAAGACTTGGGACCCTCATCACTAAGTTGCCCTCCAGAAAAGACATGAGACAACACCCCTGAGTCATATTAGAGAAGCTTTGCTTGTCCCCGTCTTCACCAACACTGTCATCACTGCCTTTTTCCCCCTAGTTCGATAGTGCAAAATGTCCCCACCAACCGTCGTCAGTTCGAAGTTCTGCCTCTGATCCTGTTTCTTCTCTTCCACGTCTCCGCTGACAACTCCGTGTCGACAACCTGCCGTCTCCCCAGGTGCCCCACAAATGTCAGCGTTCCCGGACGTCTGCCCAGCCTTTCTTTTCTTCCCTGACGTTCCCTTGTAAATTCGAGCGAAATCAACCTCCACCGTCTGGCACCGGCTGACATCCACTAGAAGACGCCCCCGGCACCAGCTCTGTCCCTCCTTGGCCCCAAATAAATACGTGATACAGTGAATGAAAAAGGAAGAACACTTACTTGTTGGTGAGACCTGCAACCCGACGTGGACCGGAGAGTGACTTTAAGGGGAAATTGTTTCCGCTTCTCAGTACAGGGAGAACACAACAGACAGCCTTACCTTCAAGAACCAGCTTTAAAGCGTCTTCCTGCAGCCTCCCAGGAGCACGAGGCCGGTTTGAAGCAGAAGCAGGTGCAGCTTTTAGGCACCACCGCCCCGCCGAAGATGGAGGAGAAGTTGGCTAACTAGCTCATTAGCAAGATCTCCTGCGATATAAGACTCTGGGGATGCGCTTTGGTTCACTCAAAAACAGGGTTTCTTTCCGTTCCCCAACCAGGGTCTGACCAACTTACTTCTGTTTCTATAAATCTTTGCAAAATGAGAAACAAACGACGGCAACGGCGCTCTGTCTGGGCTCAACAGGCGACTCTGGTGGTCACCTCCAGTCTCCTCACTGGAGTTTTATTTATTTTTTGTGTTTAGTATTTTATTTTTTTAGAGGAAAGGTACAGGTAGGCATAAAGGCAAGCAGAAGCAGGCAGGCAGGAAGAGAGAGGAGGAAACATCATTTTATTTATTTCACTTAGTTGCTTCTCTTGGTTGTATCCCCGGCCCTGGGTCTTGAACCCAGGTCCTCGGGATGTCTGTGGACTCTGCCTGGTGGACTCCACTGCTAGACCACTAGGTTAAGAGGAAGGAAGCAGGCAGGAATAAAGGCAAATAGGCAGCCAGAGGAGGAGGATTCATTTTCATTCATTTACTTGTTTATTTTGGTTGCTTCCCCTCGGCCCCGGGTCACAAACCTGGGTCGTTGGGCTTCATGTGGACCATACTGGAGTTGTAGGCTTAACACCTGAGCCACCAGGGCAGGCTTCCTTGAACTTTAGACGGGACATTACTGAGATGTTCTGTCTGAACCATATTATTGGCCAGTCTTCTTACTAGAAATTTTGATAGTGGGCATGGATTATGCACAGTCTTAGGTAGAATTTCTCCTAGAAACAGGCCCAGGGACAGAGATATGAGTGCAGAGAATTTATCTGAGAGGGGGTCTCGGGCAGCGCTGGTTATCCCATCCCAGGTCCTTGGGATGTACGTGGACTGCACTCAGTTGGAGGCGGTGGACCTAACCACCACTCCACCTGTCCATTCACTCTTGTCCGTCCTCCCTACAGGAGTGCTGAGAACGCCCACTGTGCCCTGGGTGAAACCCCCAGGAAAGGAACCGCAGAGACCTGTGTGGAAAGCTATTGGCTTTTGCAGGAAGGGGGTGCCAGCAGTCCTGGAGGGGTGCCCACAGCATCAGGCAAAACCTACTGGATTTACATACACCATCTTACTTAGTCACTGCCAGCAGCCCACAAGGAGAGACTCTTCCGAGCTCCAGGTACAGATGGGGAAACTGAGGCTTGCCAATGTCAGAGATGGGTGCAGGGTCAGCCACAACCAGGTAAAGAGGGGACTGGGCTTCGGACTGCAGGACTGGTGCTGCCACCCTGTCCTCCCTTCTCCCGTCCCTGGGCCATGCTCCCCGGTGCCAGCCCCCTCCTTCCAGGGTGGCCCCTGGTGATGAAATGGGAGGCAGATAGAATCCAGGAGCTTATTTACGGCCTGTGCAGTGTTTCCTTAAATCATAGAGTTCTTGCAATTTTCTGAGCTGTCGGCTCCCCACTTGGCGGAATTTTAGACGGAGGTGGGAGTTCTGCCTGAGAAACCCTGCAGAGGGAAATGAACCAGGAGGCTTGGTAATCACATTAGTCTGATTTTGATGAAAGCAAACGTGTGATATGCTATAATGCCTTTTTTTGGGGGGGGGCGGTCCTGGAAAACAATCATTTTCTTGTGCTTTGAATGATAGGTTCTAAAGAAGGTTCCTCCTCCATCTATTGGGTTCAAAACCGTGGTTAAGCACAGGGAAGAAAAGTATTTTTGTTCTTCATTTCCTTACCTCTTCGTGCTGCTATTCCCTTTAATATAATAATAATAGTATTATAGCAGCAGCGGTGGTGGGAGTAGTAGTCATTATTGACAGGGGGTAACTCATATGCATAATAAATAGAGATCTAAATTCTATATTATTTATGCTATTATAGTTAAAGATCTTCATGTAGATATGTTATCATTTCATCTCCTCCATAACTTTGTGAGATAAATGTACCCCCAGTTTGCAAAGGCTGCAACTGAGGCTTAGAGAGGTTAAGGTAAGTGCCCAAGTTCACCCAGCCCCAGACCCCTACATCTGGTGCCAAGGTGCCACCTCTAGCCTCAGCCCGCCAGCCCCCTGCATGCCCCCCAGTGCGCCCCTCTTCCTGAGTGCACAGCCTCTGACTTTTCCAGGTTACAGCTGCTCCACCCCGTTTTCCGAGGGGTCCCAGGGGCATCTGGTCCTGCTTCTGCTCCGGTTCCTCAGATGCACGGGCTGTGGGGTTGGGAACCCAGGGGGCCCCTCAAACCCGGTCCCCAGCTCTGTGTCCCTGGAACCGCTGTCTGCAGCCCAGGAGCATGCCGCACAAATAAATATGTCAGTGTGATTTGTGGAGGGTGTCAGGCCTGTGGGTGATTTTTTTACCTTCTATTTAGATTTCCATTACTCTTAACTGTAGTGTAGGGGCGATGAAAAATGCATAGCAAAGGCATTTGTCTTCTGTTTCTGTTCTCTCTCCTGGCTATCTCCCTTACACACTCCCGCATTCCGTGGCTGGTTTTGGACGTGTGTGACCTTTCACCAGCATTCCCCACACCCCAGCTGCTTTTGAGGATTGCAGTTCTCCCTCCAACTTTCTTTTTTTAGAGGAAAGGTGCAGGCAGGAATGAAGGCAAGTAGGCAGGTGGGCGTAAAGAGAGGAGGAAGAAAAACTTTATTTTATTTAGTTTTTCACACCAGTTGTTTCTCCCAGACTTGGGATGCAAGCCCAGGGGTGTGTGACTTGTGCTCCTTCAGAGGCGACTGACCTAACTGCTGCTCCACCAGGGCTCGCCTCTCTCCAACTTTTGACAAGGGGTCCAAAAAATCTAAATGGCAATGGCTCAGAAAAGATGTTCTCAATGTCTAAACAGCCACAGAATAAGTCAGTGAGACCCAGCCCCGTGCCCATGGACTAAACTGCCCAGTGGACACGTTGACATGGTGCAGGGGAGAGGCGAGGAGGGACACGCTGAACCCGCTTCTCTCCTCAGCTTGGCGGTCGTTGACTCATTCAACAAACATTCACAAGCCCCCACTGTGTTCTGTTCAGGGCACAGGGCTAGGCGCCAGAGCAGGCAGGACCCTTGGGCCTCAGTGAGGACTTGGCTTTGATCTCAGCGAGGTGGGAGCCATTGGAGGGGTTATTGCAGAGCAGGGTGTGATCTGCCGTCGCCTGACCTGGATCTCTGTGGCTGCTGTCTCTGGAGAAGGGTCTGCAGGGGCAGGAATAGTGGGTGCCAGAGACAAACCGGGAGACCCTGCCACACTGCAGGCTCAGCAGGACGGGTGGTGTGGAGCCATCGATTCTCCAAGTTGGCGCCCAGTGGACGTGGTTGTGAGGGTTGTGGGAAAAAGAGTCAGTTGCATAGGAAGGATGGCGCTGTCCTTGACTGGCGGAGCAGGCTGCGGGAGCCGCAGGTTTGGGGAGAAGCAGCCTGGGACGAAGCAGGAAAGGCTCCTGGTGGCTGGATAGACAGCCTGGGCAGGGTCCCCCAGCTGCCTCTTTCCTAGCTACACATTTAAGGTCTGAGCCCAGTTCCTCAGGGGAGGACAGAGCACCTGTCTCTCTCACAGGACCTTTCTTGGAGATAATAACAGCTAACGTCTATGCCAGCCACTCTACTAAGCACTTCTTTTTGGTTATTATTACTTTTTTCCTACTAAGCATTTTAGGTAGCTGTACTCACTCTGCTCAGCAAACCTCTGGGAAGATGTAACTATCATCTCCACTTTGTAGATGAGGAAATTGAGGCACAGAGAGGTTAAGTTGCTTGTCCAAGGTAACACAGCAAGTGGATGTCAGAGATAGGTCTCAAAGGCAGGCAATCTGGCTCCAGAAATCACTCCCTTTAATGCGTGCCATCCCTGGCCCTGGCATCTAGAAAGAGACTGGTCGAAGAGCACCTGACACCCAGTGGAAGTCCCTTCTCTCTGTACTTGTCCCTTCTGATGCTCTCAAACCTCTTTCCACAGGTTCCTGCATCTCAGAGGGAGCGTGGACAGGTGGGCAGTGTGTGGGCAGGAGGTGGGGAGGGGGAGGCTGGAAGTTTATCAGGCTTTGTCAGCAGGGGTATGAGTGTGTGTAAGTGCATTCACATACTGCAGGGGGAACAAATTTGAATATAGGATTCTCCTCTCTTTTCCATTAGATGCTATCATTTCCTAGAGAAGAAGAACCAGCCCATCATTTCATTAGTTTGCTTTTTCTCCTCTTCTTTTTGAGCCAGAACTCAAGAATTGATGATGGTGGGGCGGTGATGATGGTGATGTCATGATGGTGGTGGTGATGATGGTGGTGATGATGGTGATGGTAAAGGTGTTGATGATGGTGATGATGATGGTCATGATGATGATGGTGACAATGGTGGTGATGGTTATGATGGTGGCGATGGTGGTGGTTATGATGGTGGCGATGATGGTGATGATGCTCACCATTCATGGGATGCTTCCTCGGTGCTAGTGATATGTACCTGGAGCATCTCACTCATTCCCTCCAACAGGTCCTGCTGTTATGACCATTTTATAGACAAGGAGGTTTCAGAAGTTAACTTGCCCCCTGTTGTGAGATGCCAGGATCAGGATTATACCGGGTTCCCTGGGGGAGAAACTCCTGCACACACTTCTCATTGGGTCAGACAGGAGGTAAACAGATAGGTCAATGATTTGGCTTCCATCTCCCTTTGTGGCTCTGAGGCTTGGTGTGCAGGACCTTGGGCTAGAGCAGAGCACTGAGAGTAGCATCTCTGGACCAGCAGCATCAGCATCACTTGTTGGAGAGGCACATCGCATCTCTGTGAGCTCAGCTCTGGTTCTAACAGCCCTTCAGGGGACCCAACTGACAGAGACCACCTCCATCATCATTAGCTGTCAGTGTCTCCCCAGATCTCTTCCTCTCACCCTCTGCTTTGTCTTCCACCTGCAGCTCCCAGGGGGTCCTGGCAGTGGGGAGGTCTCCCATTTTTAAGTGACTGATGAAAGTGAGCCCCAGAACCTCGCAAGGTCAAGTCCTATCTGAAAGTCACAGTTTGGAAGCAGCTGTCTGCTATCCACATATGCCATTGAGAACACACGTGTAGATTCTGTGAAGAAACCCCACAAGTCAGTATAAAAGAGGCAGACGCAAAGAGCTAACAAAATATGACCCACTGTCCCACTTCATGACTGTCAGGGATGCACATTAAAACCGTGGTCAGATACCAGTATTCATCCACTTCAATGATTAAAACGATGAAGATAATTGAGTATGAGGAGCGACAGGAACTCACACTAGTGGCAGGAGTATCTGCTGGAGGAACGGCCTAGAGACAGTGACCAGATCTCCTGAAACGGAACCATGTGACCCAGCAACTCTGCTCCCAGGTGCCGCACCACCTCTGGGGCCCGGGGCCCAGGGCAAAATATTTTTTTTTGCAGGACTCTTGTTTATTTTATTTTAAATGTTTAAATACTTATTTAAATTTTTGTGTTTTAAAATATTTTATTTTAAATGTATTACAAAAACTCGTGGGCCCACAGGGAGGACTGAGAGATGGCGGGGCCTTGGTTCCTGATGGGGTGGAGACCGCTCACTGTCCACTTCGTCATCTGGGTGGCAGGAACCTTTGTTAGGATGCTGAGTTCTAGGACACAAACACACACACGTATACACATGCACATATACACATACAAACACACAAGCACACACATGTACACGCATAGAGCTCAGGGAGCTGCACTGATCTCCCTTGCCTGGGGTGGGTTTGCAGCGGAGAAGGCAGAAGCTCTCCCACTCTGAGGAAACGGGAGTCAGGGCCTTTGAGCCACAAGAAGAGTGAGGCCTCTGGGGTGGGGTGAGCTCCCAAGGATCATCATCTCATGTACTCTTCACCCATGAGCCTTGAAAGTCCCCACTGGGGGCCAGAGAAGCCTCAGCAAACTCGGGACACATGACCCGAGCTGGCCAACTGGCTACTTCCACCCCCTTGGCCACCCTGGCCCACAGATTTGAGTGACAGCTCCTGGAACAGGTGGCGGCCTTATGGGCCTGGGTCAGGTGTCGTGGTGACGGACACCCAAACACACACACACACTCAAACACACACGCACATGCACACACACACCGCCTTCCCAGCCTTCTCTTCAGCTACAGGGAGAATTGGCTGAAAGACAACGGTGGACATTCCTTGAGGCAGACTTGGCCTTCGCCCCCAGGCTTTTCAGAACCATTGGTGGCCGTAGGGTCTTGCCAGAGGCTCCTGAGAGCATCTATTAGTCCCATCTCAGTGGACACTCAGAGGCCACGTTAGCCCAGGAGCCAAAGCCAGGGCCACAGAGAATCAAAGGAGCCTTAAAAAGGACCCCCTGCCACGTGGTTAGCGGGTAGCTTTGGTTCCCAAGGAGACAAGGAAAATTCCAAGCTGGGAAAGGTTAGGAGGTTCTGGTTGTGGGGAGCAGGCGAGACACAGGTTTCTTCTGGAAGGTGCAGAGCCAAGCCCTGGCCCCACCCCTCCCAACACACACACAGGGAGCCAACCTTGTCCTCCCACCCGGTCACCTCCCCTTCAGGGTCCAGGACTCACGGACTCGGAGTCCACCCAGGTCTGAGCTGTCCACACGTCCCACAATTTAAAAAGCAAATCGATTGTCCTGTTAGTGTAGGGTCCTGCAGTGGACTTTGCCCACCACCTGCAGTGTTTTCTTGAGTTTGTGTTGCTCCGAAAAGAAGCAGAGCTAATGCTCCTAGATCCCGGCCCCGAGCCGGCGCTCTGCAGAGCTCATTCCTGAAAGGCGTTCCTGCCAGGAGCAGCGCAGGTCAGGGAGCTGGGGCTCGGAGACGCTCCCAGCTCTCCCAGGAGCGCATGGCTGGACGCGCTGGAGGCGGGCTGGGCCCTCCACGGCCCGGGCTCTCGCTCCACACTGCCACACAAACTGGGGCCACCTCTCTGGGGGCTGCTTTTACAAGAGATCATTGCTTTAGTGATGACATGTCCACGCACCCCATCGAAGACATGAAGACAGCTTCCTTCAAGCCACAGAGAGAGACCTGGATGGAAGTGCTGCGGCGCTCAGCCCCGCACCGCCCTGCAGACCCCGCGGCCGTGCTGTGCCCACCTCTCAGCTATGAGACAGAACTTTCTGTTGTTCCAGGACCCCCATCTGTGGACCTTCGTTGTAGCAGCCCCAGAACACGTTTGCAAAACCCAAACAATAAGCCCAAAAGGCTTCCCAACTCACAGCCTCCATCATGGGTGCAAGGTTAGAAGGAACACTGGTGTGGCCCCTCCTGTTTCCTCCTCAGGACCCTCGTGTTAGAAAGAACAGCTTCTTTCTCCATTCCTAGAACTGGGTTGTTTTAAAAAAAAGTCCTCTTTCAGTGAGGTATTTAGAAAACAGACTGTGAGTGCCTGTAGTTTAGGGATTAAGTCGGCGGCCTCTGACTGGTGCAGTCCACATATGCTCCCAAGGACCCCGCTCTCACCCTGAGGGCCGGGGAGCGGGGAAGGGACGGCCAAGATGAACAACTAAATAGTGTTTCTTCCTCCCCTCTCTTCCTGCCTGCCTGCTCGCCTTTATTCCTCCGACATCTTTCCTTTAGAAATAAAAATAGACTGTCTCACGCTTCCTTAGAGGGAAGATCAACTTTGCGGGTCTCACCACATGTGGACGCTTCCTCCCGGGTCTCCTAGCGTCCCCCACGCCTCCCTCAGCTCAGCCTGCAGTCCAGCTGCCCCTGGAGTGGGTCTGACACTGGGACCGCTGCATCCCGGCCACCTCCAGCCCCGACGTCCCTTCTGGCATCTGAGGGCCCTGAGGTGGTGGCGGGCGGGGGGGGTCTCAGGAACCAGAGCCTCTGGAGGGTGAACTCAGGTGGACGGGGAGCAACTGCTTGGCTAGAATCTGTTTGTTGTTTTTTAACTTTGAGAACTTCTTATTGAATGAATGACACACGGAGAGTGTGTCACCTGTGTGTACAGCCCAGTGAGTGCTCCCGGGAACAGCCCCACAAACAGCACCCTGATCAAGACTTAGAAGATCAGCAGCAGCCCCCGAGGCCCCTGACACCAGGCACAGCCCCCAGAGGAAGAGGCCAGCAGTACCGCCCTCGAGTTCATCTTGTCCTTGGGAGTCCTGTCTGACCTCCTCCCTGCATGTGGGGTCAAGGGGGTGCCCCCTGGGGCTCTGGAACTCACACCTATGGATTGTCTTGGGATCCCTCAGCTTCCCACCACGATTCCCTGGAACTTTCTTTCTGTTCACACTGGCCGCCCCCCAGATTTGCTGCCTTGTCTGTACAGACAACTGACAGAAGAGGAAAGGGTTGTCAATACGAGATTCTGTGCTACACGGCACCTGAATGGAAGGTAGGCTGCCCGAGGGCAGGCTTCCTGTTACCTGCAATCAGGAAGCCCTCCACGAGAAATTTTGGGTTTTTTTTAGAGGAAAAGTGCAGGCAGGAATGGAGGCAAGTAGGCAGGCAGGACAGAGGAGAAGAAGTATTTTTATGCAGTTGTTCACACTGTTTGTTCCCCCAGACCTGGAACTTGAACCCAAGGGCATGTGGCTTGCGCTCCTTCTGAGGTGACTGACCTAACCACTACTCCACCATCAACTGTGCACCATGAGCAATTGTTGAACAAATGAACAACCCTATGAGGTGGGTACTCTGTTTCCTCATTTGTTAAATGAGGAAACAGAGATTCAGAGAGGTTTAGTAACTTACCCAGGGTCACAGCGCAGAGACTGTCTGACCCAGATGCAGGCAGTCTCCGCTCACACGCACTGCCCTTGTCTCGCCTGCCGCTCCGCAAAGAGGCTGCGGCTGAGGTGGGGCTGAACCTCAGGGCTGACCAGGGGGCAGCCTGCTGAGTTGGGTTCCTGGGCTGTGCCTGGTTCGGTTTGTGCTTCGCTGACCGGTCTGCTGAGTGCACTCACGTCTCACGTCTGAACTTCAGGCACAACTGTTCAGGGTCCTGGACACCTGCGGCTGAGCCTGAAGCACTGAGAGTTCTCACCCAGCAGCCCCGTTCTGCCACTTAGGTCATTGTGCGGAGCAAGCCAAAGGTTCTCCTTTCATCAAAGCGTGGCAGGTGGCACCTTCTCGCAGGGCTCTTCAGGGAGAGTTCGCAGCATTAAAGCTGGCTGCACAGAAGTGAGTCAGGGAGGCTCCTCCTTCAGAGAGCAGTCCCCGCTGCCCCTGCCTCCAGGCCTGGGACAGCCTCCACTCTCCACTTCCCCACCCTGTCACCTAGATGTCCTACTCACCCCACTGCCCCAACTAGATTCGCCCCAACACGCCCGCCTTCCTTTCCTTTCACTGCCACCCTTATCCCTCTTGCAAGTATGCTTTTCTTATTAGACTGTGAGTTCCATGAGGACAGTAGTTCTGAGTGACAGCTGTTTCCTCAGACCCCAGCCCAGAGCCCTTCATGCAAATTCCAAAGAGGAGCCCCTTCCTCGAGACAAGCTACGGCCATCAGCTAGACAGTTATCCTAATTCATCTACAAATCTAAGAGCACGAGGTTTGAAAGAGTGGGCCCTTGATTTGAGCAGTGCACAGCCTGCACAGCTGTATGTGGCAACCTCGATGCACAATGATGTTGACTATCATTGTAAAGAAAATGCAATTTAAAGACTCAAATATGTAAACAAAATAATTTAAATAACAAGCTAAATGTTTGCTTGGGGCTGGAGAGAGTGCAACCTTTGGAACACAGGGAAGAAAACTGGGTCGTGATAAATAGATAACCATAAAGAGGCCTTTTAGAAAGGCAAGACCCAGAAGTGGGTCAGGGCTCGATACTGTGCAAATTAGCGACTGTTTATTTAGCGACTTTTCTCCATTATGTGTGGCTGCATGGCTAGAGACTTAGCTCATTTGGGGATTTAGTTTCAAAAGGATAACAGAGCTCCTTTTTAAAAAACAGCTTTCCATTCTAAAGTAAAACATTTTCCACTGAGCCCAGGCTGGGGCTGAGCATAACTGGCATCTAGCACGTGTGGACAAGAAGGAGGACAGTCAGAATGATTGTCTTGATCAAATGACTTGGAGTTAGATAAACCCAGCTAAGCCTCCCCGCCTTGCATGGGGGATCTGGGGGAAGGCAGTGGGAGGCTGTACTAATCGGAGGTGGCGACCATCAAGGGCGTGTATGTGGGGGTGAGGATGGAGAGAGGCGGGCGCAGGAAGGCAGTACCCTGACTGAGCCATGGTCAGGGCTCTTGCTGGGCCTGCTGTGAGGGGCTCACTTCATCCGCGGAATCACTCCAAGATCACCCCCGCCACCATTGTACAGATGGGAAGACTGAGGCTCTGGACCGGGGTTGGCAAACTCTCTAAGAAGCCAGATGGTAAACAGCTTAGGCTTTGCGCGTCCAGTTTCTGTGGCAACTCTGCCCTTGTAGCAGGAAGGCGAGCTGAGATGACGAGTAAACAAATGCACGTGGCCAAGTTCCGTAAAACTCTTTGAAGCCTGATGCTGGGGGTGATAGACGTGAGGTTGGAAGGAGGGCGTGCTGTGTTGGAGGCAGCATGTGGATTCGAATCCTGTCTCCTCCATTTGTTAGCTGAACCTGGGCAGATTTTATAACCTCTTCGTGCCTCAGTTTCCTGACCTGCAGAATGGGGATGCTAACAAGGCTTTGCTACGACCTAGGACTATGGAGGAGGGAAGGATCCAGGCAAGTCCAGTGCCTGGCATGTCGTGGGTGCTCTACAATGTGATTTGAGTCCAGGGTGGATGACCCCAAAATCGAGTTCTTTCTTCTGCAGAGGAGCCTGGTAGCATCTTCCCCACACCACTCCCTTGAAGAAGCTCCTGCCCAGACTTGGGGAGATTCCTGTTTGCTGGTCCCTGAAAGACATAAAAGGCAGGAGAAGTCGAGTGAAGACACGCCCCCAGTCACCAGGTCTCTCCCCTCCCTACTCTCCCCCAGGGGCCTGCCCTTCGTGACACCCCACTCAACTCCCAACTGATTTGTCCGAGAGGTAGGTGCTTCTGTGAGCCCTCCAGGTCAACCCTCATCTCTCCGGTGAAAAGGAATCTGGGGTGTGGAGGTGGTGTCTACTAAAGAGCACCTGGGGTCTTGCCTCCTGGGATGGAGTTCTTTTCTCCCATACTGCCCCACAGGTGACCCCTGAGGAGGGCAGAGCCTTACGCTTTTTGCATAGTGGGGTCTGGACCAGAAGCAGCACCCCCACTCCCCCGCTGTTGCTGTGTCATTGTGCCTCTGGCAGGTGTCTGTGCTCGGGGTGATGGCAAGACAACGATTTATGGGGTGAAGTGAGAAGGAGCCCGGCTGGTGGATTAGCTCCACACGGCGCCATTTAGCACAGAGAGAGAACAAAACATAAGGGATGAGCTGCCTTCCTGGAGAGTCAGCTACCACAGCCCATCTATTTCTGCCTAAAAGACTTTTATACAGCCAGGCACTCGCTCAGCGGGGCTGCTGTGTGTGCAGACAGGGTTTGTAAAGGAATGTTGACTACTGGTCTATAAAGTCACAATTAGCCAAACCTAATTTACGAGCACAATTTACAGTTGCCATTAGAGCGGGGCTGCCCGGCAGGCTGGAAGCGGCAGGCGTCTGGAAGGTTGTAACGGAGGGACGGAGGGACGCGGGGCGTGGGTCTGCCATGTGGGGGGCTGTTTCTTGAGAGGAGAGGGGATACTGTAGGTATCCCCAATCCGGGGAGTTACCTGCTGCAAACTTCACGTTTGTTTTCAAATTATTATGTTCTTTTCAATTTGCACATGAGGAAACTGAGACTCAGAGACATTAAGCAATCTGTGTGGGGTCACACAGCCTGGAAGCAATGGGGTCAGAGTGTGACTCCAGGACTAGGGGTGATGGGTGTGAAGCCGGAGCACAGTCCCGGGGACATTAGGGACTCTGAAGGGTAACAGCCTTGGCCCCCATTCCCAGCCTCTCTGATCACTACTTTGTAACCCTGGCAAAGTTACCTAATTGCTCTGACCCTCATTTTCTCTCTGTCAGTGAGGAGAATGTCTCTTCTGGCAAACGATATGTCTATTAGCAGCTGAGTAAACGATCACTCATTGGGAGGCTTCACTGTGACACTTTCTGTCCTCCAGCTCTGATCCACAGTCCGAAAGCAAGACATTGGCAGGGTTAGGCCTTCTGGAAGCTCTGAGGGACAGTCTGGGCAGGGCCTCCTTCCTGACTTCTGGAGGCTGCTGGCCACCCTTGGCCTGTAGACAGGCCCCTTCGAGCCTCACTGTGCCTTCCTCTCCGTGTGTCTGTCTTCTGTCTCTCCTAAAGGCAGGCAGCAGGGTGTGCAGATTCACTCATTCAATCCAGGAGGCTCTCAGTCCAGATTCCTAATATATAATTACCTCTGCAAAGAGCTTTGTTCCCAAATAAATTCCTTTCTGGGTGGACATATCTTTGGTGGCGGGGGGCGGGCACCTTTCGACTGACTTCCACCCATGTAAAGGGTCCAGTAATTTGCTTGGTGTCATCCACCAACATGACCTTGCTGAAAAACTTCTAAAGCAGCTTCCCCAGTGACCCCCACCTCCACCACACCCACTTCCTGTTCCAAAGATCCACGACCTTTTGTCCTTCTGTCTCTGGGTCTTGGGGGCTAAAGAAGGACAAGGCTTTGCCGTCTCCTGTCATCCACCCATGGATTACCCTCCACCATGGAGCATGACTTGTTCTTGGATGTGAGGTGATGGGCTGGGAGGGGCTGCCCCCTTTGGGAAACCCGCCTTGGCCCTAGAATGTGGGTGAGTGTGGAAACTGTTCCTGGGCTCCCGCCTTGGGCTTCCAGTGTGGGTCATGGGCTGAGGCTCCCAGCTCTGGGCAGAAATCACGGACTTGGGCCTTATGGAGGCCAGGCCTGGGGCAGGGAAAGCTGGAACTTCATGAATCCCAGGCCTGCCCTGGACCTGTGGGTGCAGGATGGAGCTAGCTGAGAGGGTGCATAGAGCAAAGGTCTTATTTTAAAATAAAGCCTGTTGGCACACTCTGGTGGGGTAGTGGTTAGGTCCACTACCTTCTGCTGGCGCAGCCCATATACATCTCAAGGATGCGGTTCACATCCCAGGGTTGGGAGAATAACCAAATGAACAGCCAAGTAAAATAAAATGCCTCTTTCTCTTCTCTTTGCCTGCGTCTTCTCTCCTTCATTCCTGCCTGTACCTTTCCTTAAAAAAAAAAAAAAAAATTGATAAAGCCTGTGATTACAGAAGCAATCATGCTCAGTGTGGAAATTTTGAGAAATACAGGAAACCAGGAGAAACTCACAGTGACCGCCAGCATCGACAGCAGGTCCTGGGTAATATCATCTTGTTCCACAGCTTCTCATTTTAATGTTGATGGAAAACAAGAATCCCGGCCAACATTGAATGAAACGTTATTTGAGGTCCAGATTTCTTTCTGCATTGTTTCCCTTAAAGTCACATTTTCTAAGAACCTATTAATGACATTAAGTGAGAGCTCAGTGTATTTCCCTTTAGTGTATGTTTCTCCTATGCACAATTTTCAATTTTCATTTCTCAGGGTTGGTACTGTTTATGTGAATTTTTTTTTTTCTTTTGCTTAAGAGGAAGGAAGCAGGCAGGAATGGAGAGAGAGGAGGAAGAGCATTTTATTTATTTGGTTGTTCATTCTGGCTCCTTCGCATCCAGGTCCTGGGCTGCACGCCGTCTGTGTCCCAGGCCTGGGTTTAACATCTGAGCCTCCGGGGGGACTTGCTCATCTGATTTGCATTTTGCTTTTCCTCGCTTCCTCTTCCAGCATGTGAGAATTTTATCAGTGTTTTCTATGTAATGACAATTTCCTTGAAAACAGAATTTTTAATGACCAGATCACATTCCCTGGAGGAGTGACCGCGTCACCCCCCCAGCCAGTCCCCTTTTGCTAGGCTTGTCTGTCTCTGGGCCGTGAGAGGTCACGGGAGCCAGCAGACTGGGCCACAGGGGTGCTGGGGTGGCTGGGCACGAGGTCTCAGGGTCGCTGGGCAGGGAGAGGGCTGGTGAGCAGAGCCACCTGCAAGGCCAGCGCCCGGCCGGAGCCACCCGCTACCGTCAGACCCTCATCTCCGAGCAACTTTATCTTCATTTCTGATGGATCCGCAGCAGCCTGGGCCCTGACACTTCCCTTTATGTCTCTGGCTCTCGGAGCCTCTCTGTCAAGTAGCTAATGAACTGTAAACAGACACTCCAGTGCTCCAGCGGAGCCTCCCCGGAGCTCGACAATGTCTGTGCAGTGGAGGAGGCTCCGGGGAGGCAGAGAATGGCTGTCTGCGCCCGTCAGGGGACAGAGACGAGTGTCACCTGCACGTGCCTTCCTTGGGGAGGACGGGGGGCTCCTCTCCAGACAACCTGAGCCCTTGCCGTCCTTTGCTCATTGCAAAAGCCTCCGGGGTCCCTGTCTCTCCTTCCTCCTCCCCGCCCTGCAGCTCGGCTGTGTCCAAATCAGACTCCTGATCAGACTTGAGAGGGAGCGCATGGAAATGCAGATTCCCAGGCCCTTTAATCCTAAAGATGCCACATGATTGGGTCTCTGGGTTGCTTGGGGTAACCGCTGGGCTGGACTAGGACACCCCCAAAGCTCTGCTCACAAGCCCCCTCTTTTTGAGTTTGGTGCTGCTGTGCTAAGGGGTCCGATGTCACCTACTTGAGGGAATGGGTGGGGGTGACTTTACGTTCTCTCTTGAAAATTACTGATTTTCAAGCCTCCTGGTCACCTCCAGGTCACCTCCAGGTCAACACCCTGGTCACCGGTGAGTCCACCAGATGCAGTCCATACGTATTCCAAGGACCCAGGCTGGCCTTGCGGGGGACCACCAAGATGAACAACTAAATAAAATAAAGTGCTCTTTCTGCTCTCTCTTCCTGCCTGCCTGCCTGTCTCTGCTCCCCTCCATTCCTGCCTGCACCTTTCCTTTAAAAAGAAAAACGAAAATTTTTCCTTTAAAAAGAAAATTGTTGATCGGATATAACTCCTTCATTTGACAAGCAAGCAAGCCGAGAGAGGAAGGAACTCGTCCAAGGTCACGAGAGCAGAGCCAGACTAGAACATGGCTCCCCCTTTCCTAATTCACCGTCCCGTGTCCCCAGGCTTCACGGTCCCCAGTTCCCCAACCCTGGTGGCCTGTTTCAGGGTGGGGACAGAGTGAGGCCCCGTTCCTGCCCACCTTCCCCTGGGTTAGCTGACTCCCTCACCCTGCCATCTCTCTGTGGCCAAGCTAATAAAATCCTGCTGTTTCGGCTTAGACTGCTGGGCCCCGCCAGCCACCCCCACCCGGCTGCTTGAGTTGCTCGTTGCTTCTTCGGGAGGGGGAGGAAAAGGCAAATGCTGATCACTCTGCTGCTGGAGGGAGAAAATGAACAGTGGCAACCTCATCTCTGAGGCCCGTTTCATGCTTGAAAATCCCTGATCTTGCCCTAGATCCGCCTGCAGGGAGTGGAGATGGGCTCCCCTAGCCCGGTGAGGTTTGCCAACACTGACAGGTTTGTGACAAGTTCCCAGGGACAGGTGAGGACAAGAAGGAGCAGGGGTGCCCTCCCCGATGAGGGGTGAATAGTTCTTCTGCTCTATGGGCAGGTGGGGCCTGGGTTCAGAGAGGGACCTAAGCCAGAATCAGAAGGTGCCTGTGTGTAGGGGTGTGTGTGTGTGTGTGTGTGTGTGTGTGTGTGTGTGTGACTGGGCAGGAGGGCTGCTAGCAGTGTCTGCATCTGCTTTGGTCTGGGGCCTTCTTCGAGGCTGGCGGGTGTGGAATGGGCCCAGAACAGAAGGAAGGGCCACAGAGGTAGCTGAGTGCCTGGCATGAAACATGGCTGCGTATTTCCCAGTAAGCAGGAGCTGGGGCCGTGGGCGGTGCTGGCTAGAGGCTCTGGGGTTGGTCTAACTTAATAATGGCTGTTGTCAGTGACTCCCACTCCCTCTCCTCTGGTCTCTCATTTTGTGAGGCTCCTGGGGGTGAGCTCGGGTGAGGGGTGGTGGGGAGAACTGTTTCCCTGAGAACAGGCTCATGAGCTGAGTAAATTTTCCGAGGAGGGGCAGAAGGTTCTGATGTCAAACTAGGGTGCTACTTTCACCTCGAAAGGACAGAGACAGTCCCTGCCCACACATCTGCATCCTGGTGCCTAACACAGTGCCTGGCATGCAGGCTCAACTCAAGTTTGTCAAAGGGATGAATGAATAAACTCTACATCCAGTCCTTTCAGAAACTTGCTCTCTGCCAGGTATCAGCATGTAACAGGATCTCATGCTCTTATATCAGCAGACACACATTTATTCATCAACTCATATTTATTGAGCATCTACTATGTGCCCAACAAAGTTTCTGTGGTCAAGAAACTCACACCCCAGGGCCAAAGGTTCACAATTTTCAGAGACAATTTCAAAGAAGCAGCAGAACAGTGCGAGTGTTAGGTGCTGTGGTAGGTAGGTGGCGAAGAGATCTCTGCTTGGGGAAAAAGGGAGACTTGCAAAGAGCTACCTCATTAGAATTCACCTGGTTCTGGGTCAGGCAGGGCAGGCAGGTGGGACCCAGTGACGCCTTCCAGTCTGCCCTGGGACCTGGTGGCAGATTCGGACCATAGACTGGGATGAAAAGCACCATCAGGCTGTTTTCCAAAGTTCCAGGAGTGATACCATGAACAGCGGGTTGGAGGGAAGCAAGACTTTCTCCTGCACCCTCACCCCGCCTCGTGATTCCCTGCAGCCCCTGGTGGATTTGAGTTGGGGTGATGATGCGGCCAGGAAGGAAAAAGACACTATCTGTGGAGGGTTTTACCGCACAAGTGGGCGCTGGGACAAAAATGGTGAACCTGGCCGTGCCCCCAGCCTGCGCTCACCCCTGTGCTAGCCTGCTGGAGAGGTTCTGGCTCTTTGTACCAGAGAGAACCCGCTGCTGCAGTGCCCCACCCACCATCCCACCCACCGTCCCACCCACCGCAGGCACGGCTCAGGGTCATCAGCATGACTCTTAGGCTTTGGGGATGTAGAACCAGGGAGAAAGAAGTATCTGGAAAAGCTGCAGCTCAGGAACTGGAGCCAGGTGGTGTGTGTGTGTGTGTGTGTGTGTGTGTGTGTGTGTGTGTGTGTCCCTGGGGGAGGAGGAGGCACTAAGGGAACCAAAGCTGGAATGAGAGGGAAGTGGGTGGGAGAGGACAAGCTAATGGAAGGTTTTCTGTGCATTTCCCTCAAAAGACTTGAGACATGCAAATGAAGACTGAAATAATTTAAGATAACATCTTGGTTGCTGGATGTGTGTCTTCCATCAGGGTGACACTATTTGGAGATTGTTTTTTTAGTGGGGTTCCATGTCCCTTGAACAAAGGCAAAAACAGCTCCTAAGGCACACCTTGGTAGAATAGCAGTTTGGTCTGGCTGCACAGTTCACACGCAACCCAAGGACCCAGGTTCTCACCCTGAGCTGGGAGAACAGCCAAGATGAACAACTAAATAAAAATGAGGTTAAAAGCCTTCTTCTTCTCCCTGCCTACCTGCTGACTTGCCTTCATTCCTGCCCGCACCATTCCTTTAGAAAAAAAAAAACTATCATCTACTAAATGTTAGGTGCTATGTATGACTTAAAGTGATCAAATCCCCCACATTTCAGTTAATAGCAATAGTCTGCTTTTTTCTCTTTCATATCATAAGTTTTGGCCTTCTTGAGCTTGCTATTTTCCCTTTGTGCTGACTAACAGAATTCCAGTATTGGGTTTGAAACTGTAGGTCCTTATAACTGCTAGTGAAAGGAGTCTCAGCAACATAAGAGATGTATATGTTTCCACTTTCCCTGCGGCTATAGGAAAACAGACTCGAGTCTGCTTCAAAAATCCATTCTTGCAAATGTTATTTCTAACAAAAGAGTTTTAAAAAGGCACCCTGACTTCAGAGATGGTGCTTCCATAGGGAACAGTTTTCACTCTTAAAGAAAAATCCCATAATCCTGAAGCTTTTACCTAATGCTTTATTACTCAGCGATGATATTGAAACGGGCATTTCGGTTTTCTGAAAGCGATAAATGCTTGTGAGTTGTCTTTGCAAAATCAGAGCAGGGTGGTGGTCGCTGCCTCTTCTCCCCGATGAAGAGCTGAGACGAAACTGGGCACTGTTGGGACTGTCATTTCTACACGGACTTTCAGAGCCCTCGTCTCATTCAGTTAACAGGAGCCAGGTGTGAGCTGTTTTCCAGGGTTATCTTGCTTGATCCTCCAAACGGTCCCACAGATGGGCACTGCTGTCATCTCCTTTTTACAGCCAGGACAGCAAAACAGTACAAAACCGACTTATGTGCCAAAGGACACGTAGCTGGCAGCCTGAGAGGCTCCTTAGAGCCCACACTCTGAGCATCGAGGCTGCGCCTCCAGAGAAGGCAGTTCCGCTCTCTGGAGCTTGATGACACTGAGAAGTAGGGAGTGAAGGTACTGGGGCTTCAAGAATCTAAGCCTTCGTGCACCCCTGTGCCTAGAGAGTTAGTCCACGTGTGATCCACACACATCCCAACGTCCCCGAATCAAGACCAGGGCCAGGGAACAACCAGGAAGAACAACTGAATAAAATGAAATAAAATGCTTCCTCCTCTCTCTCCCTGTCTGCCTACTCTCCTTCATTCCTGTCTGCACCTTTCCTTTAAAAAAAAAAAAAGCTGAAAAGAGAATATAAGCTTTCAGAAAAGAGAGCGAATCCTCAGAGGCAGGGCCACTTTGCAGAGCTTGGGAGGAAGGCGTCCGTGCAAAAGAGAAAAGGAGCAGGATTTGCTTATTTATTTTATTGTATACTTTTATTTATTATTCATTGGATCCTTTTTTCTTCCAGCCCTAGATCTCTTACTGGGATCCATGGCTTTTGTAGCTCTTGTCATGCCTGTCTGAGCAACAAGGGGGCTCCAAGGAGCAGAATTAGGGGGTGCACCTGAGTCAGGAGCCAAGCGACTGCAGGGAGGCAGGGGAGAGAAAGCAGTTTAGAGAGGGACCGGAGGGGCTGCGAGACGACTGACCCAGGTCTGACGGTGAAGGGACAGGGATCTCAAGGCAATGACACTGACTTTGGACAATGCAGGGGCACCGTTTACAAGGAAGATTAGCTGAGTGGTAACCCTGGCCTTGGGGATCTGTGAGAAGCCAGGAACATTCAGGAGAGGCTAATACATACTTAACACTCTGCCGAGTTAATTGGGCAAAGTGAGACTCAGAACCTGGGACGACCAACGTGTCCATTGCCTGTGAGGCGTGGCTCTCCTCCCAGTAAGGAGAGTGGCTGCACTGAAAAATGGCGGCCACCGCGGCAGTCCTCCCTGCGGGCACTTGAGGCAGTCCTTACTTGTCCACTGTGCTTCTCCGACCTTCTTCTTCTAACTCCTGTAGGAAACTAGCTCTCCAACACATACACACTCGGTTCCACTTAAACCTTTTGCTGCATAACCCCGTTACCCCCCAACTTAGTGACTCAACACAACCATTTCACTGTGCTCACAGATTTAGGAGAGGGACGAGCAGGGCAGCTTATCTCTTACACGAAGCCCGAGCCTCACCCAGGAGGAGCCCATCTAAGGGCAAGACTCGCCTTGAGACAGCATCGCCCACATCTGTTGCTGCTGCTTTTCCGCTTGGACCTCAACCTGGGCTGCCAGTCAGTGCCCCTGCCCTTGGCCTCTCCATGTGGCCAGGGCTCCCTTACAACATGGGCATCTAGAACTTCTTAAAAGGGTGTGCAGGGCACTCAGGTGAGCGTACCGAGAGGCAAGAAGTGGAGTTGCCAGAGCCTAAGGGCTGAACTTAGAAGTGAGGACAGTGTTATTTTTGCCACATTCTATTGGTATATTCCACCAGGTCTTCCCACATTCAAAGGGAAGGACCGTGAGATGGAAGTTGTGTCTGTATCACTTTGTAAAAAGAGCGTGTGAGGTCTTGTGGGCACCATCTATGGAAAGACACAGCACACCAACACTCAGTTGTATGGCTGTCAGTGACAGTGTCCCTCTTGTCTCCTGAGGATACTGGTCCATCAGGTGACCCCATCCCTCTGGCAACAGTGACACAAACTTCAGGGGGTGCACATGCAACCCAAGCAGGCCCAGCAGAGTTTTTGCTGGTGTTGATCTCTAGATTTGGGAGAGGAATTTTCTGGGAGGCTGAGTCTGGGCCTGCGGTCTCCCTTTTGACTGCCAGCTGGAGCGAATCTTCCTGCAGAATGATTCCAAGCAGAATCAGCTCCACAAACGGAGCCGAAAGTTGCAGAGACACAGAGTTCTGACAGCTTAGCTTGAGCCTCTGGGTAGAATCATGTATCCAGCAAGGTCCTGCCCAGGATTTTCAAGTTTCTGACAGAACTGAGAATTCTTAACCACAGAGCTGGGAGAGGCATGATTATAGCAAGATTTCAAATCCCAAGTCTCCCTCAATAGAAGAGAAACTTCCTCCAGAGGGAGGCAGAGCATCTCCCAGGGGAGAAGCAGTGAGAGTCTGTTCTGAAAAGGGTCCCCACCCCTACGGAGTTGATCATCTCCATGCCTTCCTCTCCTTTTCTTTTTACAAGGAAGGCAGGCAGGAAGGAAGGCAGGCAAGCAGGAAAAGAGGGAGACATATTTGATTTAGGTAGCTCTTTGTTTTCTTTATCCCCCTGGCCACCACTGCTCCTTGCGCTGTATGTGGACTGTGCCCCAGGCACAGACTTACCTTCTGAGCCATGAGGGCATGCCCCTTCTTCTCACTATTCTTTTTCTCCCCCCAGGAATCCCAGAATCTAGGCGATGACCCACAAGTTGGCTAATTAATGGCAGCTGCTTTCCATTCCTGTGATATTGAACGAGTCGCTTACATCTCCCTTAGCCTCAGTGTTCTCATTTAAAGTTTGGAGAACATCAGGTTGCTGTAAGAGTTAAATGAGGTGGCGCATGGGAAACCAGTGGGCGCTGTGCTGGGCAGACTGCAAGCTCCTGATGACTTGAGACTGTTCTGTGAGCTCTGTGGGTGGTCAAGATTCTCTGCTGTTAGCACAAAGATGAAGGTCTCAGCATCTCCAAAGTAGCCTCTGCTCTACCCAGGCGTGTCCCGGAGCAGCCTGTGGAACGATTAGGAATGACAAGAGGCTCGCTTGCAGATTCATATGTATGGGGTAGTGGTAATTTCCATAACAAACACACGTGCACACAGGCAGGAAGCAGATTCCTCTGAGGCCCAGGAGCTACAAAGGGAACATCTACTAAATCAGGATGGTGAACAATGACCAGAGTGTCCTCCTTCCTTTCCCCATGCTAATGAGGGAACAGATTTAAACTATGAGCCTAGTGATGGGCCAGGCCGTGAGGGGATGTGACAGTGGCCTTGAAATGGAAATAGCAACATATACAGAGAAGCTACACAATGCAGAGTTATCTTCACAGTGAGAGCACCTGCTGATGATAACCAGAGAGTTTGCAGGTCAGCTAGGGCTCTCAGCAGGAGCTTGGAGGGGCTGGGAGGAGAGAGAGGAGAGGGCTGGAGAGTGAGGTAAGGTCTTAGAGGCTGTGCTGCTGTCAGCTCCTCTGGAAGAGTCAGGACTTACTTGGGTGAGTGGTAGTGTGATCTACACCCTCTCTAGCTCAGTTTGTAAATCTCCTTTGAGGCCTCACAGTCCCAGTTTTCCCACTCTGAAAAATGGGCACAATGATGCACACTTTGCCTGCTGGAGGGAGGTTTGGGGAGAACCAGAGGAGATACAAAAGGAAAGTGGGAATGCAAGTCTTATTTATAGATTTACAAACTGCTTGAGCTCGAGCATCACAGAATCCAAACAAGCCCTTGGTTTTACAGTTGAGAAGAATGCAGTCTCAGAGAGGAAGAATTTCCCTGACATCCTTGAGCAGTTGGTGAATGAGGTACCAAGTGCCAGGGGCTCTGAAGCAAAGCCAAGTGTTCTTAGTTTTTATTTTTTTTTTCTCACTGTTCAGCTGTCTCCCTTCCTAGTGGTCATGTTGGGTACAAATTCCCAAGGTACCTATGGCTGGTGAACTTAGTTGAGTAGAACACAGGCTTACTCACTATGTATGTGGGGTCTCTCTGGGTCCTCTGTCTGGTCTGGGAAGTGATAACCCTACATATTAATGCTTTAAATATAATATCTGTTGATGCTTTTGTTCATGGGACAATTGATAGTACATAGACTCTCCCACTGATGGTCCATCAGTATAAGCTCATACTTGCCATCGTTGAGGCTTTTTTTAACATGTGAGCCTTAAGGAGTGGATTAAGTGGTCTGTCTGCCCTTCCTCCTCATGTGCCTGTCCATGAATTCAGAGTTTAAGTTATAATCTGTGACCCTGGGCACACGCTCTCTCATATCGCACACATATGTGGCACTTGTCACAGGAGGGGAGAGGAAGGGAGCATGAATGACTCAGAAGTGCATCTTCAGTTTTGGACCTAAAATTGCATTTGATGGGAGATGAGGAGGGTTAGCATCATCATCATCTTTCAGTGGACCTTTGGAACAGCTTAACTTGAACTCTCAGTTGTCCATCACACCTCCTCAGTCTACTCCCCACATAGCAGTTAAAAAGACAGGTTGTTTTAAACATAAATCAGATCATATCACTCCCATGCTTAAGATTCAAATTCTGTATGTGACCTATAAGACCAACGTGATCTATCCTTCCAGCTTGTCAATCTTACTTCTTCCCTGTCTTCCCCTCATGTGCTCTCCTCCCGCCATACTATCTCCTCCATCCTTTGAACATGTCATGTTTGTTTCCCCCTCAACACTTTTGCTGAGCATCTGAGCACTTGTTCTGCACACTTTTCTTGGCATGCATTTCTGCTAGATTGTCACGAGTCTTAACTCCTCATGGTTCATATCTCTGCTCAGGCATCATCTCTTCCAATGATGGCCTCCCCTGACCTTCACAGTGAGAGTAGTTCCCATCCAGTCTCTGCAGAGTTCATTGTTCTGTTTATTTGCTTCATAGAATTTACAATGAGCTGACATGATCATAGGTATTCACACGTTTATGTGTTTATGTATCTCTCCCTCCCGCGAGAATGTAAACTCCATGAGAGCAGGTAATTTATTGGACTCATCACTACATGTCCAGTGCTTAACACAAAACCTGGAACACAGTAGGCTTTCAACGAATGCTGATTGAATACATGAATGAATTGATGGTAGACATTTTCAAAAGGAAAGATTTTAACATAAACTCCCTTTACACTCTATCAAATAGGAAGCTATTCTTGGTTCTGTGTTTCAGAGGGTAAATAAGCTAGGTCCCAGGGGTTCTATTCATCTCCCCGTGTACTCCACTGATAGTTCTAAATATGAGAAACCGCCTTTTACCTGGGGTTACCCTGAAGTGGGGTCCCTTGGGAAACACCTGGATGGGAGGTGGAAGGGAAGTGAATGTTGAGTGTTTTCCAAACTAATCTTATCGTCATGCATACATTTTTAATGCTGTCAGATTTTAGCTTGACATACAAAGCTGGAAGCAGTAACATTGTGTGCAAACAGCAAACTGTGCAAAGATCGCTTCCAACAGCACCGATCCCTACTCGTTTACTGCCTGGGCCGCTGTCCCTGGTGCTGAAATAATAGATTAAGACGGGAGCCTGGGTTTTTGTGCAGGGACACCTGTTCGAGGTGCTGAAACAGCCTCCGGGAGCTGCTGGCAGCGTGTGGTCACTGTGTCCTGTCATAGTTGGGTCACACCGCAATAACTGCTGGAAATCGCCAGGCTGGACTGTAATTCAGTTCTCATTTGGCATCTCTGTGAAGTTCATCCAGGAGCTGTTGCTGCTGCTTTTCTTTTCGGCTCTAGGGAGGCTGATGGAGCTGTGGGATGATGAACTCTTTGGCAGTTCTGTGGGGAGTGTTCAGCATGAGGTGGGAATCACCTCAATAATGCCATGAGAAAGGACAGAGGTGCAGGGCCCTCAGTTCACAGTCCGCAATCACCACAACACTGGCTAGTCCAGTCTTCGACTAATGGTCTGTAGTGGTGTCTCTGCCTGAAGGTCCTGTGCCCTTTCCTCTTTGCACATGGGCAAAACTGCCCCCACTTACATTAAGATGGAAAATAAAACAAACACTGTGACTCTCCTGGCACTTGAGAAATAAATGGCTTCTGATGATTTAAATTTTGGAGTGATGGAGTAATTAATTAACACCATTTGCGAAACGGTTTGAGGTATAACCGAAGCAGTACACACATTTCGAGAATACAGTGTTAACCCTGGTCTGTGTAACCACCATTCAGATACAAATATAAAACATCGCCAGCACCCCCTTCTCATGCCACCTCCCACTACGGGCAATCCCTTTTCTGACATCTCGCACCAGAGGGTAATTTTTCTTGTTCTTGAGCTTCGTATAAATGGGATCATTCAGTACCTACATTTCTGTGTTTGAATTCTTTCGTTCAACATTATGTCTTGAGATTCATGCTGCTGCATGTCAGTAGTTCATTCCTTTTATTGCTCTACAATGCTCTTTTGTGTGTATTGATCTATTCTACTGTTGATAGATATTTGAGTTGTTTTCAGTTTGAGGTTGTTATGAATAAAATTGTGAACATTCTGGTGCATGCCTTTTGGTAGACAAAGCACTTGTTTATGCTGTATATACCCCGGAGTGGAATTGATGGTTACAGTGTGTGTGTGTGTGTGTGAAAACTGGTTATATCAATTTATATTTATCTTTTGAAAAATAAACAGATAACTCCTCTCTGCTGATTTTGCCTTTTCCACATTCTCTCAATCAACAGAGAAGATACTCTAACGAAGACTCTGTTTAAATAATGGGACTTTAGATTTTTTTCTGGGGAATTCCATAGATCAGTATTGATTAGATGACTATCCCTACTAATCTCTTCCTAGAAACCAGAGGAATTCTTCTTTCAGAATTTTCTTCTCTTTGGTTATCCCCAACTGGTTCTTGTGATGGAAACTGAATGAGATGATGCAGAAGTTGGGATGAATAATCTCCCCTTTTTCCTTCACACCCCAGGTTGCAACATGTTTTAGAGGCCAAGGAGATCTAGAAGCATTGTATTGATTTCCAGGGCCATGGGAGCCCTACACAATCAAAGGCCAATTAAAAATCTATAAGGAACTTTATGTTCCAAGGGTGGAAGGGGCACAGGTGGAGGTGGGCGTGGCAGGGAGAAGCAAGCTCCTCCTCTGTCCTCCCTTCTTGCCTTTTCTCCAGATTTTATGAGATTTTGGAGTATTACATCTACTGCCAACATATAGTGTTTTGATAAATTCAGAATTCAAATTTAGACTGTACTATAAAAGTTCAACAATCTCAAGGGCATACAGGGAATACTTTACTGATTGTCCTAAACATGAATTCATTCATCAGAGACCCCAGTGCCCAGAGCCCACTTCATCCTCTGACTGTTCTCTCTGACACTTGAATCGAGATTTCCCAGTGAATAATTACTTTTCTCTGAAGTCGATCTCCTTCCCTCCCCTGCTCCTCTTTCCTCTGAACCTCCCTTCTATTTCTTTTCCCATTTTCACTTGTCTGGCATACTCTTTGGAAAAAAGATCTCTGGATTCCTAACAGTCACAATGGTTGATAAAGAATAAAATGGGCCTCCAATGTTCTCTGGAGATGGAGCCAAAGTTTCATTAACATCTTTAAAGACAGCAATGGGGGTGGGTAATGGTTTGTGCTGCATGAAATGAGAGCAAACAGGGCTATGCTAACCAGAAAGAAGGATTCCCACTCTGTTGTGCTGAGTCACAGATTGGAGGGACTCTTGGCTGGGCTGAGGGTCAAGGGACCTGAAACTTCAGGTAAGGAAGGAGAGTTGAACACGTTTGTGATGGCACCTGGCTTAGATTCCCTTGGCCTAGAAGTTGGAGTTCAGAGAGATCAAAAACAGGGTGCAGAGTTCCAAGAGGGAATCTTGGAGGGTCACATCGATCCTGGAATCCCTACAGGGAGTCCCAGCAAGATGGGGATTAAAAGCTCTGCCCGTCGCAAGGTTATTTAGCGTCCTCATCAGCCATCAAGGCTACCTGCAGGTCATACAGGAAGCGATTTCCAAATCTGCCACAGTTGCAGGATTCTCCCTGGCCCACCCGGCCCCTCTGGCCTGAAGATGGTCACTGTCAGCACTTTCTGTCTCCATGCAGATCAATAGGGCCCTTGGATATGACCTCAAGTTCAATTATGGCTTCAATTATGGAATCAAGAGGCCGTTACTGCACACCTACCTCTTATTAAACATGCCACACTAGGGGCTGGCTGAGACTGGACCTGGGGGAAATCATTAGCCCACTAATTTGAAATCAATTTAAAGTGCATTTGCTTAATGGTATAAGCATTGTAAATTATCTATAAATTGTTCATTTAGTTGAATGTCACACCAAATTTTCATTTTACAAATTGCATTTTGGGATTGGCAAAGAGGAGTCGGCCAGGCCTTCCTCTCCTCTCCCCCTGTTTTGCTTTTCTAAACCAAAGCTTGATAATCCCAGCTTCCTGTATGAGCTTGCAATCCTCAGCTACTCAAAAGTCTGGTGTTAGAAGCCATTAGGGCAGGGAAACGAAACTGCAAAGGGTTTGCAAACCTATGAGTGACAGTTTGGGGAGGAAGATGGAAGAGAGCCATCTCTGATTGGGCTACGCCTGGCTCAGAGCAGGACACAGAAGGGTGGTCTCTTCTCCCTGGGTCACTGCTTCTGTCTGGACCCCGAGAAGGAGTTTGCCAGGAAGCATGAACTTGGCCTCTGAGTGGCCTTTCTGTTCTCCATAGCAACTGCCATGGGAACAAAGCTGTTGGCTTCAGCAGCAGTGTTTTCACTGTGGACTGGGCCCTTTCAGATACGAAGGGGCATGAGGGCGAGCCCTTGTGGGCAGGAAGGGACTCTCCATAGCAATCAGCTGGAATTCATGAGAATCTCCCTAAATTTCTGTTCCATAAGCGCTGTGCTAAACAATGAAACTCAAATGTAAATAAGGACACTGTCCTCCAAAATACCCACTTGCTAAACCGCCCAGGGTCTCTCTGAAATCCCTATTATGTTCCTCTCTGGACTAAGTGCTTTATCAACATGGCCTCATGGAGTTCCCGCCCCCCACCCCTCCGCACAGTTATGCATGGTCAATGGCACCATTCCACAGATAAAGAAACTGAGTGTCAATGTGTGAGAGATGACCTCACCTGCAAAGAATGGACTTGGAGACGTGAAGGGCAGCCAGAGTGAGACTTTAATGTCAGTCTTGCAAGATCAGGTGTCTGGTGGGCAGGCGCACTAGAAACGGATACAATGAGCATTTTATTTCCTGAAGCGCAGGACCTTCCCTCGTTCCTCCTTGGCTGAGTACTATGAGGGCACCATCTTTCCCAGATGGCACCTGGTTTTAATATTTCCCTTTAAGGTAAACTTCCATTTGATTGGATAAGTTTAAAATGTCCACCCTTTGGATTGGTCAGTTCTGGGACACGGGCTTCAATTGGCTCCACCTCCCTTTGTTTTCTCTTTAGTGGGAATCTCCTCCAGGTACCTGCTTTTTGCAACCTACACAGGGTCTGTGTATTCCCCTCTCTTGTTAACTCAAAATTTTGTCTAGGGGTCCCTGCTTAACTGTCAGTGACTCCCTGCCTTCCCAGACGCCTGACCTTCGCCGTTGTCCTGTCAGTGAGCAGTGATGCGAGTTTAGCTGGTGGCAACTTTTTATTTAAGCCCAGATAATTGTATCCTGAAAATGGACCATTTGCTAATGTTATTTCTTACAGCTGGTTGTTTGCAAAAGTACTCACAATGACCCCTCCTGCATTCCCACCCCTTGCAACAGGGCTCCCAGTTCCTCCCCTCAAGAGGTTGAGTTCATTTCCACCATTTGAGTCTGGGCTGACCTATGACTTTGACAGCAGAGGTGATGGTGCCCTGTTTGGATCCTGAGCCACAGGAGGCAGGGCTGTGTCCTGGGGCTGCCAGAACAAAGCACCACAGCGGGGAGCTGAAAACGCAGAACCGAGTGGCTCCCGGTCCAAAATCAGGGTGAGCTTATCTGCCTCTGAAACCTGTAGGGGAGGATGCTTCTTCTTAGCTTCCAATGGCTTACTGACAGTCTGGCTTTCTTTCTTGGAGGAAGCATGGCCAGTCCTCGTCATAGGCGTTCTCTCTGTCTCCCCATGCCTTCCCTCCTGCTTGTCTGAGTCCCAATCTCCTCTTACAATGACAGCAAGGAGACTGGACTAGGACTCACCGTCACAGCTCCATTTTAACTTAGTCACCCCTTTAAAGACCCTATTTCCAAATAATGTCACATTGTTTGGATTTAGGTCTTCAACATGTATCTTTAAAATTATTTATATATTCATTTTTAAACTTTTCTTTTTTTAAAGGAAAGGTGCAGGCAGGCAGGCAGGAAAAGAGAGGAGGAAGAAGCATTCCTTATTTTAATTTTTGTTAAATTGTTCACGTTGGTTGTTTTCCCTGGACCCAAAAACAAACCCAGGGGTATGTGGCTTGAGCTCCTTCAGAGGCGACTGACCTAATAACCACTCCACCAGGGTCCACTTAAACTTTTATATTTTTAAAGGAAAGGTGCAGGCAGGAATGAAGGCAAACAGAGGCAAGGAGGCAGGGAGAGAAAGAAGCCCTTTATTTTATTGAGCTATTCACCTTGGTTGTTCCCATCAGTCCCAGATGCAAACCCAGGACCTAGGGATGTATGTGGACTGCACCCAACTGCCACTCTACCAGGACACACATGAAGTTTTGGGGGAGTACGGGACATAATTCAACCCATTATGGGAGGCCTTGTGCGCTTCCCCTTGTTCTCCGGAAACGCTTCCACTCGCTTGAGAACAAGCCTGAGCGAGCCTGCTGGGTGACGCTTGTCCCCCTTATCTGACAGTTAAGCCCCAGAGCAAAACCACGCTGCTAACCTGCAGTTCCCTAAAGAGAATCCTCTGTATTAGAAATACCACCCAGATGAGCTCAGCTTAATTTAATTAGCTCACAGAATCATGTGCTAAATAAATAGCTGTTGTTTTAAGCCGCTAGATTCTGAAGTGGCTTGTTAGGCAACAATAAATAACTGGCATTCCGAGGCTCAGCGATCACATGGCTTGTACCGTTGAACAGCTCTCGGTGGAATCTAGGCAGCCTGGTGCCTGACACCATCCCACAGTGACGGGAGCTGTGCAACGTTTCAGGATGTCCAAATCTCCCTGGGACAAAGGCCCCCGAGACCCGGAAGGGGATGTCTGGATTTCAGTGACCCAGGGGACAAGATGGAAGGAGTCCTGCCCCAGCTTCGCTGTGTGCTGAGACTCTGAGGGAAGTCACTGTGCCTGGCTGAGCCTCAGTTTTCTCCTCCATAAAACGGGTTGGCAGTAAGTCTGCTTTGTAAGGTTGTCGGGAACTGGTGGGGTCCTGAACGTGACAGCCTCTTGTGAATTGCCCAGCACTGTGCACATGTCAGGGACTCTCTCCTTTATTGCACTGATGTCCCTGATGCCCTTTGCGGCAGACTGTGGCCCGGAGACGTGCCAGCCGTTGCTCCCCGTGAGTGTGCATGTAGAGCAGGGTGAGGGCGGGTGAGCCACGTTCTCCTCTGCAAATGAGAATACACCTTCCTTCCAGGGGCTGGTATCTGCCCTGCCAGTGCCCATGGTCACCAAGGTGCGGCAGGTCAGCCCTGGAGATGCTTGGGCAGGCGGTGGGGTGACTGTCGGGTCAGCCCTGTCAGAATCCCTCTCCGTTCCCCACACAAGCCCAGTAAGTACAATCAGGTAGCCTCTCACAGAACAAGGACTCCAGTCACTTTCTGCTGACAATTCGGGCTCTTGACTTCCAGTCCCTTTGAGAAGAGGCAGGGGAGAGGCCGAAAGCAAAGCAGGGGCTCAGAGTTGCTGGGGAGTAAAGCTTCCTGTGAACTCCCTCCCTGTGGCAAAGCAGGCGAGGGCGTTGCTCTGCCCACTTCAGGTGAGACAGTTCCCATTTTGCAGGTAGGCAGATGGAGGCTTGAAGGGGCAGGGAAATCATTTCTTCAATAAATCTTTACAATGTGAATGTTATATGCCAAGAAATGGGGGACCCAGTCGTTGCCTTCAGGTGGAGAGAGGGCTCAGTAGGAGGTCATACAAACAACACAGGGAAGTACAAAGCGTTGTGCAGTCAGATCTCGGGACAATGAGCCCAGACTTGGGGCATCAGGGAAGGCTTCCTGGAAGAAGCAGAGTCCTGAGGAGAAGGAGGAGCTATGATGGTGCTGTGGGGAAAGGAGTGTTCTGGGCAGACAGACCAGCCTGTGCCAAGGCCTGGAGTGGCCACAGCATGCTGGGATCAGGAGCTGTAGGAAGTGTGGCTGGGCCGAGGCCAGAGAGCAGGGTGGAGGAGGAGCAGGGTGGAGGAGGAGCAGGGTGGAGGCAGGAGCAGGAGCCAAACCTGGGGAAATTGCCAGTGAGATCCTAAAGGGTCGAAAGGAAGGTCAACTTTCTGTTGCAGTGATGCTGCGTAACAAACATCTCCAAATGCAAAACCGACCATCATTTCCTGGGATTTGTGCTCTTTGCTAGGCCCAGGGGGGCTTGGCTCTGGCCTACAGTTTGGGTCAAGTTTGTTCCACGTGTCTCTCAACCTCCTGGAACCAGCGGGACATGTTCTTCCCATGGACAGGCAGACCCCAGAGGACAGGTCCCCTGGGGCAGGCATAGTTCAAGTCTTTGCTGGCTTCGCTGTGGCCACCATCCATGGACAATGCAAGTCACGTGGCCAGACCAACATCCATGAGACAAGAAAACTTTCCATCGACAGAGAGAAACTAGTCAGGGAGCGAGCTGTTCCTGTGCACAGAGTTGCTCTGTAACAACAAACACAGAGATGCCCCCCTGAGTTGGGAGAAATCTGTTCCACGACAATGGTGGCCAAGAACCTGGCGTGTATTACCTCATCCGCAACACAATAATCACGCATGGTGCCTATTATTATTCTGTTCACTGGAGGAGATGCAGATTAAGAGAGAGCAGATGACTTGATCTGATTCACACTTAACAGAGGCAGAGTGAAGATGCAGACCCGGATTTCTACGACTCTGCACCGAGACGCCCAGCCAACTCCAGCCTCTTCGTGCTGCCCCGAGCTGCCCGCTCCGGGCGTCCCTCTGGTTGCTCAGCGCCGCACTCCTGACCGCTCCACATTTCTGGGTGGAACTGCTCCAGAGCGGGTGACGCTCCCACCATTCTGCTCAGAGATGCTGCCTCTGACCCCGCAGGTCCTGGCAGAGCCCAGGTTCAGTGCATTTCAGGGGACGCGGTTTCTGGAGTGGAGGGTGCCCCCCTTCTCTCCCTCCTCACTGCTCTCCCTGCCTCATCCTCCTCCCAGCCACCCTCTCCCCCGCAGCCAGAGCCAGCTTCTTAAGGAGTAAATGAAAGCCTCAACTCTCCTCTGCTTAAAATCATCCATGTGCACTCTTGTGTAGCAGTGGTTAGGTCCACCACCTCGAGCTGAGCACAGTCCACGTCCATCCCAAGGACCTGGATTCACTTGCCAGGAATGTAAGCAACAGCCAAGATGAACAACTAAATAACATGCTTCTTCCAAGAAAAAAGAAAAGAAAATCATTCAGATGATACATTCCTGCAATCCAACAAAGAATAAAGTATCCAAGAGTGTGGAAAGAATAATAAAAGCTCAGTCTGCTGTCTGCCCTCTGTCTAGTTCCCACTTCCTCAAAAAGTAACCACTGTCTTCTTTTTCCTGTGTGTCCTTCAGTGTCATGGACAAGTGAAACAACACATAGTCTTACCCATTTGTTTCCAACATAGAAACTCACCTATTTGACACAGTTTTGCAACATTCCACCCCCTACTTAATCTAGCGCCCTGATTTTCGCCCCTTAGAAAGTTGCCGCCTCCTTTCTTTACAGGCACCACCATGTCCTGGTGTCCAAAGGGACTGCCTGTAATTGATTTCATGGGTCCTGCGCTGATGGCTTGTGGGAGCTCCAAGCCTTCGCTCAACCGCACACAGCGAAGATCTTGAACACTGACCATTGTGTCTGCTGGGTGGAAACTCAGACAGAATTGCTGAACCGAGAGGATGGCGTGATTGAGATTTGATAATTGCTGTCAAATTGCTGCCCATGACGGCTGACCAGTGTGTACTCCCACCGGCAATGCAAGCGATTATGTTCCCGTGAACCCACAGCCTTGCCAAGAGTGTGCCATCAAACATTTGGATTTTTCTCAATTGAATGGACAGAATGGTCTCCTGCTTTAAAAAATACCCTCATTGTGTCTCTTCTCCTCTTGGATAAAGTTCAGCTTCCTCGGGCAGTCATGGGGGTAGGAGAGCTCTGTGCGTCCTCAAGAGCTCATTGCCAACCAGGGAGGCAGATGTGACACAGCTCACCGGGGCATGGGGCTCAGGGCTCTAGGAAAGAGTCATGAGAAAGAAGACACCTTCATGAAGGAGGTGGTATCTGAGGTGAGCCTTGAGGGATAGTGAGAGTTTGATGGGAATGAATGGGGGAAAGGGAGGGGGAAATGGGTGCATAGACCCCAAGGGATGTGGGAAATGCAGCGGGAGGGTAAGAGCTCAGGGTTGACTGGAGGACTAAGAAGGAAATGAACCCAGAGGGGAGTTGAGGCCAGGTCACAGGGAACCTTTAATGCCATGTGAAAGATGGAGATTTAACCTGTAAGTGACTAACACACATTAAAGCCTAGTAAAAGAGTACGTGAGGTTGAGGGTGGGGAGACGGCTATCTAGTTAGGACTCTTAATTTAAAGTGAAAGTAAACCTTACTCACATTGGCTCAGGGAAAAGGAACATTTATTAGCTGGTTTAAGAAAAAAAAAAATCTAGGGATAATTAGCTTCAGGCATGGTTGGATCCAGGTGCATATGTCATGCCATCAGAAATCTTTCTCTTTAGCTCTGCTTTCGTCTCCATTGGTCTCATTCTCTGGCAGGCTCCAGGCTTTCCTCCCTCAGCCTAGGAATGTCACTCAGCAGAGAACATTTTCCCAATAATTCCAGCAAATTTCTAGGAAGGCACTCATTGGATTGATTTGGGTCAGCTGTCCAGCCCTGAACCAACAACTACTGCCAGGAAGATGGGATGTGCTGATTGGCCAGGTCTGGATTGCATGCCTGCCCTGGTGGAAGGATGGTCGTTGTGTGGTGATTGTGTTTGGGGAGGGTGGCCTCACCTTTACCTGCACCCTAAGGTCAAGGGTGAGGGGCTCGTCCTCAAATAAAAATCAAACTGCAGTGACCAGAATAGGGAAGAACAAGCTTTTATGTTGAACAGATGAAAGGTGGGGAACAGGAAGAGGAGACTGTAAATGGCCGGTGCGACAGTAATGAGGAAACCAGAGGATCCCTGTGAGTTCTTCCTCTGAAGGTGTGGGGGCCTGAGCGCCTCCTTGTGGCAGAGAGACAAACTTCCCCCGCTGCTGCATCCTGGGCCCAAAGGCAGCCTGGGAGGGCAGGGCTAGGCAGCGTCCATCCCCAGGCCAACCTGAGACCCCTGGGAAGGATGGTGTGTGGATTCCCAGACCCTGACTGTTGAGCTCAGATTTTAAGTCTGTTTGGGTCGGCTGGCATTTCACAGGACTCTGTTGAACCCTAAATGCCACAGGCAATGGTATTTAGCCACCTGAGCAGGTGTAAACACCACTCTGAACTCCTCTGGAGGCCCTAGGAGAAGACTTGGACTGAGAACCACTCCCAGTGCTTTACTTCTCTCTCGATTCGCTTGGTGGTGAGGGTGATGGTGCTGGTGGTGATGCTGATGCTTGTGGCGGTGACGGTGGTGGAGATGGTGATGGTGGTGGTGGACTGTGTGTGTGTGTGTGTGTGTGAGAGAGAGAGAGAGAGAGAGAGAGAGAGAGAGAGAGAGAGAGAGAGAGAGAGAGAGAGAGAGAGAGACTGAGCTCTGTAGGAGTGCCAAGCTCCTGAGGTGACCAGATATTCTCCTGGCTCAGCATGTCACCCCTTTCTCAGTCCACTGCCCTAAGGGAGTTCTTGTCCCCTGTAAGCGACAACACATCTCCCCTTTTATGCCTTAACATCAAACCCCAATGGCTCTCCTTCGACTCAAGAAGGATCAGCTCTCCAGGGCCGAGAAATTGGGTCTTCGTCCTTTAATCCCAGCATGGAAGCCACTTCCCCAGGGACCCCCTGCCCACCCCAGCCACGAGGCTGTGAGCTCTGACCCTCGCTCCTCCCCCAGCTCTCTGGTCTGTGGTGATAAGTTCTTCTATTCAAGTTGTTTCCTTGACACTGCGGCCCGTGCAGTGGGCCCGTTTTCTCGTTCCCTGTATCACTGGGGCCTGGGGCAGTGCCTGGTTTACCACGAGTTCCCAATAAAGAGTCACTGAATGAGCGAACAAGCCGATGACGGTCCCATCGGGCTTTATCAGGTGCAAACAATGAGACGAAGAGAGACTCACAGGAGGAGGGTGGCCCGTGGCACTGGGGCAGCTTGGTTTTAGGAGATTCAAAGGCTGGCAGGCCCGCGGCGAAGACTCGGACGCAGGGCTCTGGACTCCAGGTTGGGGACTCTCTCCTCACGAAGTAGCATGCAGATGGGTGAGTGTGGCCAGGGCTGCCTGCTCCCAAGAGTCTAATCTGGCTGCCGAGAGTCTGTAGGGGAGAAAGTGACACGCAGGATCCACGGGCTCTGGGCAGCAGGAATGTACCACCCACCAGCTGTATGACCTCACGAGTGTGACTTCATGTCTCTGCACTTGTTTCCTCCTTAGCAGTGAAATGGGAGGAAAGCCTCCCTGCTGAGGATGTGAGAGGTCCCGAAAAGGGACTCGGCAGGCAGGCCTGCAAACAAGCTGTGCTCATTGGTAGCTGCTGGCCTCCACGAGAGGGGAGAGAAGCAGGGCTGGAGCGACCTTGCAGTGCACGAGTCCGTCCGTCCGGACTTGCTCCCTCCATGCCCTTCCCCTCTCTGGGGGGCTGAACGCTCGCAGTTCCGGGTGGACAGCTAGCTGTGCCCACACTAACGAAGGGCACCTCCATGACACCCGGCAAGAGCTCATTAAGACCCTGAGCTGTACATCAACACCAAAGGCAGGTGAGGGTTCCTCTTGTGAGAGTGAGTGCCTTTGGGACCCTGTGGTTCCAGGATTCACAAATAAGCCGGAGCGGGGCTTCTTTGCAAGCGGGGAGGCAGCCAGGTGGGCGGGAGGAGCCATCACCGCCAGGGCCACGAAGGCCTGGACTGATGAGGAGACCCCGTCCACCCAGGGTGAGCCTGGCAGGAAGGCCGAGTGGGGCAGGAGAAGCTGCTGTCGGCCACGTGCGTCCTCCCTGCACCCCAGGTTGCTCTGTAAGATGGGCACCCAGCTAGTAGGAATTATGAGGGTCATGTGTCCTATAGGACAGTTACGAAGGTGCCCTAGTCATCTGGGGGTGGTGACAGTGTCTCCTTCTCCCACCTTGACCTGCCTGCCCGACATCCCAACCCCACTCTGGAAAGAGAGGCCATGGGGAAGAGGAGCTGTTTTGTAAAAGCAGATGGGTAAAGGGATGTTTCTTTCCAAATGGGCATTATTTGGACTGCATGCAAATGACCTGCAAATGACTCTGCCTCCACATTAGACCTGGGTTATCAGGAAGTCTCAGGACAAGGGCTTGACGTGGCTGTCCTTTCCCTGAGCATCATCTGGGGCGTCTTGCCAACTTGCCAGCCCCACCCCTCGCCTCCTCCTCTGTTTGCCTTGTGTCCCCTGACCCCAGCGGTTGTCATGGGAAGAGGTGCAGCCCACACCCCCACACTGGGCTGGGGGAGCCTGGATTGGACCCTCAGCCCCTTCATGACTACGGTCCCTGGGACAAGCCTGCCCCTCAGCGGGGACTCAGGCACACAAAGCTGCTGGGAAACCCTTAACCATCAGGCATTGCGCACATCCAAGGATTTGTACTCCAGATTTTTTTTTAAAGGAAAGGTGCAGGCAGGAATGAAGGTGAGCAGGGAGAGAGAAGAGGAAGAAGCCTTTTCATTTTATTTTTATTTATCGTTCACACTGGTTGTTTCCCCCTGGACGTGGGACTGGAATCCAGGGATATGTGACCTGCTCCTTTGGAGGCGATTGACCTAACTGCTGCTCCACCACGGGAGGCCTTCTTCCAGATTTTCTAAGAGCAGGCCACATGGTTGGCCCACCTACCTCGAACGTCCTCATAACCTTTGTGTCATCACCCTTTACTGATTCTTCATGGCTGAAGACATACCGGGGGATGGGCTGGTTCCACGTCCCCTGACCACATGACCCAGAAGTCAGTCCCTCAGAAGACAGCTCCCCACGTGTGAAATGGGTAGGACAGGGCCCACTCCTAAGTTAACACAGGAGGTGCCACATACAAACCCTCTCATGGCCTGGGCTGTGTCCCCTGAAAGATCTGCTGACATTCTAACCCTGGGACCTCTGCCCAGGAGCTTATTTGGAAATAGGGGCTTTGCAGACGGTGGGGTTAAGAGGAGGTCACCAGGAAGGCCCTGATCCAATGTGACTGTGACCTTAAGAGAGGGGAGGTGATGTGAATGGCCCTCGAGCAAAGCTGGGTGTGAACAGAGATCGGAGGGCTATGTCTCAGCCAGGTGCACGGTGATGGTAGCAGCGGCCAGGGAGAGGCTGGGGTGGATCTTCCCAGAGCCTCCAGAAGGAAGCAGCCGTCAGCCCCTGGAGTGTGGACTTCTAGCCTCCAGATCTGTGAGACAGAACCACCTTCCTGCCATTATAAGTCACCTGGGTCGGCACTTGGTCACGGCAGCCCTAGCAGACTCACCCGAGCCCAGAGAAGAGCGTCTCAGTCTGTGCTGCGCGTCACCCAGCACGGCTCCTTCTTTGCTGTCTTTACCACAGACGGCGGGTCCGAAAGCCTGACATTCTCTCAGCTGGCACCAAGCATGCCCTGGGTGCCAGGCATCACCAGGCAGGGACGTGGTACTGCATGTGCGTCTTGCACCCCAGCCCCCAGTTCATGGTGACAGGTGATTGGGTGCGTTGGCCGCGAGACCACCCTTGAGGACTTCTTTCCCAGCCTCGCGCTCACCCCTCACTTAGCAGTGTCTGGCTTCTACAGCCCAAGGGACAGAGTCTGCCCCAAGGGAGAAGGTCCCAGCCCAGCATAATGCCAGCTCACTGAAGGTGCTCAGAAATGCCCCAATTGGGGAGCCAGATGAGCTGGTCAAAGGAGCACCTCAAGGCCCACTCCCATGTGCTACCCCAAATCTGCACAACCTTGTTCCTGGAGGGTTGGCACCCCCGACTCCCTCGGGCCCAGCCCCACCCCTTGTGCCAGGCGCTGGCTGGGCAATCTGCAAACACTCAGTGATTCCCAGTTAAGAACGTGATGGAGCCGGCCATGCTTAAGACGCCTGTGTTAACCGCAGTGGTCTGCAGTTTCATTTCACTTTAACAGGAACCATCTGCCTTGAGCAGACAGCAGGTATGGCCCCCTCCCCCAAATCCCATCCCCAGAGTAGGGTGGGGGAGAGAGGGGCTTGGCTCTGAGGAAGGTTGTGCTGGGGCCGCACAGCCCCCAGGGAGGGTCTTGCCACTGGGGCTGGGGTAGGACATGCAGAACCCCAGACCAGTCCCTCTATCCTCTGGCCAGGACCCAAAGGCCTGGGGAGGAACACAGGATCACCCAGCACTGGCCACTGTAAAGCTGAAGGGGAGGGGAGAAGGGGCAGGGGGGTGCAAGGCCCCTACCCTTGAACCGACTGTGCTCGTCCTGCAAATTCCCAAGGGAGCACACGGCTCCAAGAGGCAGCTCTGGCTTGGTCACTGAACCTGGTCAGTCACTTGATTTCTTGGTGCCTCAGTCTTCACATCTGTAGAATGGGGGCCTTGTTATACCCACATCAGAAAGTTGTGAGCACGGAAGCAAAGTGAGAGGGAGACCCCTGGAAAATAAACCTGAGCCCCCGATGTGGGAAAAGGTCCCAGCTCCTTCGCAGTGGGGGGTCCAGTGCAGCTGTCAGTAGCCCCGGGACGGGGTGGTCGCGTGCGTTGTCACCCAGCTCTGCCACTCAGCTGTGACGAAGGCTGTGGAGGCTGCACAGGTGGGCTTCAGCTCCCATGCGGGGCTAGGGACGCCCTTCAGCTGGAGCTGAACTGAGAATCAAAGTGTCTCTGGGGCCACAGAACAAGTGTGTCGCCCCCACCTGCTGGGCTGCGGCTACAGGGAGGTCCCATGAGGCAGAGGGAGATTATAACCGCTCCGGAGCAGCAGGAGGCAGGCACCCAGGCCCAGCGCCGCGGCCAGGAGCACGGCGCCCAGGGCTTTGAGGAAGGAAGTCCTGGTCCGGGTGAAGGAGCCGGGGGCCATGACGCCCAGCAGGGCCGTGCTGACCGTGAGCGTGTAGAGGATGGAGATGCCGGTGTTGAGCGCGACAATCTTGCCGAATTTAGCAAATGGGGCGATGATGCAGAAGAACAGGGGCACGGTGGCGATGACGGTGGTGAGGGCGCTGGAGACGATGGCCACACCCACGTGCCGCACGGCCTCCAGCGTCCGCCACTGGCGCTGCGAGTGGGCGTCCTGGGTGGGAGGGGGCCGAGTGAAGGCTGGGCTCCCCCCACTACCCCGCCTGACCCGGGGGAAGCTTCTCTGGCCAGCTGGGGCCCTGGGGGCACATACGCGCCCCGCCCGGGAATCCCTGATTCCCGTGAACCAGAAACGGCTGCTATGCCACAGGATTGGGGTGACAAGGAACCTGCTCCCACAACTGCACACTGCATTGCTGGGGCCCTACATGTTGCTATGACGACCAGGACGCTGATCGTTTGCACAGCAGATCCTCTTAATTGGGAGCCCTGATTGGAACTGATTTCCTTCTTCTGACCCAAAGCTGCTAAGCCGTAGAGCTGATTTAATTTACATTTTCTGAATGCTTTCACACCAATACACTCCCGAACTAGAAAAAAAAAAACCCTTTAGGAGGTCCAAGGCTGTTCTGGAACTCAGTACAAGCCCAGGTCCTCACAAAGCATAGCGGCCTGGGGCTAGAGGCCACCGCTGCGCCACAGGCTGTAGAATGAGCCTGGACTCCCCTAGCTGAGAAGCAGAGGGGCCCCTGGGCGTTGCTTGGTGCAGCCCCTTGGACTCGGTCAGGGAGACAGGCTGTGGGGAGGGAACCCACCCGGGGCCCACAGCACTTTAGGCCTGGAGTCCATTTCTCCCCACTCGTGGGGAGGGCCGTGGGAAACTACAGCCCCTGGAACAGGCTGGTTGTGGGCTGGGCTCAGGGGTGTCCAGTTGCCCTTGGGGGTCCCTCTGCTGCACTGAGGTGGGAGAAGGTTTGTGGGGAGGGGGAGGCAGGCAGGGTGCTCACCTCGGCCTGGTGCGGGGGCAGGTTCTCTCCAGCCAGCAGGTAACCCTCCACCAGATGGACACAGTAATCCACAGAGGAGCCGACGAGGATGGACAGGGAGATGGCCTCCACGGCGCCCATCTCCCAGCCGCTCCAGTACATGATGGTCACCACAAGGCAGACAATGCCTGCAGGGGTGCGGGTGGAGGGAGTGGCTCGGCCTGGCCCCACTCACACAGCTCCTGGAGGAGTGGTGGGTGAAGTCCAGAGCGGCCCTCACCTCTGCTGGCTGGAGGGACGAGGAAGGACAAGGTAGCGAGGACCAGGGGCCCAGTGGGAGGGGCAGGTCAGCCAGCTCAGGGGGCCAGTGGCAATGACCAGCTGAACTCTGCAGCAGGCACAGACGGAGCAGGGGGTCTTCCTGGGGCTGGGGTGCTGGGGGTGGGGAAACCTTGACCCAGCAGCGTGACAGGTAAGGTTTGAGAGAAGCCTGCTGACCTGGGGCCACCAGGGAGAGCCCGCCCTTCCTGGCCCCCGGCCCACGTACCCAGGATGCTCAGGAGCACGGGCAGCAGGAGCAGCACGTGGGTGGTGAACACGGCCACCGCAGCAACACAGATGAGCAATGACAGGACCAGCCCATACAGGGCGCTCTGTACCCCTGGAGGGTGAGAAGAGGGTCCTCAGCTGGGCTGGGAGGGTGCATCCCAGAGCCCCTCGCCCCACTGTTACAGGCATGGGCAGTCAGTGGGCTGTGTCACTCTGAGTAAATCACTTGACCAATCTGAGCCTCCATGTGTTCATCTGTAAAATGGGGTAATAACAGCACCTCACCCCAGAGGCCTTGTCTGGAGTTAAAAGACATCATGGGTCAGGCCCAGGACAACAGACAGCTGCCTTATGGTCATGACACTATTTTTTAGGGGACCGAATTCAGGATCAGAGAACATACCAAAGTCCCCAAGCAATCAGGGATCCAAACTCTGGCCTCGGATTCTATGTTCCCAGCCAGTGTCATCCCAGTTTCTCCAAGGCCCTTAGTCAGGACCGAGAAGATGACAGCTGTGGCTGAGACCAGCCAAGCCAGACCCTCCCAGCCCAGGTCACCTCCCCACCACCCACCAGGACCCGGGGGTGAGGGCTAGGCGGCCGCTCGCCTATGATCTCCATGAAGATCTGCTTCCAGTGCTCGCAGGTCTGGAAGCCGCGGTGCAGGGCCGAGCCCTCGGGGAAGGTCTGCAGCTGCCTCTGCAAGAAGCTCTCCCAGCGCAGGTAATCTGAGTGGGTCTGGAAGGAGGACTTGCCCTTGTACGTGGTCTGCGGGAACACAAGCCCGTGAGGTGGCCTGCTCACCTGTCCCCAGGGTCGCGCTGCTCCGCTCTGCGGCAGAGGCCGCCAGCCTTGGCCACCGGCACGGAGTGCTGTACAGGGGTGAGGGGTGACCTAGCCACTGTGACCCTTGGAGCAGCAGCGGCTGCTGAGGCTGAATCCTGGTCCCTTTCCAACAGGCCACCTCAGCGCCCAGAGCCCCCACGCTTTCGTGTTCCACGCTCTGCACAGTCACGTGCCCGCTCATCCTTCAAGGCTCACTAGGATTCCGTCTCCGCCGGGAAGCCTTCCTTGGTGCCCCAAGACAGGCCTCCTCGGGATCCCACAAGCCCTTAGTGCTTTCCGATCACAGCTCGCGTCGCAGCCCGGCAACGTGCTGGCCGGACCACGAGACCGGGAGTGTGGGTCTGCCCGCAGCGCCCAGCGGAGGAGCTGTCTGCGGTGACGGGGAGGACGAGACGGCACTCACGCTGCTGTCTTCACACCGTTCCGCTCTCCCTGAACCATAGTTTCAAAAAAGCTCCCCGGGGCTCTCAACTGCTGTCTGCGTTAGCCTGGACTGAGCGCTGGGAGGGTGTCCGGGGCCACCTCAGGGGTGGCAGGGGGTTTGGTGGATTGTGCCTTGTCTCCCAGGTGGAACCTTGTCATTCGTCTGCTTATTCCCCAACACCTTCCCCATCTCGCTGCTGACTCCCTACAACCCCCAGAGGGAGAGTCTGTCACCCTGTTCTTTAGAGGAACTTGTGGCAGAAGGGACAAAAAGCACACTGGGGCCAGAGCTGGGACTGGGCTCCATGTCTCAGCATGAAGACAGCCAGGTCTGACATGGCAAATCTCACATGGTCAAGTGCCAGGGTCTCCAGGCCTGCAGACGCCCAGGTCAAGAGTGTGTGTACAGGCACCTGTGCACATACATGTATGAGCAGGTGTGTGCACGCGTGCCCCCTTGGGCAGAGCCCAGGAGAGTCCAGGGATGAAACAGGAAGCACTGTGGGTGGTACGGCCAAGCCCTGGGCTTCCGAGAACTCCCAGGAGACCCAGCAGCAGGGTTTGGCCTAGAGCCTGCCCTGCACAGTGGCTAGGGGAGCACCTTGGATTGTCCCCAGCCCCTCTGCAAAATGAGGACCCTGGGCTGGTGGGAGAGGGAGAGTGGTGAAAACTGGTGGAAGCCTACTTGGGAGGGGAGGGCATGCAGGGCAGACTCTGGGGACAGATGGCCTAGTATTACACTCGTCACTGACACTCAGCAACCCGAGGACCGTGGACAAGCTAGTTCACCTCTTTGCACCTCAGTGTCCCTCTGAAGAACAGCCCCGTGATCTGGGCCAAGTCTGGGGACCAGAGGTGACCCGTGTGAAGCAGGCACTGAGCAGTGTCGGGGGCCGTCCGGGGCTCACCGACTCAAAAGCCATGGAGATCCACTGCACGCGACCCTCTTTGACGCCCACCGCACCATGGGACAGCTGCCC